>JAQPZY010001457.1:600000-997500 GCA_029931535.1 Margaritifera margaritifera | reverse complement strand
TCTGATCTGCCGGCGCATCAGAGTCTATGTTGTTTGTTCTACTGGTTAGTCCTTACAAACTGCATAGACCCAGATCTGCCGGAGCATTATGCTACGGCAGATCTGGGTCTATGCAGTTTGCAGTTGGTATCAACTTTTACGCGAGTATAGACGGTATATATGCACGTAATGAGAATATAGTTTTTGACATCGTCAGTATGCGCTTATCATGATTTACCCTCACCACATTTATCCTAATATTACTTTAAGTGCACAGAGGGGCTATTACGGTTAATATATTGTATGTTGTATTATAGACAGGAGCGTAATTGTCGTAAATTCATGCCAGAATGGTGTAAATGTAAGTTCTTTCAAATGTTGTGATGTATGGCATTTGCGGTTTTATATGTGCTCCACTGCGGTAAATATTTCGTAGCTTATGTGTGCTCCACTGCGGTAAATATTTCGTTGCTTATGTATGGTAGACAAGCTTAGTGGTGTTCCTTCTACTGCAAGTCGTTACAGTGTAATTGAATTGAAATTTAATCGTGTGTATGCCATGGTATGTGTCGACAATTAAAATCGAAAGTCAAAATAACATGACAACAAAGGTCAAAGTGATCTTATAATCACTCGCCTGGGTTACAGAGGACCACAAACTAAAATCCGGGATACAACCAGGATACTGTCTATTAATAGTATATTTAGTCAAAACTGGTCAAGCACTGTTTGAAAAACAACAAAAGTGTCTTTCGTATTTTATAACTTTTGTAAGTTATACTTGGGCAGATTGGTACATTGGTACACATTTAAAAGTCCCTCATATCAGGAGAACGTCTGCCAAAATGTGGTCAGAATTGATGGCGCCATTAATGTAAGGAAGCAGTTGCAAAATTGTGGCTTATAAAGTAACAGTAGCCATGCTTAGTAATGGCTTAGTATCAAGTGTACGAAGTAACCAGGTCTTCATTTTAGGATGACATCAGATCTGATAAAAACTGGTAGGGCAGTTTTTGAGATGTCATTTAAAGGTTATTCTGTTTTTAGTAATGGTGGCAATATTCAATAGTAGATGGGTATCATTGGTGAAAACTTGAAAGTCACTAGCAATAGAGCAACGAATACTTAACACATTTATATGCTGATGTCATAATCATTCTTATAATAAACAAAGTATATCTAGAATAATTCTTACACCCAATGATTATTTTACTCTGCTGTAAATCTTGCTTTGTTCATGAAATTAAAAATAAAGTAACAATGTCAAACAGTGTTCTATTCTCCTTCTGGTCAGTCCAAGAAACCTAGTCAATACTGCTAGATAGGACGTTCCTGAAATGGCAGAGATATAATTATCTATACAGCAAGTTCCATCTCACCATTCTCCATCACGAGACTACAAAATAAGTTTTGTCAATCTGACCATTCTCCATCACGAGAATGCAGAATAAGTTTTGTCAATCTGACCATTCTCCATCACGAGAATGCAGAATAAGTTTTGTCAATCTGACCATTCTACATCACGAGAATACAGAATAAGTTTTGTCAATCTGACCATTCTCCATCACGAGACTACAGAATAAGTTTTGTCAATCTGACCATTCTCCATCACGAGAATACAGAATAAGTTTTGTCAATCTGACCATTCTCCATCACGAGAATACATAATAAGTTTTGACAATCTGACCATTCTACATCACGAGAATACAGAATAAGTTTTGTCAATCTGATCATTCTCCATCACGAGACTACAGAATAAGTTTTGTCAATCTGACCATTCTACATCACGAGAATGCAGAATAAGTTTTGTCAATCTGACCATTCTACATCACGAGAATGCAGAATAAGTTTTGACAATCTGACCATTCTCCATCACGAGAATGCAGAATAAGTTTTGTCAATCTGACCATTCTACATCACGAGAATGCAGAATAAGTTTTGTCAATCTGACCATTCTACATCACGAGAATGCAGAATAAGTTTTGACAATCTGACCATTCTACATCACGAGAATGCAGAATAAGTTTTTTCAATCTGACCATTCTCCATCACGAGAATGCAGAATACGTTTTGTCAATCTGACCATTCTCCATCACGAGAATGCAGAATAAGTTTCGTCAATCTGACCATTCTCCACCACGAGAATGCAGAATAAGTTTCGTCAATCTGACCATTCTCCACCACGAGAATGCAGAATAAGTTTCGTCAATCTGACCATTCTCCACCACGAGAATGCAGAATAAGTTTCGTCAATCTGACCATTCTCCACCACGAGAATGCAGAATAAGTTTCGTCAATCTGACCATTCTACATCACGAGAATGCAGAATAATTTGGGTTTTTTGCCTGTGACTTTATATGTCACCTAATTGAAACATTTGGTTGAAGTATTTGAAGAAATCAGAGTCAATCAGACAAGAAAATCAAACGAGGTAAATATCGGCTATTTCAGTGTTTTTGGTGCACTACATCATTTCTGTGAAACATCTCTTAATAATAAAATTACGGGCTAAAAACTTACTTCGAATCGGATGTCGGCATTTTGTAAACCAAGCGATTCAAAGTAAGTTTTTGCCTGGAATTTAACTATGAGCAATGTATTATGAAAACGACGTAACACATCCAAGACACTAAAATAGTAGTTATTTTGTAAAACAAGCCATTCAAAGTAAATGTTTGGCTGTAATTTAACTTTAAGCAATGTTAAATGAAAAGGATGTAACACATCTAAGACACTAAAGTAGTAGTTATTTATCTCAGCTTGTTTTCTTGTCAGAGCAGTTTTGATTGTTTCAAACAATTCAACCAATTGTTTCGATAGGCTGATATAGAAACTAATGCAGAAAAGTGATCGAAATCCCCGTGATTTTGGATGACGAGATTGAGCTGAAGTACCAATCCAAAATTTCATTTAACAATTGCATTTATTCTTATTGACACATCAAATGGTGCATATGTCTACACACTGGACTGAGATAAAAAAAAAAAGAAGAAAGAGGTATTTACTTTACACGATAGATACTGCCTTAAGAGGCACGCGAATGTCACCAGCAGTAACGTTATGCATCACGTAACATATCAATCTCATCACATGAGTACAGAGGCAATTGATAAGTAAGACGCTGCCATGTTATAGTACTAGGCCAACTTAGTGCAATCGGTGTCAACAAGACGAATTTTGTTTATTTTTGATATTGGAATAAAAATAATGACTTGAAAAGAAGTATCTATTTGAAAAGATAAATATAAAACAGATGCATACCTGTTTTCAATTTAAATCTTTTTTACATGATCCCCTCATACTGCCGTGCTCTGGGAATATTTCAAATCGCAACATTGAAAAACAGGTATTTACCAGTCTCTATTGAAATAGATTTCAATTCATTATTTCTAAAATCCGCAACACTGTTGATAAATGTGTCAGTATACACAAATGGACCCCAGAATTATCCTTTGTGGACATCCAACAGGTGTCCTGTATAAAAAGGTAAATTAGTGAAGTAAACTTAAGAAAGGTCTTTAAACAATACTGTCCTTTATGAGTGTCCGTCTGCTTAGATGGATTTACTGAAATTTTATCTATGTGTAAAATGTATATAAACATACATGCATAATGATCGCAGTAGTGGTTGAAAATTAGAGCAATCAGGTGATTATATTTTTGTTGAAGGAGATTTTATCAAAACTATTAACTAGTTGTACTGAATCAAGCATTTTTAAATTATTACTTTAAGAACAGAAAATGGTAACCTACTTAAGGTATGTCATGTTTATTTCTCAAATATAACCATATTAACGAAATCATCACAGACAAACGTTCGTAGTCGCTAATCTCGAGCATAGTTGCAATTCTAAGACAGAACTTCGTTTTTTTTGCCACAGCCAGAAGTGCATAAGAAACTGACATAAATGCAAAACTTGAGTTTTTTCTCAGGAATTTACAACGGAGAGTCCCATCAAGAATTTAAATGCTGTTTATATCACACTTTGGAAGGAATGAGGAGTCTGAACCTGATTTTCACACATTTCAGTGTGTTAGTCCTCTCGCCTTATGGGGTCAAAGAAAAACCTTCATTTCCAAAGATGTGATGGATGAATGGGATGCACAGTACTATATGCCCCTCTTATATACATGTTGGACGTACAAAGACAAACTAAACCAGAGTTTGTAATCTTCTAATGAGGGACTAACTTTACTAGTTTATCTGGGGAAATTGTTGAGGATTTTCCTGAGCAACCACTTCCTTTCTAAACAATAACTTTGTCTTTCAAAGGTGTTTTTGACACCTCTTATGTTATTTAGTGTGTGCCTTAAGTCTGTGTGTGTGTGTGTGTGTGTGTGTGTGTGTGACTGAAGCATCTGTTGAAGAAAATTATACAAATTACTTAGATTGTACAGTTTGCTTCACGCTGTTTCTTGTGAGCGTTACCTTTCCTGAGACTAGTAAGGCACTTTAACAAAGGAATTCCCTCTTAAAGTATGTAACACATTTACTAGAAATGCAAATATTTCCAATGCATTAGGGAGATGTTTGATCCCTACCGTGTACAATCGTCATTCTTACATGATCAATTATAGGATACATAGATTATATACTAAATATCTACAGCAAGGAATTTGTAAAACATGAAAATCTAGATGTCTACACGAAATCAGCATTATCTCCACACTTTTGTCAGGTATCACTACCCCCTCCCACATTTATATGTATATGCTATGACCATGAACTGTGACCTTTTTACACCAAAATCAATATGATTTTTCTTTGCAGAAAGTTGAAGCCATCCGCAAAGTTTCGGAACCATAAATGAATGAGAGTTCAAGTTATTATCTGGAAACCATTTTTCTTCTTTCAGTCACAATGATCTTGACCTTTGACCTTTTCTTACCCAAAGGACAAGCCATCCCCAAAATGTGTTAACTGTAGATGGTGGACAACTAACGTTATTGTGTGGAAACAAAATTGGTAACAGACGGAGGGACATCATAACATAATACGCTCCACCTTATGGCGGGCGTATACAAATTGTTTGCCACTCAAAATATAAATGGTTGAAAAGCAAATCTTAGAATAAAAAAGAAAGGTGAAAGTAAATCCACTAAACAGCCGCTTGACTTATGCCAAAAGCTACATTAAATTTGTTAATTTGAAACAAAAAGATCTGAAAAGGTTAATATGAAAAAGCATTCATTGATACAATTCATGCACCAAAACACCAGTAGTTTTTACTATTATAATAACATGGGGTAACAGCAACTCTCTGCCGTCAAAATGATCTTGATAGCAGCCATATTTTGGCGATTTTATATTTTGAACAAAGACGATATAGTTTTGGAGCTTTTGGTAGTTGAATAACACGTGGTTGTTAAAGTTTAGTCTACTATGCACAACATCCCTATATATCTTTCGTCATTAGTGTCACACACACACACACACACACACACACACACACTATACTCTATCATGATACAAATTGCTTCAATACATTTAATTTTGTTATCATAGCTACCACTGCTCTATCTTTTTTTTTAATAGAAAAGATCCTTTCAAATCGGAGCGAGAGAGAGGGAGAGAGAGAGAAGAAAAAAAATGTCTGGACCAGGGGTACAAGGAAAACAACTCGTGTAGTAAAGTAGGGATATACTTTCTAAGCTAATTCCCCTTTCCCATAGAAAGACGGTGATATCTGAGAACACAAAAAGGGGTTTCCTAAGATTCCTTCATGCAATGGCCATTTCAACATAATTTCTAAGACATATGTGGTAGCAAATATAGCTGAACATAGCCTCTGTGATACCTTAACATTATGCTCATACAGAAATGAGATGCCCTTTAAACACTGGGATTGCTATATAGCAGAAATGTTAATGATTAGATGGAACGATTTGAAACTAATTATGTCAATATTACAGCTCTTTTGATATTCCATTTTCGTAATTGAACTTGATGAGTGATAATATTAGTTGACAATGCGCTAGAGAACTTTTGAAGTATCAGTTAGGAGAATGTATACCGGATTTCGTAATGTATGTATGTATGTATGTATGCATGTATGTATGTATGTATGTATGTATGTATGTATGTATGTATAGGATAACGGCACGTCAGCACAATCCTGACTTCCTGACTATATAGTGCCGAATAGAAATTAAGTTCTAAAAAATGTAAAGGTGTTTCGTAATGAAATTATGCATTATTACAATATCCATTTTGTTCTTCTTATTTCCTCGGCATGATATAGCCAATAATGTGTTAAAAGTGGCGCTACAACCAATAAAATAAAAAACAAAACTATTTTGTTCTATACGGAATATAATACAGTTGTGTGCTTTACTATTACCTAGATTATTATTATTATTATTATTATTATTATTATTATTAAAATTTTTACGTATTTAAACCACATTCCTTTGTAATGTAAATATATTCACATCTTTTGCTTCTCGTAGTAGAAATTATCTCCAGGATGTAAAGCTGAAAGCGAAAAATAAAGAACTGTTACAAATGGCGTCCTATGAAACCCAATCTCCTCACAATGACGCAGAAACAAGGTCACGCCAAACAGTATAGTGCTGCTAGCTTGCATCCAAATGTGTTCTCCTTATTCACAGATAGTTGCTTCCTTCTAGTCATGTATTTATTTCTTCTGTTATTTCTGTTCTTTTTCTTTATTTTGCTTCAGACCTCTTCATTATTCTTGATAGTTTTGCTTCTCTGTGCCAAAAAATAAATATTATTGGAACGTAGGATAACTTTGGTCATTATATAATATCTGTGCTGTTGGTTTCTATTTCCATTGTCTATCAAAGTCTAGGTTGTTGACTATGTCGGAGTATTTCTACATTCGCACTATTAATTACAATTACAGTAGGCTTTTTGCCCCATTATTGTATTAAATTAATAATTAATGTAATTAATGGCAAAGTTGGTAAAGTGTCGGACTCGTAATTCATAGGTCGTGCCAGTCCGGGTCGGCTATGTCTATGTGCCCTTTGGAAAGGCATTTAGATGCCATTTCCTGTGCACGATATAGCCAATAACATATTGAAAGGTCCGTTAAATCCTTCTAATAATAATAATAATAATAATAATAGCAACAAAAACAAAAACAATAACAACAACAACAAAAATAATCCACCAACAAATCCTGAAATATAAACTAAGCTAAATCTCTAGAGCAACAAGAGTAGTGGTACTTCAAGGATATCCAATTAACGCAACTTTAATACGTTTCCCAACTAGAAAAGAATTAAGAGGTATGACTAAACAAAATTTCTACATAAAATACTTCAAAATTTATTTAGTATAAATTTTATATTGGCAACAATCAAGATTTATTTGAATTTGTATGAAGCTTACTCTAAGATCATCTGTAGAAAAAAAAAACTGACAATTTGGTTCAGTTAAGGGTAAGAATTGGATGCATTTAAATGTCATTACTGGATATGTAGCACAAAGCAACTAATTTTATCTACAGACGCTTGGACGGAATTGTAATTCATTTAATTGGCATCATAGAAACATCCTTCATATTTAAAACTGCCCATGAACTATATTATTTCATCAGTAGAATTCAGCATGAAATACAATACATTACAGACCTTGTGCAAGACATAAAACGTTGCAAATATCGCGAAAATGTTTTCAGAAACGAACAAACATTAAAATAGCACTAGCCAAGATGTATTTAACTTACGGAACTATTTTATCTGGTAACAATCCGTGCACAGTTAAGTAGTCTATTGTAGTACGGAACTATTTTATCTGGTAACAATCCGTGCACAGTTAAGAAGTCTATTGTAATATCCGGCATAGCAATTAGCACAAGCAATTGAAGTATCTCCTCGAAAGAGAATATAGACGATGGCCGTATCTTGTAACCAACTAGTTTTTGCAGCAACATTTTGTATGTAATGTGTAAGAACTGTGTCTAATGATGCGTGGTAAAATGATCTTTACCATGTTCTTTAAATTACAAAATCTACAACATTTCTGGAATGTAATATATTTTTTTAAGTTGTACA
Source organism: Margaritifera margaritifera (assembly GCA_029931535.1). Classification (NCBI taxonomy): domain Eukaryota; kingdom Metazoa; phylum Mollusca; class Bivalvia; order Unionida; family Margaritiferidae; genus Margaritifera; species Margaritifera margaritifera. Next base: position 989,496 of record JAQPZY010001457.1, on the reverse strand, counting down.
GTTCGTTTGCCCAGCGCGTATGCTGGAATGTAATAGTTGTTGTTAGTTTGTGTTCCAAACAATACTTTTCCCTCTTTTTCGTGTCTTTTAGCTTATCTTCTGTTTTCTCTGCTTTTAAGTCTTCTTCCATGTCCTCTCTCATTTCCTCGAGATTCTAATCTATTTTTGTCTTGTTTTTGTTGCATCTTTTGCAAAATATAGACTCTGTTTAAACTTGACTCCACGTCCTCCAGTTTGTCAAACAAACTGTTTAATCGTTTTCTTTGCATTGTTAATTCGTGTTCAGTCACTGGTGTGTTTTTCTGTTGTTATTCAAATCAGCATGAATATCGCTGTACTACATGGTACAGTGAAACTGTCTCCAGATTTAGGTCCACCTCAGTTTCATATGCCATGTAACCTAAAGTAAAGTAATGCAGACTCGTACATAGGACACTGTCATACTTATTTCGACTCAAGCCAATCAACGCAATTACACTGTCACACCTGACGATAAATCGACGAAAAGTACTAGGTGTTTTCAATTATATAGGACAAGCATTTTTCACATCTGACAAGAACATAACGGCAGATCTTTCGATCTCTAATCGTACGTATTATTCATTTGTCACGCGGCCTATTCACTTACACAGTGGACAAATATTATTTATTTTCCCATGTTTACTGTACCAGACAATATTTATAATGTGTACATTCTATTGAATTACGTCTTTTTCTGTCTATTACGTGCACACTCTATTAGGTGAAGTCACTACCTGTCCAATGCGGAAACCAATTTATAGCGGACGTTTACAATACGGACAACTGTCTATAACGGACATATATCTATTATTGACACCTATTACTGAAAAATGACTGGTCTAGTGATTTTTACATAATTTTGAACACACCACCAAGTCTGACAGGTCGGTAATTTAGAGTGGATAGATTTTGCCGGCACTGTTGGTCAATTAATTATGCAGTGCGTCATTAATGAAATTAATATTAATTCAGTACATTACTGGGGAAAAGCCCTACTGTGATTGTAATTAATAGTGTTATTGTAATAGCTTACTAAGCGGTCCAGAACTGATGATATCTATTTACTGCTATTTATTCTTTTAATTTAAAAGATCCAAATTGACAACACCTTTTCATAAACCTTGTGCCAACCTCTCTCTCTCTCTCTCTCTCTCTCTCCTCTTGTCCAAGCTGCAATACACAATACATAATACATAATGGTTTTAGACGGATTATAAAATTCCTGGATTTCGAACATAATCTTACTGCCTTTAAGTTAATGTGTAGATATGCGTTTTGCAATTTGAATAGGTCGTTTTTAGGCTTTGACGAAGTTGATCATTAAATTCCACAGAAGGCACTTCATAAATCTTGACAATTTCAAAGTTGTTTCAGGCTTAGAGATCAAACAAAATATTATGCGTAAGTTTCAGTTTGAGGTTTAATTCTTAGATCATCAAAAGATGAAAAAATCTCGAAACAAATCCAACATTTTTAGATATCAAAATTCTATAATCGTCAGTCTATAAAACTTTGCATCACTTTTATAAATATCTCTTCTGAAGTTAAAAACCAAAATTAGCAAAAGTATGTCACAAGTATAAAGGAGATCGGACCTAAATTTACACTTAACCCGTATGTACCATGGTAGATAAGAATGTATACGTATACTAAAGTATACTTTCATTTGGCGACGGTTTAAACAGCACATCGCAGTTTACATGGCAGATAAAAAGAATTATATGACAGGAGATTGTATCTTCAACTGACGGATGATGAAAAGCTAAATTTTGGGATATTTCTGAACCGTATGTATAGAACCTTTTATCGCAAAAAGCGTTGAATAAAGTGGGGAATGTTTGTACCATATGACTCTTATTTTTTGCCTAACCCTGAAATTAGAGATTCTCTTGATATGTACTGAAATATCTCCCTCGAGATGAAGGAGATAATTTACGAATTCTTAAATCCAGACATAATTCTATTCAATACAAGATGTTTTTAATGATGGAATATATATTATCATTTCTTGCCAACAGGCCAGTAATATGATTAGAATAAAATATATGATGAGAGATCCATTTGTATGATAAGAACAACCTTAATCGAGTATGTGTTCATACAAATATTGATGTCGGCTGACATTATACACCCGCAAAGTTGATACAATGCTTCATTACATCGAACTTCAAATGTATACAATCTAACCTGTCTTAAACAGCTACATCTGTGAAGTGAGAAAAGTGGTCTCGAAAGATAAAATGTTGCTATATATAGGTACACTTTCTCAGTACGTATTCTTTTGTTTACAGTACTTTGAAAATCTGGCCGTATACAACAAGTGTATTTGAGTTCATTCTCTGTTAATCAAACAATGAGAAAAATCTGGAACAAATCCAACATTTTTATATATCAAAATTCTAAAATCGTTAGTCAATACAACTTCGCATAACTTTTATAATCTCTTAAGTTAAAAAGTCACCAAAAGTATGTCACAAATATAAAGGAAATAAGACCAAAATTTACACGCAACTCGTATGTACAACAGTAAGTAAGAATGTATATGTATACAAGATATCCTTGCATTTGACGACGGTTTGAACAGCACCTGCTAGTTTCGTTCAATATTTGTAATTCACGAAAGAGTTCAATCAAGGAATATTTTACAGTAGATATACAAAGTTATATGCCAGATCTTGTTAGGAGGTTTTATTTTCAAACGTTGGACGATGCCTAAGCTAAATTTAGGAGTATTTCTGAAATTTATAGAATCTTTTATCGCAAAAGAACAGTTCAGTAAAATGGGAAATAGTTATACCATATGACTTTTTCTTGTAAAACCCTGAAATAAGAGTCTGTATTGATATGTACTGAAATATCTCCCCAGCAATAAGGGAGATAATTTACCAATTCTCAAATTCAGGAATAGTTCTGTTGAATGAAAGATAAAATGATGAAATTTTGTTTTTAATGATGGAAGACACCTAAGCTAAATTCAGGGGTATTTTTAAAAAATATTTGCGGAATTCATTAGGGTAAAACCTATTTAATTGAAAGGGGATCGGGATGTGGCGGTGATGCTGGTGATTAAATCGCGCATCCTTCTTTGTCAAACCCTGAAACAAGAAGAGACTCGAAATGAGGGAAACATGTCTCCAGGGGGAGACAGAGGGTGGGTGGGTGGGTGGGATATAGCATTTCTCAGATTCATTCTTGTATTGAGCATTGGTACGGTAGGTACGGTACTAGAATGTGAAGATTATTTATTGATGCTATCTGTCATCCACTATTACAGTTTCTCCAACAGAAGCGGAACGTTTCAACTATTAATCACAGTAGTATCTACGCAAGTATCATTTCTTAGCAACAGGGAGTATCAGTTATTGGCAGCAGGCGACCTCGGAGGCAGACTTGTCTATCACTAAAAAATGAACAACGTTTCTTAGCCTAAGCAGTGGTCACAAGTGTCATTAGCTCTACGACTTATACCGGAAAAAAGGGAAAACTATTCTTGAAAAAAAGATACTACAAAGAACAAGATATAAGTAAACAGCCTTTTCCCATCAGTATCCTAATGCAGCTGGTTTGAGGCATGTGACTTTGTGTTGTGAGATGCTGTTTTAACGTCGAATTTCACATGCCACATGAACACAGTTGGTTTACCTAAGTTTTTCAGTGCAGTGTCAAGCGGGTAGTAGAATACTGTGCGGAAACTTAGACTGTGGACAAGATCTGAAAGCATAAGCACTTTACTATGTATACCTTACAGTCGTACATTTTAAACATTTTGAAGTTTATTACTAGCATCTACACTCCAAGAAAACTGTTTTGGCAGAATTTTATATTTACATTTGCCAATACATTCGGAAACGTATCTTGAGATAAGACTTTGAGTTTTGGTTTGAATTGAGTTTTCTTTCTATTTCTGCCAATCACAAAATCTCATGCACGAACTTAACAGTTTTATGATTTCCAAGGGCTTCGTCTTCAGGTTCAGAACACGGGGGTTTTGGTAGCGTGGGAAGGAGGACTCCATAGTGTTTTAGATAGGAATGTATGGCCCAGAGTCCCCCAAAATTACCCATTCATGTTCAACAGTATATTTAAATTCACGTACTATTCATAAACTTAGATGACGATATACCTTTTTTACTATGACCGTATAGTGTTAATTGCTATGTATACATATCCATATTATAGCAGACGTGCAAAGTCTCTAATATTGTCCCCAAGGTTAAATTGGAGTCAGATATCCACTTGGAAGTAGTAAAGCGAATTTTCAGTGATATACCTATTCATGCACAGGGATTCAAAGATGAAGACAGAATCGTATATTTGGACACTATTGACATTAGATACCTATTAATGTACCGTCATGGTTCAGAAATGCACCCAATCGAGCGGGACGTCCCCAGACACCAGCAGAGAGCAAGTTCGATCGGAATCTTTCTTTGTGAACGTTTCAACTTTACAGACCGTGTATGATTCCTGTATTTTCTTTAATACAAACAATTATATCATTTCAATGAAATCAATTCTCATATACTCAGCTGGATTGAGATACGTGATTTTCTGACTCCACCTGGTGTGAAACATGGGAATTTCATGTGCTGTTCGAACATTTGATGCATTTCATTCGACGAGAGCCTTAACACGGACATCCAGCTTTCCAATCAACCACATACAGTGTAACTCTCGGATATCATGTCCGTACTGTATTTTCGTCAGTAGATGATAGTCCCGAAGACTAGGGGACCAAGCCGACCAAGCTGAACTAGATTAAGAACTTCCTCGCGATGGGTTAAGAACTTGATGCATGCAAGATTGCCTGACACACGGACAACTAATATCACGATTTTCTTATAGTTGTTCTTTGGTCTTGCGCACTGAACTCAAACGCAAAAAGTTATATTTAGAGAAATAGTAGAGTATTGATATCCTTTAATACTGAGTACTGAATAGAGTTCTCTATATTTTAATTTGCTGTTTGTATTAAAAGAAAACTAAACTCTACTCTACGCCTGAGTTGTTGAACCATTTGTGCTCGATTTGGTCTCTGTCACTCTTGCGCTCTAAGATGCAGTACCGTTTATGACCCTAAACAGAAGAAATGTTAGATGTAGTACCGTTCATGACCCTAAACAGAAGAAATGTTAGATAGCGGTGTTATCAACAATGACAAGACGCTCAATTATATATGTACTTTGTAAATAATTGATTGATGTTGTGAACATTTATGACAATAACGATCACACATGGTTTCTATTTTATGCTGATTACTCTGGAAAGATTTGGACTCTTGGATTCCTCCTTTGAGTTTAAACACTTCTAATGTTTTCCGAAAAAAAAATCCCAAATATTGTTGACAATGACAGAGCATAAGCATATAATCAATCTTTCTTGTTCATCAATATTACATAGCATTAATGTTTTAAATCTCCCTTTTTTAATAATAATTCATTTCAACATTCAACCTCCCGATAAAAATGGAAATAATGTCAGCAAACGTTGACTTTATTCTTTTCTTTTTTTGTTTAGCAGTCCAGTCTTGAAGAACCGATGTTTTCCATGTATAAAATGTCGACAACTCCCACATCGCCATGTCCACATCCTCTAAAAACCGTAAATTTGGATAAGGTCATCATTTATGGATTGGACTAATGGAATTATTTATTTAATAAGTCTCATGGGAAGTGTTATATATCTCAAAAGGCTTTTATTGTTTTCTTTGTTTCAGTACAGTAAAGCGATCTCCTTTACAATATAGCCCAGTGCCACGAGAAGCAAAACTATGATTTCAAACGTACAAGGTCGAGTCGAATCTAATTGCAAATATAATATTTCATAAATAACAGTCTTTAAACCATGTTTCACGTGTGTTTGGTATGTGATATGATATCAAGAGAGCGTCGTGTAAGTGTGGGGTTAATGATAGCACGACAGCGAAACGTTTTGCCAAATATCAGTTATTCGGAATCTAGGATATATTTGAGACAGTTCTGTTATATCCTATGCTGTGAACAAAATCAAGAAGGAGCAAACGCTTAAACGATAGAAATTTCGTTCAAATTGTTACGTGTCCATAACCCTAACGTACTGGTTAGGACAGGGTTCTGGCAGTTTCAAATAATCTTTTAACTTTTACCTTTACTTTTAGTCCAGTGCAAAAATATTCTCGCTATAAACAATTTATTTCAGAATTGAACTTTATATTTTACACGATACATGAAGTCATGAAGCTTGAAAATCAATTACACACTGCATGAACGGCCTTTTCGAAGTGTTTGAAGTACATGTATTGTGTGTAATTGATTACACACTGCATGAATGGCCTTATCGAAGCGTTTGAAGTACATGTATTGTGTGTAATTGATTACACACTGCATGAACGGCCTTATCGAAGCGTTTGAAGTACATGTATTGTGTGTAATCTATTACCGACTGAAATAAATAACAGAGCATTAATTTAAGCATTGTTTACAAATATTGTCAAAGCACACAAGAAGGGATCGTGAATACTTAAGTAGTTCCTTTCTTGTTTTACTTCTAGTATTCTGTATCACATGATGTGATTTTAACCAATGTAAATGCTTGTTGCAAAGGCCTGGTAAAACATGTAATTATTTTAATAAAGCTTAGAAAAACACAAGAACAAACTTCCAAATCTTTTTATGATACACGTTTCCTCAAATAAAAGAACAGCACTATTTCAGGGTTTTGTTGATCACTGAATCTGAAGGAACCATATCCTCTTAAATAAACGAATTGAGACTTCTGTGTGCTTTAAACACGGAATGACATTAATTATAACATTATGCATCGAGCTGGCAGTGACATCAAAACATTCATCAATATAAATCCGTACTAACTGAATAGCAGTAGAGTTTGTATTCTAGAGCAACTAGATGAAATGAAATTATAACCATATATCCAGACAGAGGCGAGTAGTAATGTGATTAATGATTGCCAGTCACTTTCTTTCAGCTAATGGGTACAGCTTTATAACAGGGGGCTCACCCTCGAAAATATTTAAATATACCCGTAGGAAGGAAGTGCCTGGTACTCTTCAAATATCTTACTACCGTATGTACTCGCGAATAAACTCAGACCAACTGCAAACTGCATAGACCCAGATCTGCCGTCGCATAATGCGCCGGCAGATCTGGGTCTATGCAGTTTGTAAGGACTAATCAGTAGAACAAACAACATAGACCCTGATCTGCCGGCGCATTAAGCGACGGCAGATCAGGGTCTATGTTGTTTGCATTTGGACCAGAGTCATATACGGTACTCTGTCAACTACTACCTATTTCTGCTACTTCGGCTAGTGCAAAATTTAGTGTGGCAAACAAATGGAAGGAGTAAAATGTGACAGTTGTAAAGGACAGACGAAAACAGAACAGATGGTATGATTCAGATAATTTAGTCACACACACGGTTATATACAAATAATGATATCTTAAAGCACAATACAGTTATTAGGCAAATGAAGATAATAAAGAGAAAAGTACTAGTGTATTTGATAAAACAAACTTCCTCTTTAGTTTTCTGCGTGACACAAACTGAATATATTAAACCGGAATTTCCTGTGTGGATTGTTATTATTTTGTTAACGCCTATTTTGTTAAAGTATTTCATTACTGTTGTGGGAGAAAGAATTTAAGCGTTTTCCAGACATTTCATCAAAATTCGGAGAAAATCTATAATAACTTCGAATTGAAATCTCTTATTTTATTTTTTAGACTAATTTATAACTGCTTCGGTGGTATAGGGATAAAAACGCTTCAACTGTATATCCCAACCAATCTAACAGTGTAAAGTCGACTCCAGGCATATGAGTGCAAAGTTTTCTTTATTAAATGGGCACAATATATGTTTCTTTGTAACAAGCACAACATGATAGCGTTTTAATCTGTGAATTAATGAAACCAGTTATATGATGCCATCATATAATCAGCAGGATGAATAGGAGAAACAAAACTAAAAAGATAATGTATAAAATGTCAAAGGTTACAAAAGGGCGGGAAGTGAAAAATGAATTTGATCTGTGAATTCAGTAAAGATATGTTATAATGGTATCATATCACGTGTTGATTGTACAGGAGAAAGTATACTAGAAGGTTATAGGTTAAAATGTCAAAAGTAACAAAACTAAATGACGGAATTATCAAATGGATGTTTAAGTATGTAATTGAATTAAACGGAATAAAAGGATAAAAGAGAAATCAATGCATTGAAAAATATCTTGAGGTGATAATATCAGAGTAAAAGAATAATCTATTACAACTTTCATTCACATTTATTTTGTTCTTGTTATCCGTTATCTCTGTGGTTATTTCAGTTAACTCATTCTTCTTCTGAACTGTAACTGAATATTAGTGTTGGCAATTATCTTGTTATTCACATTAGTAATTCTTTGATAACTCTTTTTATATCTTCATCATTTTGTTGGCTTTTATCATTTAAGTTCTTTAGTAACAGTTCCAGCTGAGATTGCAAAGTGCCATAGTCTTTAGGAGATTTCTTTATTATCTCTCTGTCGTTCAGCACGTCCTTGTACAAATTGTCTAGTAGTTATATCAGTTGATTTTATTGGATCACCTCAATTTGTAATACGGTGGTTATGCAAGTTTTAAGACCTTGTTTATTCATTGACCTAGTGTTACATATTTCGTCTCTGTTTTCTGTAAGGATATAAAATTAAAATCACTAGGACATATTAAAGATATCTGTCACATTCACTTCACTTGGAAAACATGTTACAGGGATACCGTGGAAACCTGTTATAGGCATACCATTGAAACCTGTTACAGGCATACCGTGGAAACCTGTTACAGGTATACCGTGGAAACCTGTTATAGGCATACCATAGAAACCTGTTATAGGCATACCGTGGAAACATGTTACAGGCATACTGTGGAAACCTGTTATAGGCATACCATGGAAACATGTTATAGGCATACCATAGAAACATGTTACAGGCATACCATGGAAACCTGTTATAGGCATACCGTGGAAACATGTTATAGGCATACCATGGAAACCTGTTACAGGCATACCGTGGAAACCTGTTACAGGTATACTGTGGAAACCTGTTATAGGCATACCATAGAAACCTGTTATAGGCATACCGTGGAAACATGTTACAGGCATACCGTGGAAACCTGTTATAGGCATACCATGGAAACATGTTATAGGCATACCATAGAAACATGTTACAGGCATACCGTGGAAACCTGTTATAGGCATACCGTGGAAACATGTTACAGGCATACCGTGGAAACCTGTTATTGGCATAGCATGGAAACATGTTACAGGCATACCGTGGAAACCTGTTATAGGCATGCCCTAGAAAAATGTTACTGCATACCGTGGAAACCTGTTACTTTTCATTCTCTATCTTGGATGCTAATGTTAAACCAGTTTATGCTACCTCTTTGTAATTGCTGGTAATGGCCATTAAGATTGTATGAAAGATAGTTACCATGAAAAACATTTCTAACAGTTAAAGACAAACACGAATAGTAACAGAGTAATTTTTTGTAATTAATTTAATTGAGAAAGTTGTATACGTTTTTAGGTTTCAAAAAGCCACAAACTGTATCCGATTCAGTAGCTGTATGTATAAATCTCTGGCTATTGAATCCTGTAATGCTTGAGTTGTATTTGGTTACCTACCGTATATACTCGCGTACCAACTACAAACTGCATAGACCCAGATCTGCCGTCGCATAATGCGCCGGCAGATCTGGGTCTATGCAGTTTGTAAAGACTAATCAGTAGAACAAACAACATAGACCCTGATCTGCCGGTGCATTATGCGACGGCAGATCAAGGTCTATGTTGTTTGCATTTGGACCTCAATTATACGCGAGTATATACGTATATACACTGTATAATGATTGCTCGGAGTGACGACAATGTTAGAGGTGTGCATTAAGCATTTGCTATAAATACTTTACTCATGTTGCTGTTTTCTGTCTTTCCATTTTTGATTTAGTTCATGTACATTTCAAAACTGCATAGAAAATCAGGATTTAAAGCAGTCCTTGTTTGAATCTTCTCGTTGATATGAATAAGTTTTTAATATCATCTTAAATGTGCAATACCCAATAACAATATCTATTATCTGCAACGAAATGGGTAGTTCACCATTTCTTTGGTCAATCGGATTGTTGATATAAACTACTTTTTCAGAGAGTCCGTCGTTTGTAATATAGCGCTCCATTCATGTAACGTAAATTAAAACAGTGAAATTTTAAAACAGCTAAGAGTTATAAAATTTTCGTTTACGTTGTATCCTTTAACGTTCTTGGTACTTACTTTGTTGCCTCCATTATCATAATAGACTGCAAGCTTCTCCAAAATTTATTTTTTTCTCCTTTAATTTATTTCCTCCTCTAAAACGGGGTTTTACTTAGCTCTACAGTATTTCGACTCTCTTCTTTTTTATTTTCTTCCCTTTAATCTCGTTATCACTTATTGCGTTGCTTATCATGTCATCAATATTGTTTGACTTACTTATGGCAGAGGTATCTCATAGTGTTGTAAAATTTTGCTGTATATCAAGTTTTCCCTTAACAAATCCAATTAAAGTTGCATCATACCAGAAACCAGGGAATGGCAAATGCGACTTCAAAACCACCAGCAGCTACACCAATTCTGCGGACACAATTGCCATGATAAACTTTACCAAGTTCAAAATAGTATGCGATACTTTGTATTTTTTTCTAACACCTCAGTAATGTTCGATCGCATTAACGAGATCATTTTGAAGTTCGTTATATTGTTTGATCATTTGCAATCTGAAGCTAATACCATCGTCTGTCGGCAGTGTAGGAAAGAAAGGTGGTGCAGCATGTATTTCTCTTCAATTTAAATGTAAGTAATAGACAGCTTTGAATTAGCACTAGCGTTTGTAAAACTAGGATTTGGAATAGATTAATCAGTCATTGTAACGGTTCGGGTATGAAAATGTAACCCACTGCACCCTACACCAACACCAGATCTAAGAAAATCATACCACCACCTATCCAGTGTTACGACTCTAGGTCATAAAAAAACGTAACAGAAAGAAAGCGAAACCAACAATGTAAGTAATATCAACAAGCAATTTATTTCCCTATAATACAAAGTGAAATTCAAAAGATACTTACAATATTGTGAATCAAATTCCAAATAATCCTAAATGTCTTAATCACAAGTCCAAAAATATAGAATGTTCCGAATGAGTTCCAATAGTCTTGAATGTCCTGATATACCACAATGATATAATCCAGAATGTCTTTGAATGAGTTCACAAAGTAATGTATTATATCAAAAGTCAATGAGCACTTTAGTAATTCCAATGAATATCTATTAAATAAATAAATCCTCTCAATTATATTTGATTTCAACGGCACAATGTTACATCTGATCACAAATGGATTCTCACAGACTGATCTAAAACAGGAATGAATTTAATGCGTATCAGGTCTCTATTATATACACATCTTCTAATGACCACATAATAACAGGGCGTGAGTCATCCTAATGGAAGAAACTCAGTCTAACAGTCAGCATGACTGGCCTTGAGCTCAAATTCTAGTAAACATTCTATTTACAAATGACCAGAATTTAAAGTACAGTTTACCTTCTGGACAATATTTAAGCACACATTATAGATTAAATATACATAACACCGGTAATATATTTTGTTAGAGCTACGGTCACTTCTATCATTTTTTTCACCTTCTGATCTTGCGTTTTTTTCTTTTCTTCTTCTAGATCCTCTTTAAATCTCTCCGCTTTTAAACTTTTAAATTCCTTGGAACGTTTCAACGTTGTATGCCAAGATCAACATTACTCGGATCCTGTTTCTTCTGTGAGGTTACCTACTCTGGTGATTTGTTAATCTTCGACGTTTTCTTCATTTTCGTTTTCTTCACCTTCCATTTATGTGAAACAACGAAATTATGAAGTGACTGCAAATACGATTTTAAGGTTACTTATAAATTAATCTACACTATGTTTCAAATAATTGTTACTTAAATTCGCCTTACAATTGAATTGAAAATAGCAGAAGTAAAAAGTGAACAGCGACACATTCATTTAAAATAAGAATAGTAAAATATTGATAATTGATACCAAGGCATGTTCAAAATGCATATTGAAAACCAATATGAAAGAATACCTTAAAGTGTGGAGAGAAAATAATAAGAACCACACCAAAAATGGCAGGGTAGAAAACACTATAATACATGCATACATTAATACATGAATCAAATATACCATAATGATGAAAAATTCAGATTATTTCATATGACAAGAGTTAGAATTTTAAATGCATTGAAACAGAATATGAAAGTCAGGTACAACGTTGAAATTAGTCTATGTGGCATCTCTTAACTGTAACAGTGGATGGCTGAAATTGTTAAAACCAGGTGTTGGAAATGATGATTTAGACATAGATCGTGCTATTTCATGTTCTTTATTTTATCTGTATGATCCTCAAGAGTAGAGAAAATGTTTTCTATGGTCAAGCACAATACATATGATAGTTAGTGAAAAACTAGGCCACAAATTTATAAAATACCTACTGAAGAAGAGACAGAAGAGTATAATGGAAAATTTTAAGCCTTCAAAATAGTCAATTGAAGAGTTCGTGATCATATGTTTTAGTCTGTTTTATCTCTTCTTTTGTTTCTCTAAAAAGCTGAACTACTTAATAGACAAACACTTCAGTAATAACAACAGTTGTTACCTTTCTTGTACAAAAGCATTGATATCAAAGCATCCAGTAAAAATTTATCTGCCATTTGTATGTGTTTTCTTTGTTCTGCTGACTTTTTAAAATGTATGTGTTTAAATATTATTAAGCCAGCACCTAATGCTGATAGAAGTAATGCTAACTTGAATGATAAAAACCCAATTAAAGACCTAGATCTTGATGCCATGTAATCTTTAAACTCTGTAATTCATTTCAATCATAAATGGGTTGAATATTAATCTTCAGATATGTTACTGCTAGAATAGCAACATCTGACAGTAATTTTGATAATTTAGCTGACATTCCATTTACAAAGATTTCGCCCATTTATTCAAACTCCTAGTCAGTTACAGTTTTGCCAGTTCTCTCTCTGCATGTCCCATGTGCTATGCACTGCTTGTTATTTCTTTAAAAATATTAATTCCATTATATAATTGTTACAACTTTTCATAGATCAAATAAATCATAAACTATAACAGATTTTGTCTCCTGTTTATCGTTTGCTTTTTTGTTTTCCTCTGATATTTGTTTGCGTAAATAATGTGTAGCATCTCTATCTCTCTGTTTAATTTATTCCATTTTGTGATTCTGAATTTCCATTTCTATATTTTCCAGGTTACTTCCACATACATGCGGTGTCAAAAGATATATATATATATATATATATATATATATATATATATATATATATATATATATGAATCAAAATAGTGACGTAAGCAAATAGGTCAGCAATGACATATGTGCTCCATGTCTATGGGTTCGGAAAAGTGTCCAATAAAAAATGTATTCCAGATATAATATTTTGTTTTAACTGATGATAACTTTAGATTGGTAAAGGTTTTGTTATGAAGCACAATTACAAACTTGTGTTGCGACTAATTAAGTAGTAGTAATTGTAGGGTATAATAGCACGTCAAGACAGTATTGGTGTCTATTAAAAGTAAAATTTTGGAAAATGTAAAACTACGACGAATTGAAAAAAAATTAGGAAGATAAAACTTCCAGCCATAAACCACCACTATTCTCAAACATTAAACACAACGCGATAAAAGTTAAAATAAAATACAACAAAATAATATGCATTTTGTTTACATTAGAAATAAATTTTGTTCCACAGGAAAGGAAGCTGAGATTATGGGTTTGTGAAAGCGAAATTAATGGCAGTAAAATGTGATCTTAGTAACTTTTATAGGACATTTCTTGTTGTATATGTACGGGAATTAATCCGTTTTGGATTCTTCTAGATGTAAGCTGCATGGTTTGAGTGTTCGCAGCCAGCGAATTCATTAAGTTTCTTTGGATTTCCTATTTTCTGTGCTACATTTTGAGTTAATTGGGGATTCCAGACAGGATTTCGTTGTTGAAGGTATGTACGGGGGGAAGAGAAATGTTCGGCCACTAGGCTTCTTTCCATTCTTTTTTAGTTTGCCAATCTGATCTGTGGAGATTAATTCTAATATTTAATTTCTTTGTTTGTACAACATATTGGATGCTGCATACCTTGCATGTAACAAGGTAGATCACATTTTCTGTGTTGCATGTACTAGTTTGGCTCTGAATGTTTAAGTTTCCACCTGTGACTGTGCTTGAACATGTATTTATTTTTTCAAGCGCTAGCATGTCTTGCATCTTTTGTCTTCACATATGCATATATTATCGCCCTACCACATTTACATTTAAACCTTGCATCACCAGTGACTTCCGATATGTAATAATAAGTCATCGAATATTCCGACTCAAACCTTTTTTATATGCACATTGCTTGTATCGTTTTTACTTTGTTCCACATTTTTCCATCTCTTCTACTTTTTTTTAATTTTTTTTTTCTTTCTTTTTCAACTGTCACTTTTTACAGTTTCCATTTATTTGCCAAACTAAATTATACAATAGGCGAAGTAGCAGAAATGGGCAGTAGTTGAAAGAGTAGTAAGATGGTTGATGACTACCAAGAACTTCTTTCCTTCTGGCATATTTGTATATTTTCGAAGGTAAACCCTCGTTATAAAGTTGTTCCCAGGAGGTGAATAAAGTGGCTGGCAATCATCAATCATCTAACTACTGAGGTGATGAATCATAAGAGAGCAAGCTACAGCTACTCTTATAAAGTGCATATAAACAACAACAGCTGCAGCAGTGCGCAATCTTGAGATATTGTTACATTACACATTATTTTCGACGGACAATTTACACGATAAATGGAGCTAGATGAACTCGTTAGGAATAGAGTAGTTAATATGTGTAATGCATTTTATTTGAAATCACTGAGAGGGAAAAATACAGTTGAGAAGGCATTACAATTTATTTTTAATGATTCTCAGCAAATGCATCGGTCTCACGTTCGCAATTTGTAAAAATATACACTCGTCGATAGATAATTTAACATACAATAACATTTCCAAAAATCAAGACTTCCTGCAGGGATTGCATACACTTTTCATTTCAAAATTTACCCAGGAAGAATTTTAACTTATACTAAGAAAACTGCGCACAATATTTGAATTTATGATATTGATAATGACAACCAATTGCCAAAGTGGACATCTGCCAGGAAAATGCCCTATCTTCAGTAGAATATCATCAACTATACATTACATACGAAATATGAATCAGCTGGACTATGCATGTTAGTAGTTATCTGGCAAATTCAGCAGAATTTTTTTATCTGGAAACAGTGTCCTCAGCAGCCATGTGCGGAATAGATATGCGAAGTTTCTCTCCAAGAATGAAGGTAGGTATATTAGATTTCACTTTTCAGTACAAACCAAATATTTGATGAATAGCATTATTTCTTTTAATGTCAATTCTTTTTTACATGATAGAAACACACTGATACCAAAACACTCTACATTAAAAACCGGATCTTGCCAAATTCCATTACTTGTTTAACACAGATGATGAAGAAAATATTCACATAAAATAGACAGTTTTGTAAAATACTCTCATATAGTTTTTATTAGTATGCTGATTTACTTGTTTGCCTTCCAATAACATTCTTTCTTGCCTCTGTACACAACTAGATTTAGATTATTGAATTGTATTTTGACAAATACTCCAGATAAGAATCATAGCAGAAATAAAGCTGCAAAGCTTTGAAGTTTAAATGAAAGTAGGTATACTAAAAAATTTTACAGTTATTTTAATTGAAACGAATCATGTGGGGCTCTAAATATCGTACTCTCAGGGGTAGATAAAATTACAATTTGATCATTTACGGTATATACTAGTGTATAATTCAATACCAACTGCAAACTGCATAGAACCAGATCTGCCGTCGCATAATGCGCCGGCAGATCTGGGTCTATGCAGTTTGTAAGGACTAATCAGTAGAACAAACAACATATACCCTGATCTGCCGGCGAATAATGTTGTTTACATTTGGACTCGAGTTATATGCGAGTATATACGGTAACACGAATATGCAAAGTGGAATTCTTTTGAAATAGATATTGAAACAGAAGTTCTAATGCAAAATTTATTTAGGTACTAATAGTTAAAAGTATTATGTCTCTATTTAGCGGTTTGCTGTACTGCTGGTTTGAGGGTTTTGGTGTTTTATGATACATCAGCACATGAAGGTTATCTTGTGGCGAGGATGATGGAGTAAAAAGCCTTGCCCAGGGACACCCCATGCTAGCCCATCATGGCTGATACGATTACATTATTCGGATCGCCCCTTTCTGATCGTGAGTCCTACACGCCAACTCGTAGCCGCAGCGGTTGTACAAGCAGATTAATTGAAAATTCCGACTTAAAGTCTCAACAACTTACAGGCAAATACTTTGTTCAGGGCAGGGGCCGATCCAGAAATATCGTTTAGAGGGGGATCGTAAAAAAGTAAGCGATGGGTCTCGGGGGCACAATTCCCGTTGTGGGTCAGGGGGCGAAGTCCCTGGAAGTCCCTGGAAGTTCCTGGAAGTTCCTGCATTTCAAGCGTTTCCAGGACGTAATTTTAACCATCTACCTGTAAGAAAGTTAATCTAGGAAACGTTCCAGTTGTTTCGCGCTAATTTCTATTTTTTGGGAGGGGGGAACTAATGTGTGGGTGGGGGAGGCGCCGGCTGCCCCTCTCCCCCCTGATCCCTCCTTGCAGGGCACTATTTGAACCGAAAATTTTTTTACGAATTTTGTCGACTTTGGTTTTGCTACATATTCATGACATTTCTGAAGGTAAAAGTTTGTATGGTGTTGGGGATCTTAGCTGAAAATTGTAGAGTATTAATGTTCCGTTTCTGTCATTCCAATGGTCTTTAATTCGGTTGATTTCTCTGCAATCTTTTATTTTCTCTTAACATGTTACTATAAAACCTTTGAATCAAAATGAAATTTTTAAATTGTGTTTCTAAATTAGTGGCTTTCTAAACGGCTGTTGTTTCTAACCGTTTTTTTTTTTAAATTTATGTTTTTTTATTTTTGTTTTTCATGTGAAAGGTTTCACAGTTGGTTTTTATACTTTTATACAGTATCATTGTAAAGTTGCCTCTGTATACAACTTGCTAGTCACATTTAATAAGAAATGAGACCAAAGATACGATGATTTTTATTTGAAATAAATTATTCAGCAACACAGGTAGAACAAGCCAAAAATTCAGAATTACGTAAAATTGATTGTCTGCTCATCTGAACAATTTAGTGGATGTCCAAAACTGCCATATCTGATTTCTTCCGGAGTCTTGAATCTAACCTTTTCGTTCAGGAACAGTTTTGTGAGCACAATATCTGATTTTCTCGAATATGTACACATTTCTTTATATAGGCACTATGTCGCATTCGACCGGGTCTTACCGATAATTCGGTTGAATGTAAGGTTAGGTCGAATATGGCATAGTTAGCACATACTGTCAGCGTCGAATGCAAATATAACGAGTACCTTCATCGGTCGAATGCTATTTTTCTATTACCGTCTCTGTTGATTGCAAATGTCGCAAATTGATAACCTGTGATTTTAAGCATGATAACATCATACAATAAGGACGTAGGAATCATTTATGTGATTTTTTCAAAACCTTTAAATGGTTTTTTTCATGCATGGCAAGTTTAATATCTGTAAGCAGTTATTGTTCACGATGGCCACAGTTCCAATTTGAAATTCAAGGGTAATCAACAGTCCCACCAAGATCGATAGCTAGTCTTTTGGATATCGCGTTAAGTTGGTTTCTATCCATTGATATTTTATGTTATGTACAAAATCCATTTTATATTAAGTAGTATGTTTAAGCTTACAAGAAAATGAAAATGACGGAGGGAAATGAGGTGTAAATAAACAGAAAATAAAAACAGCAAACTATTACACGAGTCTAAGTTATCCGGTAATTCATGAAAAATCCGGAAATGGCATATTTGCCTCACATCCGCGAAAGCAACGAAAACTCCGCAGGTTTTGAAAGAATGCAATTATTTGGTAAGCTATGTCTCGTTCAAGCAGACTCTCTCATGGCTCCGTTTCTGTCAAATGTTTAGTCACGTTCACAATTAGGAGATCTCAATCGGAAATTCCTCAGCCCATTTAATTAATTAATATGTAACCTCAAACGTCAATCGTTGGTCATAAATAATGATGTCAATAATTACGTCGAATGATATCCAAGTCTCATGGAAATAAGCGAGTCTGATTGAACTAAACAACCAAACGTCTGACGGAGATTTGACGGAGCCAAGAAAGAGTCTGCTTGAACCAGACTAGGTTGAGTTTTTATATGCCATGCACTGGCAATGCTTGGGTTAGGGATCCCAAATGAAGTAATTAACATGGAAACAAGTTAAATATTCATTCCATTAGTAATTTTTGTGACTGGCATTTATGAGGATTGACACGCCAAATGCAGACGACAACTCATGGACTGAAGGTTAAAACGAACATTGTTATGACAGCAATAAATCAAGGGAGTGTTTAGGGATTTAAAATCATTCACAGCTGTGATTTTTATTAAATAAATGCTACAGCAATACATCTAATATGTGATAAAAACTGTTTATTTTATGTAATTTGAGACACACTGAAACTACATCAGGATTCAATTTATTGAATTTACACATCCTGCATAATAGCTTTCACGAAAGCAGTTTGTACGTGGGTGGGAGCAATTTAAATGGTGCGGATTCGAACACTTAGATACCCAGAGATGTGATTTTTATTGAATAAATGCTGAAGCAATGCATCTAATATGTGTTAAAAACTGTTTATTTTATGTAATTTGAGATACACTGTAACTACATCAGGATTCAATTTGTTGAATTTACGCAGCCTGCATAATATTTTTCATGGATGCAATTTGTACGCAAATGGGATCAATTTAAAGGCACACTTTGATACCCACCAACAATATTACATTTTGACCTGTATCTGGATATATACAAACAGATATCAGAATAACCAATGATAATTTAGAAGAAAAAATGAAATAAAGAACGAACAATAATTATCAGTTCTTTTGAAAGGTAAATACTACATAGTCCATGTAACACATTCATTCAATCTTTTTATACTTATATTGACCTGTAATGAAGATTCACAGAAGCTTCGGTAATGTCCTGTAATTCACACTGACTTAGAATAAAAAGCGCCATTATTAACCGTCCTTTTTTTTTTTCAGTTGATACCCACCGATGGAAGTAAATAAATGTTTGCGCTATCTTTCAAATCAACGTTTGAAATTGACTTTGACGGATTACATAATTATTGGTAAAGTATAGACGGTATGTCGGATATTGTAATCAAGGTTATTGAGAAAACTTAGCCAATGGTCATAGGAAAAGGAAATTTGAATTTACCGTTAATTTCAACGTTCAGATCGCGGGTAAATTAACTCTGTGATTTTGAAGTTGATTTTTTGTGAAATATAAGGTATACAAAAGCTTGGATATTTCTTCAAAGCTTGACCTTTGTGGATTAAGTGTACCATCTATTGGACGTGTGATCATTTCGCACCATATTTCCTTGCATCTTGATAGGTATGTATCGATGTCGCAAAAATTCTATTGATCGGTGTGACTTCAAAAGCTGTGAAACATTTAATAGTGGTCACAAGGATAAAGACGAAACTCCCATTGAGAAATTCGTGATGGAGAGCGATGAACAAGGTAGTAAATCTGATTTTAGAAAGACAAAAATGTATCGTCAACTACGCCCATTGTTGATATGCATGCGAATATTTGGTCTTTATTTCACAAGAACAAAAACACGGAATGGCAAAGTGCAAACGGAATGGGTCATCGGATGGTGTGCTTTTGTGTCCGTATTTATGATTGCAAACCTCCTCCGTTCCATGACCATATTCTATATTGACGAGGGCCATGAGCATCCATTCTTCCAAAAGGTAATGTTCGTAATTTGGAGCGCAGAATGTACTCTAAAGGTGGTTGTATTATTCATCTTCTGCTATCGCCAAGAAGGATTCCCAGCATATTTCAGTACTTGGAGCAAAATATGTCATGGAGTTGGGTTGGGCAAATGTTGCAAATGGCTTCTTATAAAAGCGATAGTGGCTACATGGATTTTCATCATTGGAAACTCAGTTGTGTTCACCCTCGTCTTGATATACGTACCAGTTCTAGAGGGCATTTTTCTGGAAGTCATTTGGCGCCATGCCAACTTGTTCGAGACGAAATTCCAATTTAAAATGTTGTTAGGTGGACTTGCAATTTTCAATTCATCGTCCTCATTATTTCCAATTGCCCTCTACACGATCCTTTGCATTGCATTGGGCCTACAGTTCCAAAAACTCACAAAAGAATTATCGTCTGCCATTTCGAAGGAAGGGCACCTAGATGGAAATCTAGAGGACTTCCGGTTACGTCACGAAGACCTGTGCTCACTGGTTACCACTCTCAATCGGATCTATATGTCAATAATCGCTGCAGCCTATGCCGCAAATATCCCTATGTTTTGTATCGTGATGTATACCCTCATTCACTCTATCAATATTCACATATCCCTACTGTTAATCAACTTGTTCTGGTTGACCTTCATGTTGATGCACCTGCTGATCATCTCCTCCGTAGCTGCTTGGCTCAATTCGCAGGTAGTCCGCTTAGCATAATGCATATAAAAAATGGACATTTAGTCTGTATACCAAACATTTGCTTTTTAGCTCACCTGGCTATTATGTTTCACAACAATAATTAAAGTTCCTTATATATTTCCTTCATTTTTCTACATTTGTGATGCAATCCAGTGCGTTAGCTATAAGTTTAGATGCACCAACACTATCTTATTTATGTCAGGCGCTAACTCGGATACAACCTACCCAAAAAATCAGCATAGGTTATGTTGCATGTTCTGGAATGAGTTGCATTTTAATGAAATGATCGGAATTATTTAGTGACAGTGACCTTTCAGGAACGAGCCGAATCACAGATATTTGCTTTGTCATCCAACGCAAAAGTCAGGAGGCTGAACCCTATAAAGATTTTATTTTCTGTTTATATTATAATTCTGCTTTTTATTAAATACAAGTAACGTTATTAACGGTTAGCAAATCTTGAGGGAAAATTAGAGAAAAAGTATCAATGATTTTTTATTGGACTACAGTATGAGAGAGTAACAGCTGATTGTCCCAAATAGTGTAGTGATACCTTGAAGAGAAAGAAAATATTGACCCATTTTCAAAAAATGCTTTTTCTGTAACTGTAGTAACACTAAAATATGGCTGCCACGTTTGGTAAGAATTTGTCTTGTGTGGTTTGCCAAATAGTAGAATTCATCTTACAAGACAGTGGTCCAAGTGGTGTGTCATGTGATGCCATTGGTGACAAATGTAAGGTCCAAGCACAGTGACTTACTTGCCATATCCATAAAAATATAAAGCTCCCTTGATGTGTTTGAGCTATTTAGAATACAATCATTATTTAATTTGTAAAGACCCAAATATTATTAAAGTTTCTGACATTATTTATATTTAAATTTTACATTTTTTATATAAATGTCACAATATTTGACCAAAATATCCACCCAGATCATTGCTTTGGAAGTAAGATGCCCCCCCCCCTCCATCAGTAAATGGACCTGAAGAAAATATCCCACTAAGGTGAAATATGAGAAGTTTTGAAATCCATGGACTTTTTGTGGAAATGCGAAACCGCCTACACATTAGTCAATTCAGTATTGGCATTCACACTTTGGAATAAAAAAGAGTGTCATCAACTCATTTGTATGTTGATTTCTAATTGTCAGAAGATATTAAAACTGCTGAGAATGGTCAATGTAAGAATCTGATTCCCTCAGAGCCACAAATGTAGTAGATTCCTGAAAATTGACCAGACCAATAGAACCAGTGTATGTCTTATCATAGTCCTCTGTGTCATCTTGAGTGCACAAAGCAAACTCTTTTATGTAGAAAATAGTCACAAAATGTCTCTGTTAATAATTCTTACCAAGACAGTCAAAGCTCTACTCCATTTATGGTGCCAGTGCCAGTGCCAGTGCCTGAATACATTACCATGGTCATTTCAAGTTTGAAGAATTGAACCACCACCATATGTCCTATTCACAGTGTAGCACTACTCTATGAATTAAGAGAACACATTAAAGTAACAACTATGTAATGAAGTTTGTTTGCATCCAAATGAAATTCCAAATAAATTGAAAGCTAATGAATCATATGACAAATTAATGTGTATAGTATGTGCATTTGCAAGAAAGAACTCTTGGTTAAATACGTTTTTTTCCAACTTTTAAAAAGGAAAAAAAATCGAACATATTTGTCACCTCTGTATCCTTCAAATATATACCAACTAACTGATTTAGTTACTTATTTCATTTAAATGCAAAACATAATTGGTTCTAGATGCATCTAGGATGCCTAATTATAAAAACATTGTGTTCACTATATGATATTCTCCTGAATGCTATTCAAGGTATCACTACACTAATTAAGTTAATTATATGTTTGCTTCAGTTTTCTATATTTATAATGAGAAAATCCATGCATTAATTATAAGCTTAGATGCTCCAATACCATATTACTTATATCAGACATTAACATGGACACCAAGACTATATTATTTATATCAGACATTAACATGGACACCAAGACTACATTACTTATATGAGACATTAATATGGACACCAAGACCATATTTACTTATATCAGACATTAACATGGACACCAAGACTATATTACTTATATCAGACATTAACATGGACACCAAGACTATATTACTTATATCAGACATTAACATGGACACCAAGACTATATTACTTATATCAGACATTAACATGGACACCAAGACTATATTACTTATATCAGACATTAACATGGACACCAAGACCATATTACTTATATCAGACATTAACATGGACACCAAGACTATATTACTTATATCAGACATTAACATGGACACCAAGACTATATTACTTATATCAGACATTAACATGGACACCAAGACTACATTACTTATATCAGACATTAACATGGACACCAAGACCATATTTACTTATATCAGACATTAACATGGACACCAAGACCATATTACTTATATCAGACATTAACATGGACACCAAGACTATATTACTTGTATCAGACATTAACATGGACACCAAGACTACATTACTTGTATCAGACATTAACATGAACATTAAGACTATATTACTTATATCAGACATTAACATGGACACCAAGACCATATTACTTATATCAGACATTAACATGGACACCAAGACCATATTTACTTATATCAGACATTAACATGGACATTAAGACTATATTACTTATATCAGACATTAACATGGACACCAAGACCATATTACTTATATCAGACATTAACATGGACACCAAGACTATATTACTTGTATCAGACATTAACATGGACATTAAGACTATATTACTTATATCAGACATTAACATGGACACCAAGACTATATTTACTTATATCAGACATTAACATGGACATTAAGACTATATTACTTATATCAGACATTAACATGGACATTAAGACTATATTACTTATATCAGACATTAACATGGACATTAAGACTATATTACTTATATCAGACATTAACATGGACATCAAGACTATGTTACTTATATCAGACATTAACATGGACACCAAGACTATGTTACTTATATCAGACATTAACATGGACACCAAGACTATATTACTTATATCAGACATTAACATGGACACCAAGACTATATTACTTATATCAGACATTAACATGGACACCAAGACTATATTATTTATATCAGACATTAACATGGACACCAAGACTACATTACTTATATGAGACATTAATATGGACACCAAGACCATATTTACTTATATCAGACATTAACATGGACACCAAGACTATATTACTTATATCAGACATTAACATGGACACCAAGACTATATTACTTATATCAGACATTAACATGGACACCAAGACTATATTACTTATATCAGACATTAACATGGACACCAAGACTATATTACTTATATCAGACATTAACATGGACACCAAGACTACATTACTTATATCAGACATTAACACGGAAACAACCTATCCCAAAATCAGCATAGGTTATGTTGCGTTTTCTGCAAATAGTTGCATTGGAATTAAATGAGTAGAATTTTTAGTTCTCATTTCCGCAGTATCGGATGAATGGCATATATGTGTGTGTGTTTGTTTATGTGTCATCCTTAATTAAAAGATTCTGAAACGCTTTTCTGAAGCACTTTCCATTAGTGCTTAATGATTCTCTGATCAGCCTTGCAAAAATAAAATCAGGGTGGAAGATAAATTAATCTTATTAATCATATTTTCCTCTTTTTTGTTTATATTTTCAAACAAAATGAAATTATTAATTTTTTCAGTTGCTAGTATATTTTACTAATGCTATAATGTTTCATTTATTCTTTCCAGTTTTAGTTTTACTTTGAATTTGTGTATTGTCGTTCAATTTTGATTTGCCATATATTTTGAATGTGTTTTCTTGAACAAAATGCCAGCTTTACCTGAGATCTACATTATCTTGCAAAGATATGGAACAGTTCAAATTCAGAAAAATGCAAAACAAGTGAAAAGTTTGTTGAATGCAAGTTTAAAATACCGCGAATTTCAGATGTAATGCAGTCCACGAGACCCCAGGAAATTATAGCGTTATATCCATACATCGTTATAACAGAAAAAGTAGATTATAAAACGGTCCAAAATTGTCTGCGTAATGTATAACGTGGTATATAGGGATGTGCGGTTTAACGGGTATATCGGTATATTATGGAACGGATCCTGCCGGTACGTTTATCGCGATACATTGCCAATGAACCGGTGTTTGCAGTATTTCTGTAAGCACCACGTTTTTTTTAAGAACAAAATTAACGAGAAAACTATGATTGCATCAATGTTGGAATGCAATGGCGTTTTGTTTGCAACGCACGCTTTATGCCGTGTTCTTTGTGTCGCCACCTACGGGGACAACCCCTGCAACTATCTTAACTGGCCGCCATTTCTGTGCTGGAATCCATGGCGAATCTTTCTACACTCTATACCCTACTGTAATCGTTTCTGAGAATGAATTTATTCTAATTATGGATACGATTGTTCATAGCTGTAGTTGTATTAGAAAATACTCAGATTTAAGGTCTGTACAACTAGCTTTTGATAAAAATGGAAAAAAATATATAAAAATATATTTAAAAAAAAACAAAAACAAACCCGGCATTAGCTCACCTTAGGCGTCCTTTCGTCGTCAATGTGCCCAGAATTGAGAAGATGTAATTAAACAGTAGCTTATCTCATGTAGCTTGGACTCCTCCACTTGTAAAGAGATTTAAACGAGATTAAAGTTATATGAAACTTTGACTTCTTGTTCACTTTTAATATTATTTTGCACTTTCTACATATAATAAGTCGAATTTATCAGTGATTGTTTAAACAAGATGATAACTCGTTTGAACGAGATAACGAGTCGTTCAAACGAGATTGTGAGTCATTTAGGAACTTGCTTAAAATAGTTTCTGTGTTGAATGATTGAACTCACTAACTCTTTCAGAAAACACGAGTTACTACCTCTCGTTTAAACGACTATCTTTTTCACTCAGTATGTTGACTAACGTTCAAACAGTATGTAACTTCTTTAAATGATTTGTTATTTTGCTTGCGTGATATCAGAGATAAAACGATACCAATAATGTGTGGTGGGTTTGTTTTAACAAGGCCAATAAGTGATCAGTGTCAAAGGTACACATGTTTAAATATAAAATTCGATGGACTGTTTCCAAATATTAACAATTCAAACTATAGTTTTTGTGACTGATTACGATGAAATATTTTATCGAAGAAAAACGAGAAAAAAGTATTGGTCTTGAGTCAAATAGAAGCTGATAATATTTTATATTTTTATTTTTTACTTTCATCATATTCGCTAGTGCACAGTAGAACCAGAAATAATTGCTATTTGTCATAGTTAAAGAATTTTTTAAATGTTTTTGTCATCAAGTAAAATATGACATTATTCAAAATGTGAACAAGGAATCAAAGATCAATATTGAAAATAAAAGCTACACGTCAGTGGTAACAAATTCAGTCCATACATGCTAAACACTTGTATAACGTGTTATGCGGTGTTTGCGTTAAAATGTATGTTTTGCAGATGAAAAATAAATGTCATTTTTTCAATTTATTTATAGAAGAAATTGTTCTTTATATAACATTATTGGTCTTACAAGTGTATGCGCAGAGAAAGAATGAAGAACACCAATAAGTATGAACAATCGTTCCATCGGTACAAGTGTCAGACGTACGATTTTTGTCTCTTCACTTCAGAGAAAATTATAGAGAGAGCATAGAATGCAGTTGTGGAGCATGCAGTTATTATTTTTTTTATTTGTTTCCCTATTATTAATGAAAAATTCTTGGTTGTCACGAAATATAATTTATCCTATGCTTCAAACAATAATCTATTACTTGTTGGACTTAGTTTTATAGTTAAATGACACTAATTGCAAATAGACTTTCGTAATTATAAAATATCCCAACATGGAATGGTAATTTAGTCAGGTCCACATTCCTATTTTTCGGAGGCAATTACTACAGTAATGTATTTGTGGATCGAAATGTCCTGTCAAAACTAAGATATAGCAATCGGAACACGAAAACACCTCAAAAATGCCACTGTAGCCGCAATGGCATTTACATGTACCTTGTATACCAATGACATCATGAGCACATCACCCGCCATTATAGCGTTCATTACGGGCGACTCGACTGAGATGACTTATTTTTGGCCGCAATGTTCCCAAATTTCTTTTTTTCAAGCATGAATTCAGCAGAGAACGTTCTTACACTGAACTTGTGTAAATAAATTCCATAAGGATATCATAATGCTTTCGCCATAGTTCTATTTTGCACAGCGTACCTTGGCGTGTGACTGAGATTTTCTCCATTTTCCAGCGATTTCCCCCATATTTTACGCTGTATCTCTCCATCACATGAACTTTTGTAGAAAAACTAGGAGATGTTTCGATTGAAGACACAATTATAACATCCAGATGACTAACTTGATTCTTCGCATCTGTAATGGTTTTGTATTCATAGAATTGAAGTTCCGGAAAAATAGCATCGGATACTGACCGATTAATGTATTGCAACTTGAGCCTTCCGATGTATTTTTTTCTAAGGTTATTTAGGAAGATGCAAGAATATTGTACTCCAGTGCGATGATAATATGCACAAAAGTGATTATTTATTTAAAAAACGAAAAGAAAAAGAACAAAATGCAAACAATGCAAAATGAATCGAAAATGCTTCTGTGTGCATTTAAACTTCCAAAGAGACCGATTCCACGACGTTTATGACGACGGGGATATGGCATGGGCTTTTATTTCGTGCAGGACATCTGAAACGAAGTCAATGATCTTTGTTGTTTTTGGAGGGGTGGGTGTGTCTTTTTAGAGCAGGAATATTTTGTTTGTTCCCATTTTGGAACGGAATTTTGTAGACTCCTGATAATATGTCTCATGGGAACACATTGGAATAAATCAGAGTATAAATATTTTCTAGCAAAGATGACGCCATGAATATTTATTAAAAATGCCCCCACATCCACCCAAAGAAAAAATGTCGGAGATAGTAAAAAAAATGCCTGCATAAATCATATGTCTGTAGAAATATAACAGGGTAGTTTGACTTGACTATTTTGTAGAATCTATTTTCACTCAAATTGTTTCCCGAGTCACGTAAGTCAGCATATGGTTGAACAAACGCAATCCCAAATTAATTTGTGAAATTGGGTGTTCACAATATTTCCTTACATATCATTTTATATATAAAATGTTAAAATGTCCCTCGTTTTTATCTATTGAAGGCACACTCCGCCCTTGGACATATCTACATGCTACGTGCATATGGACAATCTATTACAGATTTACAATTACAGGTAAGTCCTGCCGACTGCTAGTATGTAATGAAGCTTATAGCGTTATCCATCAAGTTGAAAACTTCTTTTAAAAATTCTTCTTTTTTTTTTTTTTTTTTGGGGTCCAAAATTTGTATTCTGTTCAATGTAATATTTAAGCCATGTTTGTTGTTTTTCAAAATAAGACAACGCTGTGTACATTTTAAAGTTCTAAACTTAACTGTGTGAAAAGATTAATATTTTATTTTGTGAATGACATATTTCCCTTTTTGCT
Organism: Margaritifera margaritifera; assembly: GCA_029931535.1. Lineage (NCBI taxonomy): Eukaryota > Metazoa > Mollusca > Bivalvia > Unionida > Margaritiferidae > Margaritifera > Margaritifera margaritifera. Next base: position 961,139 of record JAQPZY010001457.1, on the reverse strand, counting down.
TTTCAATGGATATATTAATTTTGGTAGAGTTGTTCTTTCCTCTTGTATTCATTTATCAACTTCCTAACTTTTATGAATAATTTTAGTCTGAAATTGGTTTCTTTGGAGTTAACTGGTAGTCTTTGAAATAGTCATGCGAGTGTAATGGAATCTCCCAAATCTACTTCCAATATGCATCCAGTATCATAGTCATCTGGTATTTTGAACAAATTTCCTCCCGTCATACCTTGCACTGGTTCCCCATCCAACTAATTTGTACATCAGTTACCTATCTACAGTTTTTTACAGGCATATATTCAGACAACCGCCAGCACTAAAAAAATGCTGGCAAGGAGGTACTTTGACCTTGACATTTCGTATTTATTATAATTTATGTATCTTGCCATCTTTGTCCAAGCAGTATTTATGATTTACCAAAAATCGACGAACTAAGACTTTTACGATACAAAATGAATCCAACCTTACAGTAATTGGATTGTGTGAAATGTTTCTTGACTGTAATATACCTAATTGTGCTATTTCTATCAACAACTTTTCATTAGAAAGACGCGATCGACGCTAAAGCATTGGAAGAGGGATATTCATGTACGTTTCAAACAGCGTAACCTACAGGAGCAGAAATGATTTTAAAATATCCACTGTAGAATCAATATGGATAGATTTAAGTTTCCTCAATAGAAAATCTGTTTATATCTGATCTGCTTACTGACCTCCAAACTCTCTCTCTCTCTCTCTCTCTCTCTCTCTCTCTCTCTCTCTCTCTCTCTCTCTCTCTCTCTCTCTCTCTCTCTCTCTCTCATCATGGACTGATCAGTTTGAATGCGAGCAAGAGACTGCTTTGGCTTTTAACAATGAAGTAATTATCTTTATTATTGATTTCATCTTCGCTATTAACGTTAAATCGCTTCATATGATACAACTATACTACCTTACACAGGTAATCAATGTTCCAACAAGAGTAACAGCCTGTACTTCAAACTCATCGACCACATCTACAATACCCACCCTGACAACCTCTACGCGATTTACGTACCCTGTTTCTCTATTAGAGATCACCATCCCATATGTGCAACTCGTAAGCAACAGGGCGCAAAGAAAAACAATTCACACTCCTATATGCAATACATATGCTTTAAAAAAATTTGCTGAAAATGAATTTCTCTCCTACTGTCTCAAAATATTAGCTCATTAACGTTCTCTAAAACAGACCCGGATTATGATTTGTCTATCTGGAACTACTTTTTTCTTACTATCCTAAATAAACACGCTCCCATACAAATCAAAGGAATGAAACTATCAAAACAACCAGAATGGCATACTAATGAAATCGCCGAGGCGCAACATAAACGAAACTTCTATAAATGTCATGAGTCTACCGATTATCGTTTATGGCGGAACAAAGTCAAATCCCTCATTGTTAAACATAAACACTCCTTTTTCAAAGAAGATATCGCCTCAAACTCTGATCCATCTCGAATCACTTGCCAGAACTAGTTTCTACGAAACCAGTACTTGTAAGTCCATGTGAAATTATAATTAATGGAATTAGTTACACTGATTTTCACGATATTGCAACCAACTGAACCTCTTACTAATATTTCCCAAACACTTGACAGGTCTAATTTTACAGAGCCTAACATAGATCAACTTACTGCCTACATGAATGAAAGGCTACCCGATCATGTTAGTTTTAATATCCCCCTAATTACTGATGCTATTGATATTATCACTAAAAGAGACAATAACAAATCAACGGGTCTAGATCGAATTCACCACAAAATTCTGAAAATGTCGGCATTGTCAACCTCTGAGTCATTGAAAGAAGTAATTAACTGTCGTGTCACTCCCTGTAAATTTCCAGAGCCATTGAAATTAGCAAAAGTATTCGCAATTCATAAGGAAAATGAAAAGAAAAACCCATCTAACTATCGACCCATATCTGTTCTATCTGTAATTTCAAAAATTATTGAAAAACATGTAAGCAAGCATCTTTCCGGAAATCTTAACAAGTATCAACTCCTCCATAAATCACAACCAGGTTTCCGACAAAAACATTAATGTCAAACTGCATTGACGAAACTTATAGACTAGTGGCTACTAGCGATCGAATCGGGCGAACCTACTGGCGCAATCTTGATTGATTTTAAAAAAGCATTCGATTTGGTTGACCATTCGGTGCTCATTAAAAAAACTATCAGACTACAGGTTTTCTTCAAACTCAGTTACTTGGTTCACGTCGTATCTCACTAACAGACCCCAGGTTGTTTGTACAGGTAAAAATGCTTCAAATTCAAGTCATATTTTAAGTGGTGTTCCTCAAGGCTCTATATTAGGGCCTCTTCTTTCTCTACTGTTTATCAATGACTTAGCCTTGTATCCAGTGCACTCAAACACTTTCTTTTCGCTGACGATTCTCACTGCATACATCTGGTAAATCTCTTGACTCCTTTGAAAATAAACTTCAAATCGACCTCAACAATTTATCAGTTAAGTGTCAATAAAACAGAATGTATATTAATGCATATAAAACGAAATGTATGACAATCGGAACAAAGCAGCCAGCGCCTACACATTTACATGGATTTACTTCTAATTCAAAATGGCTTAGACGTGTCTAGTGTTAAAAAGCAAAAGCTTCTTGGTATCTACATTGATCAACACATCAGCTGGAATACACATATTGATCACATATGTGCAATGGTCGTCAAAAGAATAACTTTCTAAAAAATAGTGTCGAAATTTCTACCTCCCCAGTCGCTTGAACTTTATTTTTCGGGATATATACTAAACTGATAGACTACGGTAGTACCATATGAGGAAACACATCCAATTATAATCTATCCAGAATTGACAAACTCCAGAAAAGGGCCGCGCGAATAATTCTGAAATTCATATTACGACTCCCTTGAATGTTTTGTTTCCACGTCTACAATGGCTACCTATACAAAAACGTGTTCTTTATTTTAAAAGAATCATCACATATAAGTCTCTAAACGATCTTTCTCCAGATTATATATATATATATATATATATATATATATATATATATATATATATATATATATATATATATATTATATATAACCTAACTGAACTAAGATCATCAAATACTGAGCGTAATCTCCGATCAACAACTAACAACGAACTCCAGATTCCGTGGTCGAAAGTCAACCATTTCAAAACCTCTTTTACTATATCAGCACATACCTTTTGGAGTACCTTACACCTGAGGATACGTAACTCATATTTCCCTTGCTTCGTTTAAAACCTCATTAAAGAAATACTTTCTTGACCAGCTGGAATGATATATCAAAGCCTTCCAGTACAGAATGTTATCATTGTATCCAGAGATAATCTGTTCGTTTTATTCTATGTATATATGACTTCTGGCATGCTGAAATGTGTATACCTGTGTATAGCATATTGTTCATATATGTACCTGTTGATCACTATAGTTACATATATTAATCCATTTTAAATCTGTGTGAGTACGTGTGCGAGCATACCTGAGTTTGTGTAAGTAACTTTTTTTTTTTTATAACATAACCTGTTACAAAAATTGAGGACCACATGGCAGCTGGGTCTTTATGACCAAAAGTGTTATCCTCGTTAAATAACGATTATTATTATTATTATTATTATTTGCTTTGGCGTGTATATTTGATATCATGGTGATTCCACCTCTTATTCCACTCTCAATCATCAGAAACAAACCATAGTCTGTAAAAGTTCAAGTTCTACACCTGATATCTTTAAACTTGTATCATATGCTAATCCAGGAGCATTATAATAATGAGCAGGGTCTAGTTACTAATTGTTTTATAAATGCATTACGAAATTCTTAGTGTCTTAAAAAAAATCTCACATGGCGTCAATGTATCTTTCTATATGTAACAGTAGTACAGATCTCCAAGTGTGTTATGGTTGAAATGTTTCGTGACATCATGGAAATACCATAAATCATTACTTGATATGTTTGATTCATTAACTAATTAGCACAACTTTATCGGTGGATAGCTGTTTCATTAAGCCTTTCAAAGTCATCCATGTATTATTGTGGGCAAATGTCTTTCCTCAGATTCTAGCATTTCGACTGCATATTTGTAAACTGTTTCAGTGTTTCTGTAAATATTTGAACGCTTATATTTTTATCTACTCTGTTCTATTGACTGTCCAATGAATCTAAAGCTATCTATAAACTTGGAACTTTTATTTCTTTTCCTTCTTTCATAAACCTATCACCTAAGAAAGCTTTACTGAATGATATACTTTTCTCGTCGTTGTTTTCGGTATGATTTTTAACGTTTCGTCAGGATAATTTTTAACCAGTGTCTGATGAACAGATGACTTTCATAGCCAGACAAGTTATGAATGAATAATGGTAATATTTTGGACATTTGTATTATACTCTGGACCTCTATAATTACCACGCACCTTTAGTGCGTGCGTTTCGCCGGCGCAAACTTTGATTTCAGTTACTGTACCTAATACTTAATGTCAGTATACCGAGGGCACGCCTCCGGTAGACGCACGATTTCGCTCGCTTACTGATACGGCCTATGTTTGCTAAATTAAAATATATTTCATCTTCCTCTGCGAACGCCATAGGTTGTACATTTTTGGGTCTTAAAAGGAAAGTCCATGCTACATTTGATTTATTGCATACAGTGTGTTGGAGATATATGGTATATAATCTCCACAACAGAACGGAAATATTTTGCATTTCTACGAAATAAATCGCCTGAAAGTACAGTATCATCACTGTCACCGTCGGCCGCCATTAAAAATTACCTGTGAAGTCACGAAGTCGGTTTGTGTTTACAATTGCTAAATGTAGTAAGCAGTTGAAACTCGTGATTACAGTACTTCCATGCCGAACATAACACGCTATTTATTTACTAGTCAGACATTCTTGCTGCTAAAGCTAAACATGAACCGATGCTTGTAAATTTTGGCCTATAATAAAGCATGATTTATCTGTTTTAAAGTGATAGTTCCAGTGATCTCAGCTTGGTCTTTTTCATTTTACTTGTGTCGGAAATAGTCAGAAACTTAAGACCTCGAAGGAAAAAAAAAAGAAAAGCACAATTCAATTAAAAGTTACCGTAACTCGAGGTTTAGTGTGGTTACATTTTCGATTTCATGAAAACAGTACATTGGAACAACTGTCTTAAGGTATATAGCACTTCAGTTAACACAAACCGACTTCGTGACGCAAAGAGCCAGCCGGTGATCCCCTAATGCTTTCTTATCATTCATACATTTTACTTCTACAAAATGGCGATGCCAAACTCATGGTAGATCCGCTAAATTTTCAAAAGTTTTAAATCAAATATTTCATTAAGCATGAGCTTTCCCAAACTTCGTTTATATTTTCAGTAGATTGATGAAGTTAATGTATGTAAAATAATAGAAACTGAAAATTTTCAAGTTTGCTCCGATAAAAAATGTTTTGACAAAGACCAAATTCTGCAAGGTGCGCAGATCATTTATTTCATGCCAGTCAGTAATAACGACTCCATTAAACTGATATTGTATGTGGTTTATTCCTAAAATCAAGGGGTGTAGATATAGAATTTTGAGGGAAATGGGAGTTCGGGAGATAGCACTCGACTTTGCATGTATGCACATTTGAGACATATTACCCTATTTTAAGTCAATAAATGAATTCTCCACCTAGACTAGATTACCGTTCCTGAGATACGAGAAACACGAATGAGAACATATAGTACAAAGTATTATTGTTTGTATTTTACGAAACATCCCTTGGGGCACAAATGTGGGTCGTTGATAGGATTGAGAAATAAAGCGCGGAAGAAATTAAGTCATTTCGGGGTGGTAATGGGGGTGTTGGCCATGAATACGGTTATATTGTTTTCCGGTCTGTCGTCGTCTGGCTATGATACTGTGGTTATGTTAGTCTTTGGATTGCAAGAAAAAGAAAGAAAAAAGACAGGAAAGTCTTGAAGAAAGAGAAAAAGAAAAGTAGATTCTGAGGACAACGATGTTTTGCTTCCGACCTGCTATGATATATCCTCTTAGCATATGACTTTCAAAACGTTAACATAAAATATTTACATCGTCGCCGCCGTCACTGCAGCAAAGTGAGATTTTTAAGTTTGTATTGCTGTGTGCTGATGCAGGAGAGGCAAATAAGAAGCCTTATAATTAGTGTATACTCTTATGACCCCACTGCAATACTAGAAGGGGCATCTTGAAGAAGGGAGTATATTGTTTTGCTGCTGTCCGTTCTTATGTCCGAACGCCCGTCCCAACCCCGTTTTAGATCGATCACACAGAACCCTCTTAATGTAGAAAAATGAAATTTGGCAGGTATGTTCTTTATGTATACTTAGATGACATGATTAAATTTTCAAACCATTTATGTGATATTTGTATTTTTCATTAGTTATTTTTGCACTATTTTTATTTCGACTTGTTTTCACAAAAATTGCAAGGATGATGACGCAGAAACTGCTTCACCAAGCAAAATAGATTTGGAAAATATGTTTGTATGCATATGTAGATGGCTTGGTTAAGATTTTCATGCTATTTGAAAGGTCTGCTTTATATACATATGATATAATTTTGACGACGTGTAAGCGATTTTGCATGTTTGATACATTTCTTACACCATTTAATCTTTAGATTTTTTCAGTCAAAAACATGATTTTATTTAATGAATATGGGAAGCGCTTGAAGATTACATTTGATAGACCTAATTAAATGCACATGTACATGAACTGAGTTGATTTTGTTGTCATTGTTGTGAATTTTTTAAAGGTTGTTATTTTTCTTATTTGCACATTTTGGAGCAGGGTCATTTTTTTGGCTACAGTATCGTACGAACACAAATCAGTTCCATTCTTGAAATTGCTTCTTTTGTGCATTGTGTTTTACTCAATGTGGTTGAATATTGACTTGGACCAGAATAGGAGTAGATGTAAAATGGAACTTTGAAGCCACCTCGATTTGGCACTCCAGCAGTAAGGGCTAAAAAGACGAGATAGAGGCTTGGCCTCCACTTTACTAGAGCGTAATAAAATGTCATCGCTACCTCGATTTCAGCTACCAAAGCTGTAGACCAGGAGCCGTCTTGCTTTTTCCCCATACGAATACGCCCAGTTGGAGAAAGGTAGCATAGAACTCTGCTACTAGAATAGTATTATGCAAACATGGAAGCAGTGCACGCTATATTTAGAGACATGGGCATTCGTGCCAACAATACCGCAGCCCTACGCATCCATCGCGAAAACGAATACGAGAGCAACTTAGTTTCGGATATATCTAAGGTAGACTTACCAGTGGGCCACCAAGGTTGAACACATCTTCGCGCACTAGAAGGGCTACCAACCTCTGTCGACAACCTATAAGTATTTGGCTATTTGGAACACGAGGATGATTTTTTCTAGCCGTGGGTCTGTGCTTTGCACCATTGGGAATGAGGGGTCTGCTAAAGCTGTAGTCGGCGACATAGCCACAGCTATACGGCACATCATAGCAAAAAAAAAAAAAAACAGGTGGCACACAACACTACTTTCTATAGACAAACATTGTGCACACAGTGGAAATAGGTGGGGCTGGTGCCATTTGTGGAACAGTGTCTCGCATAGTGCACGACACACAAAGAAAGACGTTATGTGCCTGGAACGAGTTGCGAAACCCAGATGGCAAGCGTCCATCATATGCAGGCTTTGTAACCGAGATAGATGTATCCGATATTTCTATGGAAGATCTTCAAGCAGCCATTCCAGCGTTCGAAAGAAGACTACTATCCATTTACTATGGAATCTACTCTATCGACTATTCCCTAGACTTTTCTTGTGTGCTAGATAGAAAGGAGCTTGTGGTGTGCTTGGTGGCAAACGATGGCATGCGAGAGTAAGGTGATCTAGTCAACGCAATGCTTAGCCAACTGCCTACCATTCTAGACAATACAGATAGCGTGGGCGACCATGTCTGCACATACATCCGTATGCCAGAGTATGGCTACACTATTGCAAGATGTACAACAAGGTTGTGTCGAACTTTAAGGCTGGCGAAGTACGAGAGCCATTTGGAGGGCAACTATGTCGAAAGCCCCAACGAGTACCTGCGAAAAACGTTCTTGCATCCAGATGTGCAAGGATGCGGCTGTACCAGAATAGATGTTTGTCTATGCATATTGTGGGGGTCTAGAGCTGGACGCAAGTACTGCCAACACTGTTGTACAGGATGTGTTGGATACCGTTTCGCCAGAAGGCCAGGCTCTGTTTGTTGTGCAACCTCCATACAGACATTTGGGAGAAACTAGTCAAGGAGATGGACGGGTGTTTGGTTCTAGTCGACTTCCCAAACAGCACAATACACGTTATTTGGTACGCCCACACAAAAACAAAGAGGGTTGCTGGTGTGCGACGAGCTCCAACCAAGATGGGAACGGGTCGTGCACTGGGCAGCATCTGAGTTTGGCTCTCGCGGGTGCCATATCATTCGATTAGACATTCTACGTTCTGACGAAGATGGCATAGACATAGAACCACTACGCTGCAACACAAAAGACCCAAAAGCAAAGACTGTTTTCGTTGCCAGCAATCGCCCAACGCAAATGCACACAGACCCCCGACATCCATGCCGCTTCCAGACTCCAAGTATGAAGCATGGACATGGAGGGACAAAAAAGCACAATCCATTGGTGCGGAACTGCCCAAGTGACCGTTGGAGGAAGTAAGTACAGACCGCAGAATATCCACGTTGTCGACCCGCGATAGGGAACGGCGATTGCTGGTGTTGGAGGACGCCCAGGCGGCAGAGTTGTGGCGACGGCAGGCAATGGAGGAGGTGCAAGCTTAGAACGAATACTTGCCGCACAACAAAAAAAACTAACAAAAGCACGTAAAAGTAGCCAGAATAATAGTTCTGTGCGTTCTGTGCGAATAAAACACAAACAAGATTGTGGAACTGTTTCCTGCAGACTCTGAAGAAAGGGTTGTGCACTTGCTTGGCTTTCACCGTCTTCCACAGAAGGACAACATATCGCGAAGTCGCAGTGTTCCACGCATCGTTCCAGATGATATAGAGGAATGTCACACAGAAACGGTGTGGGGAACATAGGGATTCGAGGCAATCCTAGACACTTTGTAGAAGAAGTCGACGAATACAATCGAACCCTTTAGTATTTAGTAGAATATTCCTCCGGGCGCCCATGCTTGCATCTCGAGGTAGAGCCAGCGCGCGCCTTCTACAACGCACGGGGAGACCGCATTGTTTGGAACCCAGTTTGTATCTAGAGTATACCAAAGAAGAAAGACCTCGCAAGTGCAAGCCCTCTTCGATGCTGCAGAAAAAAGCAGAATGCGAGGCAGTGCGGTTTGTGGACCCAGAGCTGCTGTCGATGTGGGATAAGGATTTACCAGACTATATACAAATGATGCCTTCTCCACAAAACAATCTTTTCAAAAAGGTCAGTAGACCTATACCTTGGAGAATATATTTGCACTCGCTATGCTGCCACCTTCTATAGAAAAGTGAAAAGTAACATAGTATTTCTGCTCGAGTGTGGCAACAATGGCGAACCAAAGGCAGATGAAGAAACACCAGTATATAGCCACCATCTTCAGGCAGAGGTGCAACGCCTTGCACATAAAATGGGCAAACTAGATCTACTTCCAGCCCCACGAAGGTGTTGCCTTGGGGACTTTCGCACTACACACACACATAAAGCAAAAGGACCGTATAGCAGTGTTGGCCATTGCCTCCAAGGACTAGAGCCGGTACAACACATAGCCACACTCTGCAGACAAAACTGTCCCGTCGGGCATGCGGACAAAAAATATAGGACCAAGCTTTGGGTTCCAAGCGCAGATGCTGCAAGGTCTGGAGGAATATCCCCAACAATCTTGGCTTATTCGCTAGTGCACTGCATGTGGGCGCGACGTTCGTCTAGAGTTGTGGCACATACCTTATTTGCAACGGCAGTGACTAGTGCTTGTCCCAAAGCACCCTTCCATACAGTCACTGAGATACGAGGTATTTTTGTTGGCCCTGCGTGATCTAGTTCCATGGCTGTTTGCCAAGTAGGAGCATGCCTCCAATGGGCCTACTTCGTGAAGTACTTGCTGGCCAAGGTAGTATTTTTAGCTTTGCTGGAACAGAAAGCGAAGGCGCGGCTTTCGGCTACCGAGGTTGGCGCTACTCCATGTAGAATGGGTCGCATTTTTGCGCATAGATGAACTTGTATGTAGCTTCCTTTGCATCTTGCGTCTCCTTTTTTCTGCTACCGCCGTACTTGCGCCATTTTGGCAAGACCTCCAGGTCTTCAACACAACCTTTTATGTCACGATGGCCCCCAGTGCAAGGTATGTCCACTGCTGAGCTTGCACAAGCATGCCCCCAATTGTTTTGCAGCTCTTTGCTGGTGCTGTGAGAAGGGAGTACCGCCTCTTCCATGGCGTGCTTGGTGTCTTCCACATTTTCCTCCAACGTTTCGAGGGTACTGGATATGATATCTTGTTCGTCCTCCGCTTAGGCTAGCTCTGTTCGTTCCAGCGTCTTTGTTTGCTCCAACGCCTGCGCTTCCAGATTGCCAAGTCTGCTGTAAAAGTCGACCACGCTAGGGACTGGAGGGGGAGGAACTGCAGAGAGAGCTGGAAGGGAAGCAGTCGCAGAGAGAGCTGGAGGAGCTGCAGTAGCGAGAAGCGAGAGCAGCCGGAGGAGCGACTATAGCGAGAGCTGAAGGGAGAACCGCAGCTAGAGGGGCAGTTGCAGCTGGAGGGGATGCTGCCCAAAGGGTGGTGGGGTGTTGGGCAAAATTTCTTGGATTTGGTCTTCCAAAAGCGGAGTTGCTATAGGCTGCCTGTCTCCAATTGGCTGCCTATATAGCTGCCTATAAGGATTCCTTTGGGTGTCTGCTGGCCAAAAGACCCTTTCTACATGGAGTAACTGTGCAAACGGGAAGTAAGCTTTGTAAGGGCTTCTGGTACCAAAGGGGTGTTTTGGAACAAAACGAGGCTGGTATACTAAAACGAGGTTGGGCTACGGGAACGGTGAAAGAATCAAAACGGCCCCGCCTACTAGAACAATACCCCTGACCCACACCACTGCTACTGGAGCGGGCAAAAACAAAACTTCCCCTCTAGTAAAAGGCATTCAATACTAAAATGGCTAATTATAACGATGTAGGTGGATACAAAATTTGTTTTACTGCAAGTACAGTCACGTAATGACAAGGCAATGATTGATCAAAGCCGTCTTGACCTATCAGATCATGCTGGCGTCCGCCTTATTGCCACTACCAACAACATCATCTCGTGCCAGCCTGCAAAATGTTTTACAGATAATTCCCTCTTTGAAACATCGTTGACTAGAGTGGATATCTCATTCAGATATGACTCATCCTCAACATCGTATATAGGCTTGTCACATTCTTTTAGGACGGAGATAACCCCTTGCAGCTGCTGCAAAGTTATCTTCTTTTTCGTGAGCAGCTTAACCATCAGCCTTATCGTTTCTCAGCTCTAATTTTTCCTGTATCCCTAAATCCACTTACCTCTAATTAAAAATCAAGTCCTTTGGGGGCCGGTTAAAAACTTTTCAGCTCCTATCTGAATGCGGGTAAAAAGCTTTTCAGCTATTATATGAAATAGGGTCCAAGCCCCTACCTCGAAAAAAAGGGCTTTTTCGTTTTTTTACCCCTTATTGCAGGGGGTGCTAAATCAAGGTGGCTTCAAAGCTCCATTTTACATGTACTAGAGGGATATGGGTCACCTTGGGCCTCTAGATAGCAGATTAATCTCTTTCTCACTCTCATTTTACGAACAGGCGCGCGCAGAGAGAGAGAGAGAGAGAGAGAGAGAGAGAGAGAGAGAGAGAGAGAGAGAGAGAGAGAGAGAGAGAGAGAGAGAGAGAGAGATGGTTAATGCTGAATTTGCTTCTTTTCCAGATAACTCTGTTTCTGAGCCGTTTGACTGGCACGCAGATAGGACTATCGGCCCTTCATATGTTCGTGGTGGATAGACCAACTATTCTCACGGTATGATTAGGAATAGGCTGTCTTATTATTTTTAGTGTAACTCATTTTATAAATTGTTGCCATCAGCTAAGAGGCATGTTAATGTTGCCTGTTGCCTCTAGCAACCTTTTGTTGTCTCAACCTTCAACGGCAATACCGAAAGACCGAATTTCTTTTTGTGGAAATTGTTTTATTATTTGACTATTCTGTGAAATGAACATTAACATCCAAATAAAAACAACTATTCTCAAGACAGAGGACACTCGGCCAACACTAATCAATGTGCCTATCAGACCTTTAAAATTACATCCCACATCTACATGCATAATAATAATAATAATAATAATAATAATAATAATAATAATAATAATAATAATAATAATAATAATAATAATAATAATAATAATAATAACAAAGTTTAAACACGTATCAATGAATTAAACATGCTCAAGTGATATCTTAATTTCTTTTTTCAGATAGGAGGAATGATGGTGACCTATTTTGTTTTATTACTCCAGTTCAAGCTTCCGGTGGGGTCCGGTATGTGCTACTGTAACGGCACATTGCCAGAAAATAATTCAGTCCTTCAAATCAATTCATGGTGATTGAGAAAACAAATTTTCTTTAATAATAATAATAATAATAATAATAATTTTAAAAATGTATATGTGCTTTGCAATTTTGTGTGTGCTCTGAGAATGGTACTAAGGTTAGAAATCAGCATGATGATATTAAAAAATACTTCAATGTGAAAGTCAACGATGTAAATGGTAGATACCTAATATAGTTGTGTAAATAAATTTAACTGCACGAACTTTTTACGACTCTGGTACAAGCATTATATTTGAGACAGAAATTTTGAAAATTAATGATGGACTTAAAAATATCGTATTGGACATAATACCGCGTATGCCTTAATTATCGTGTTGGACATAATACCGCGTATGCCTTAATTATCGTATTGGACATAATACGGCGTATGCCTTAATAAGCAGTATTGGACATAATACCGCGTATGCCTTAATTATCGTGTTGGACATAATACCGCGTATGCCTTAATTATCGTATTGGACATAATACCGCGTATGCCTTAATTATCGTATTGGACATAATACCGCGTATGCCTTAATAAGCAGTATTGGACATAATACCGCGTATGCCTTAATTATCGTATTGGACATGATACCGCATATGCCTTAATTATCGTATTGGACATAATACCGCGTATGCCTTAATTATCGTATTGGACATAATACCGCGTATGCCTTAATTATCGCATTGGACATAATACCGCTTATGCCTTAATAAGCATCCCCCCTCCCTCCCGAGCATAGACAAAGGGAGCTAGTTCTTCTAGCAGGTACATATACACGTGATGAAAATATTGTTTTTCACATCGTCAGTGTGAACTTCTCATGATGAGCTATAATCTAAACAAAATTACCCAAATAATTTCTTTAGTCGCACAGTGCGGCTATTACTCTGGTAAAGTATGTCTTGTATTATAGACAGTTATCATTTTCTGGTGTACGGTATTTGTATGTACCGTATATACTCGCATAAAATCTGAGTCCAAATGCAAACAACATAGACCCAGATCTGCCGTCGCATAATGCGCCGGCAGATCAGGGTCTATGTTGTTTGTTCTACTGATTAGTCCTTAAAACCTGCATAGACCCAGATCTGCCGGCGCATTATGCGACGGCAGATCTGTGTCTATGTAGTTTGCAGTTGGTATTGGATTATACATGAGTATATACGGTATGTCTGATATGTGCTCCACTGAGGGAAATATTTTTTGTTTATGTATAGTAGACAATCTTAGTGGTGTCAAGACGTTACAATGTAATTGAATTGATATGATAATATGTGTATGCTATGATATGTGCCCAAAATTAAAATCAAAAGTAAAAATAACATGAAAACAAAGGCCTAAGTGGGCCTATGATCAATCACCTGGGTTACACAGGCCCACAAACTAATGACAGGATATAATCAGGATGTCAGATATTAAAAGTATATTTGGTCAAAACTGGTTAAGCACTTTTGAGAAACAGCAAAAGTGTCTTAAGTATTCTATATTTTTTAGTACGTTATACTTGGTGAGATTGGTACATCTTCATGCCAGGATGGCATCAAATCTGAACAAAACGGGTTAGGTAGTTTTTGAGATGTCATTTAAAGGTTATGCTGTTTCTAGTCATGGCGGCAATATTCAATGGGAGATGGGTATCATTGGTGAAAACTTGAATGTCATTAGCAATAAAGCTAAGAATACATAATACACGTATGTGCTAATGTCAAAATCATTCCTAAAATAAATGAAATACACGATTAATAATTCTTACACCCTATGATTATTTTACTCTGCTGTAAATCTTGCTTTGTTCATGAAATTTAAAATAAACTGACAAAGTCAAATACAGTGTTCTATTCTCCTTTCTGGTCAGTTCAAGAAACCTAGTCAATACTACTAGATAGGAAGTTCCTGAAATATCAGGAATATTATTTTCCTTAAGTTACGTTCAATCTCACCATTCTACATGATGAGAATGCAGAATACTGTGGGCTTTTTGCCAGTGGCTCTATGTAGAATACTGTAGGCTTTTTGCCAGTGGCTCTATGTAGAATACTGTAGGCTTTTTGCCAGTGGCTCTATGTAGAATATTGTAGGCTTTTTGCCAGTGGCTCTATGTAGAATACTGTAGGCTTTTTGCCAGTGGCTCTATGTAGAATACTGTAGGCTTTTTGCCAGTGGCTCTATGTAGAATACTGTAGGCTTTTTGCCAGTGGCTCTATGTAGAATACTGTAGGCTTTTTGCCAGTGGCTCTATGTAGAATACTGTAGGCTTTTTGCCAGTGGCTCTATGTAGAATACTGTGGGCTTTTTGCCAGTGGCTCTATGTATGAGCCAATTGCAACACACGGTTGAAGCGTTGGAAGAAATCAGAGACACGCAGACAAGAAAATCAACCGAGGTAAATTGCCACTGTTTCAGTGTCTTTGGTGCACTACATCATTTTCGTGAGACAGTTCTTTATAGTAAAACAAGTGTTTGAATGTAAATTTTTGGCTCTAAGTTTGCTATGAGCAATACTTTGTGAAAACTAGTTAGCACCCCAAAGACAGTAAAGTAGTGGCTATTTGTCTCAGCTGGTTTTGTTGTCTGACCGACTTTGATATTTTCAAACACTTCAGCCGGTTGATTCAATAAGCTGAGATAAAAAGTAATGCAGAAAAGCCAGAACTGCTCAAAATGCCAGTGATGTAGGATGGAAAGAGTAAAGCTGAAGCAACAATCCAAAATTTCATGTAACAATAGGATTTTTTCTTATTGACACATCAAATGGTGGATTAAAATATCGTTCTAACATGAACCTGTTTAATGTCTCTACACAACAAACAGAAAAGAGGAATTTATTTTGCACGATAGATACTTCCTTTAGAGGCAAGCGCATGTCACTAACGTTATGTTATGCATCTCGTAACATACCAACGTCATCACATGAGGTCGCAGGCAATTGTTAAGTAAGACGCTGGCATGATGTTACAGTGCTAGGTCAACTTAGTGCAATCGGAGTCAACAAGCCGACTTTTGTTTATTTTTTTATGCTAGAATGAAAAATAATGACTTGAAAAGAAGTGTAAATTTGAATAGATAAATATGAAATAGATAAATAACTGTTTTCAATGTTAAAATTTGTACATGATCCCCTCATGCTAGCTTGATCTGGGATAATTAAAAATAGCAACGTTAAAAACATATATTTACCAGTATCTATTTTTCTTTTCAATTCAATATTTCTTAAATCAGCAACAATATTGATAAATGTGTCAGTATACACAAATGGACCACAAAATTGTCCTTTGTGGACAGGTGTCCTGTATAAAAAGGTAAATTAGTTAAGTAAACTTAAGAAAGGTGTTTAAACAATGCTGTCCTTTATGAGCACTGTCTGCTTAGATGGATTTACTGAAATTTTATCAATGTGTAAAATGTATATAAACATACATGCATAATGATCACAGTAGTGGTTGAAAATTACAGCCATCAGGTGATTATATTTGTGGTTGAAGGAGATTTTTTTATATATAACTATTAAATAGTACTAAATCACGGAGATTTTTTTTTATATATAACTCATAACTTTGTCTAAATTAAGTATTTAGAAGATATTACTTTAAGAATAGAAAATGTAAATCTGTGTATTTAAGGTATGTCATGTTTATTAATAAAATATAACAAGTTAAACAATATTATCACGGACAAATGTTCGTATTCGCTAATCTCGAGCATACTTTGGAATTTTAAGACAGAACTCCTGTTTTAGCCACAGGCAGAAGTGCATGAGAAACTGGCATAAATGTAAAACTTAATTTTTTTTTTGTTATTTTTTTTTTATTTTTAGGATTTTTACAACGGAAGATCCCATGATAAATCTCAGTGCTACTTATATTTTTACTTTGAAAATATCAGGAGTTCCAACCTGATTTTCACATATTTCAGTTTGTCAGGCACTACCCCTCCCTCTTATAGAGTCAAAGAGAAACCCTTAATTTCCAAAGATGTGATGGCTGGTTGGGATGCACAACACTATTACATTCCTGGTGGACATACAAGGAAAAACTGAACCAGAGTTTACTATCTTCTAATGAGAGACTAGCTTTACCGGTTTCTCTTGAAAAATTGTTGAGGATTTTTCTGAGTAATCACTTCCTTTATAAACTAAAACATTGTCTTTTAAAGGTGTTTTTGATATTATTTAGTGTGGGCCTTAAGAAAGAGAGAGAGAGAGAGAGAGTTTTGTGTGTGTGTGTGTGTAATTGAAGCATATGTTGAAGAAAATGATACATATTACTTAGATTGTACAGTTTGATTCACAGTGTTTCTTGTGAGTATTACCCATTATGAAACTAGCAGGGCACTTTAACAAAGGAATTCCGTCCTAAAGTATATAGCACATTTACTAGGAATACAAAGATTTCCAATGCGTTTGAGAGGAATTTGACCCCAACGGTTCAAAGTCTGCACATAACAAACCGTGTATAATCGTTATTCTTACTTGATCAATTATAGGGTACATAGATTATATACTAATTACCTACAGCAATAAATTTTTAAAACATAAAAAAATATATGTCTGCACCAAAGCAGCATTATCTCCATACTTTTATCAGGTATTACTAGCCCCTCCAACATTTATACATATATGCATAAGTGTTCCCAATCCCCACCTCACCAAGCACTGTAATCAGGGGATGGATATAATTTCCAAAGCTGTAGTGCACATCTGCGGATCACCTCTGACTGATATCCCTAAATTTGAAACCTGTATCGCAAATGGTGTAGGAGGAGTTTTTCGGTATTACTCACATACGCACGCACCCACATACACAAGTTCGGATGTGCAGGATAACATAGTCGCCATATATTTATCAAACAGTAATGGTATAAAAATACCTATAGTGGACTCACTTTTTACCTGAGCGCCAATTTGCGTGGAGTTTTGGTTCCTATGAACTATAAATTTAAAAGTCTTAATGAATAATGATCACATTTAAATAGGAGTGGACTCCATTCCGGAACCATGAATTTAAGTGCTGACAAAAATTTTGTACTTCATGAAAAACCACAAATATCGATACTCAGTATAATGAATAAAGTCATAGTATACACAAATAGCTGCGATTCCGATGTTTGAATATGGTTGACGTTATAAAATGACACGCATCAAAACATCTAAACTGATTCCCATTTCAGTTTCCTTCACTGATCTAAACTGATTTCCATTTCAGTATCCATCACTGATCTAAACTTATTCCAATTTCTGTATCCTTCACTGATCTATACTGATTCCATTTCAGTATCCATCACTGCTCTACACTGATTCCCATTTCAGTATCCATCACTGATCTAAACTTATTCCAATTTCAGTATCCATCATTGTTCTAAACTGATTCCCATTTCAGTATCCATACTGCTCTAAACTGATTCCCATTTCAGTATCCTTCACTGATCTAAAATGATTCCCATTTCAATATCCATCACTGATCTAAACTGATTCCCATTTAAGTATCCTTCACTGATTTAAACTGATTCCCATTTAAGTATCCATCACTGATCTAAACTGATTCCCATTTCACTATCCTTCACTGATTTAAACTAATTCCCATTTCAGTATCCATCACTGCTCTGACGATTAAAGACAAAATGCTGACTCTGTATGATATCATCATTTATTATTATGACATACTTTCAAAATCCACCGCACAAGAACTGTCAAAATCCACATCTATCTTCTCTGAACTTACATAGATTTGAGATAACTTTCTGTGTGAAAGATTTATCATAAACAATAGAAAAACAGCTTTAATAAAACTGACAATTGTATACAGAAACATGATGATAAATAGCATATGTGCCTTCAAAATTCCTCTCATAGTACACAAAAAGGAATGACCAACCTTGCACATTTGTATATCAATACACAACTCAATATAATGATATTTCAAATGAGTCTTGTTTATTAACATGCAATACTAATTACAAATGCAGCCATTTAAAAGCAAAGACCACCTCCTTCAATGGTATTACCCGTTAACATATTCCGAGGGTACTAAATCATGTCGATATAAACTAAAACGTCAGTTGGAAATCAATATATAACAAGAGCACCGCAAACGGTAAATTGTACGCCGGCCTCATGTTTAATAGTCCTATAGGGGATCCGCGGTAGCTCAGTTGGTAGAGCGTCGGACTCGTAATTCACGGGTCGCGGGTTCGATGCCCACCCAGGCCAGCCTGGGTTGGCTGCCTCAATGCGTCCTTGGGAAATACATTTAGCTCCTATTTCCTAGGCACGATATAGACAATAACGTGTTAAAAGTGATATTAACCCTTTCACACACACACACACACACACACACACACACACACACACACACCACCACCACCACCACCACCACCATAAACTAATTAGTTCTCTGTATAAATAACTGAAGTTTTGCGCAGAAAGCACTTTTTTTCCTTCAATCAGAATAACCTTGGCGTCTGATCTTTTGACCTCAAAATAAATATGCCTTTCCTTTCCCTAAGTGCAAGCCATCCGCAAATTTTAGGCCAACTCTGTGATATTGATCTAAAGTTATTGTGCCGAAACCAGTTTGGCTCTACTGGTCATGGAATAGAAGAGCTTATGGGATGGCCTGTTGTCCGTCGTCTGACGTCCGCCCGTCCGTTAGCACACGTTTGTTATCGCTACTCCTCCTAAACTACTTAGAGGATTGCCATGCAACTTTACACACACATTAATGACAAGGTCCAGCTGGTCCTAAATGAAAAAGGCGCTGCTGAGACATCCAATATGACCACCATGGCAGCTATCTTGAAAATCTTGTTATTGCTACTCCTCCTGAACGGAAAGTCATATCGACATGGGGTTTTCACCAGAAGACTTTTATTATGTCTAGTTGGTCCTAAATCAAAATGGTGCCGATCGGACAGGCAATATGGTCGGCACAGCGGCCTTGTTTAAAATCTTGTCATCGCTACTCCCCCTGAATAAATGGTCATATCAATATGGGGTTTTGGCTAAAAGACTTTTATGATGTCAAGATGCCACCCTCAGCAGACGTCTTGAAAATCTTATTATCTCTACTCCTCCTGAACTGAGAGTCATATCGACATGGGGTTTCACCAGAAGACTTTTTATGATGTCTAGTTGGTCCTAAATGAAAATGTTGCTGCTCGGACATCTAATATCACCACCAAAGCAGCCATCTTGTAAACCTTGTTATCACTGCTTCACCTGAATGGATGATCATATCAACATAGGGTTTTCACTAAAAGACTTTCTCTAAAAAACTTCTTATGGTGTCTAGTTGGTTCGGAATGAAAATGGTACCGATCTGACGTCCAATAAGGCCACCCCAGCAGCCATCTTGAAAATCTTGTTATTGCTACTTCTCCTGAACGGAAAGTCATATCAGCATGGGGATTTCACCTCAAGACTTCTTGTGGTGTCTAGTTGGTCTTGAATAAAAATTATGCCGATCTACTATCAAATATAGCCGCCAGAGCGACCATCTCAAAAATCTTATCGCTACTCCTATCAGATAGAAAGTCATATCAAGATTGGGTTTTCACCAGAAGACTTCTTATGATGTCATAGTTAGAAATGAATAAAAATGGTGACGATCTCACAATCCAGTTTGGCCACCGTGGCAGTCATTTTAAAAAAATGTTGTTCCTGCTCCTTGTAAATGGAAAGTCATATCGACATAGGTTTTCACCAGAAGACTGATTATACTATCTAGAAAATGGTGCCGATCTGACCTTAAATATGGCTGCCACAATGAACAGATTGAAAATCTTGTCACTAATGGTCCTGAATGGATGGTTATATCAACATTGGGTTTACACCAAAATTCTTCTAATGGTGTCTAGTTTGTCGCACTGAAAATGGTGCGGATCTTGTATCCAATATGGATGCCACAGTGGCTAAGTTGAAAATCATATCGCTCAGGAATATCAGGGATGGTTTCAATACTCATCAGTTAAGAAGAAGAAATGGTCTTATCTTGAATTCATTGAAGTTCTTTTCGGATAGTAGAGCATCATTCCCTTCGAGGGACTCTAGTTCTTCTTTCAGTCTGACCTTGACCTTTGACCCTAAATACATTTTCTTCTTCTTTCCCCCAAGTCCCCAAGTGCAAGCCATCCACACAGTATGGTTGAGGTATGTCATGTAGAACTAATGTTATTGTGCGGAAACTACTTTTATTATTTCAGTCACGGTGACCATGAACTTTGACCTTATGACACCAAAATCAATAGGATTCTGCCTAACACAAAGTTCAAGCTATCTGCAAAGTGTGTGAACTATAAATGATGGAGAGTTTAATTTATTGTGTAGAAACCAATTTTCTTCTGTCAGTTACATGGATCTTGATCAAAACCGTTCTTTCTTACACCATATACAAGTCATCCACAAATATTTTTAACTGTAGATGGTGGACAACTAAAGTTATTGTGTGGAATAAAATTGGTAACAGACAGACTGATGGACATCGTAAAATAATACCCCCTGCATTGTGGCGGGCGTGTAAATATTTGTTACCACAAAAATTTACCTGGATAAAAAGCATGTCCGACAATAAACAACAAAAGTAAAAATAAATCTACTAAACAGCAACTTGACTAATGCCCAAAAACTACATTAAATTTGTTTCATTTGCTAATTTTGAAATTAAAGTTCTGAATAATCTCTATGATATTTCAATCTCTAGTGGCAGCCATCTTTGAAGCTTTGAGTGTACCTGGCCAGGGACAGGATCCATTAGTGCACCTAGCCCAGGCCAGGGACAGGATCCATGGGTGTACCTGGCCCTTTAAATTCAAACGAAGGCCTCCATCTAAGTTGGCAAACAATTGCCACTTTATTTTGTCTTTATAAAACAAGGTTTGCAAGACGCTATAAATTTGACGTTCAAATCTGAGCATTAATTATGTTTGTGTTTGAAGCAATTTACTATTATGTAGCTATTAAATTGGTAAATTCTGAATAATTTTCACCCGTTTGTTGAATTATTTATTCTGACATGATAGATAACAAAATCAAATTGACGCCTTGCCTGACTGTACAATATTTGTTATACTGCTAATAGCGACCCCAGGAATGGGCTCTACTGTGCTTCCCTTGTTATCGGTTACATATTTCTGCACTGCAAATGAAAAGAAAAAGGTTATTCATGAAAATTGAAAAATATGTATTGATTCATTTTTTCAGACACTATTTATCACTTTAATTGAATTTAAGATATTGCTTGTATGCGTCGCTTACCCGATCACATTGTAACTGAATCAGTTCAGAAGGAACAGTGGCATGAAATGCAAGAGTTGCTCCTCCTCGTCTAAAACTTAGTTGAATATTGTGACGGATCTAAACCAATTAGAGAAATGAACCCATGCAGCTTATTTTGAAACATGTTGTATGTTAAAATTTTGCAATTGGGCGAAGTGAAAACGGGGAATTTGGGATTTGCTGGAACAAGTATGCAAGGAAGAAGTTTGCACCTGTGCTTAAAAGCTGAAACTGGACATACACTGTTATTTTTTATCCGAATAAATGGTATTTCTAAATTTCTCTATTCAAACTGAATCGTTTTTGTCTGTGCTAGACGAAGAAGTAAACATTTGTCAAAGCACTGCACAGTATCTTTTAACGGCACTTTATTAAAATTGAAATTTAACTTACTAATAGGTATCATCTTGAACTTTCTCGCTAATGAGAAAAAAGCAAATAAAAATAGGCATCGATATGTCAAATCTTCAGGACTTGAAAAGTTTAATAACGTTTAAATTTCCATTAACAAATCCGGTGTTATGGGTTCTGCTTGTTTAGGTGTATAGGAATTCAATCTGCTTATTCACTTCAAACATAGTTAAAAATTGAGATGACCATGGTCCAGATTCAAAATATAAAGCATAGTCTTTACCTCGTTAAGATAATTCCTAATTGATGCAACATTCTGAAATGATCTGCCCAAAAACTGTGCAAAATGACACAGGGATTTTGTGGAAGTGGGAATTTCCTTCAGATTAAAATCAGTACAAAAGAAAAGATATGCTTCCCATTGGATTATGAGATTTTTAAATGTCCCCTCTTCATATGCTGACTTAGGAGATATATTCATGTCTACATTGAGTTCTTGAAATTCTCTTTCTGCAACAATATGTGCGTATATATTAAAGAGACCAAGAATATCGCTATATATGTATCTATAGATATTGACCAAATACCAATTTACTTATCATGACTGAAATGGAACAGCTCATCAGTGATATTTTTTTCATGCTGTTAATATTGACTGGCAAATTGATGAAAGTTCTTTCTATGAATAGTAGTCAGATGACAGCGAGAAAAGTGATCAGTCAACCTGTTATTAACACCTTTCATATAAACGGCCTTAATTTCTAATTCGTGAATTGCAGCAAAATAGCAAATCTCCCTCAAACATTTGTTCACAAAAGTAGATTTAGACTTTCCTGAATTTATAACAAGTACTGCTGCTTTATTATCGCAATTAACAAGTATTCGTTTACTAGAAAATTTTTGGGTCCCATAACTTCACACGGACTATGATAGATAACATTTCAAGGCCATTTATGTTTAACTTGTTCTTTTATATAAAGTGAGGATACTTCAGAATGAAAAAAACCCCAGAAGCCACTAAAGAAACCATCACAGTCTGATAAACATGAATCGGAAGAAAATATTTCATCTGGTTGCGACCACTTCTCTACTGCCATGATAGAAACACCATTATACAATGATAAAAAGTCATGCCACCATTTTAAATCTATTCTTACTTCATTAGGAATTATATGCATTTTTTTAGTCCCTCCAAAGATAGTACTTAATCAATTTAGATGACTACTGACAAAAATTATACCCGGCCTTACACAAGCAGAAACAAAATTTAATTTTCCAAGTAAAAATGATATTTCCTTCATAGTAGCTCAATTTTGCTTTACCAGAAAGAAATTATATTTCTAATTTCCCCCCAAACTATATTGTCCGATTTCTAATTTCATGGTGATAGTGTTAAACAAAATTCCTACAAAAGTAATTTTTGTAGAAGGAGAGTGTGCTTTATCTGCTTCTTCTTGTATTCCGGATTTTTCTTAGGTAGATCCTAAAAGTTGGTATGCAAAATGGGCTAAATGAGATTGTTCTGCCCCGGTGAACTTATCTAGATATTTTAAGATATAAATATCAATTTTAAACATGATAAAACAGCACTGCGGAAACCCATTGATAACACAGTATCAAAATATATATGAATTTTCCATGAATTACTTACTAAGTAATAATCACCCGGGGAGATAGGTATTTGTCTGTAAGCTCTGCTAAGATCTTTTTTTTAATAAAAGACATCCTCTTCCTTTACTTTTGATTATCTCTACAAAATCATCGACTTTTTGATAAACCATATTCACTGATTCATCTAAATAATCACTTTATAAATAAAATCGTTGACAACGTGCTGCTTAGGAAAACTCAAATCTAAATCTGGATAATATGTAGCTCATTTGTGATTTTTTTCTCTGGACATTGAACAGAAATTTTCGAGAGTTGACATCGATTTCCCCAAGACCGATGGGAAATCCATATTTTAATAAACCCCAAACTATATAATCTTTATAATTAAACAGAAGTGACTGCAAAAATACGAAATTTAGTTACCCATTAAAGCTATATTTATTAGAATTTACTACCTGCTCATAACCATACGCATTGTACTGTATTAAAAATTTTACTTGAGTTATGTCTCTTAAAAATGTACTCTGTGACATTTTACTGCCCATGTACTACAAATGTCCTCATTATTTTTTTTAGCACGAGACACACATTTAGTGTTTTTTTTTAAATTCTGGAAGACATAAATCTTGCAAAAACATGTTGTTACTGTTAGTACTAATAAACCGGTCTTGAGTCAAGCTTAGAAGAGTGAACAGGCGGAGGAGCATTCCGAATGTGTTATTTTTTTTTACCTTCTTTTTACCAGCATATGGCACAGACATGCTGTGCCCACCAAAGTTTGCCTTTCACGAGCTTGGAGTGATTGTTTTTGCGTAAATACTTATTATGCTGATATATTGAGCAAAACCATATGCAATCAGCCCATTCTGGATTTCGGTCATTACCCTTATTAAAAGCAGGTAACAAACGTTTGCTTTCCCTGAAATCTTTGAGAAACACAGCTTAGCTACAATTGGTGTCTCAGTTTGTTGTGGATCATCTGACCACATTTTGTTTCCTAATTTCCATTTGTCGAAGTCAAGCTGCATTTAAACATTTTGTAATTTCCACTCGTAAGTTGTGGCATGATACAAAGTATTTTTAAACAAATTGATTCTGCTCTTTCTTTCAACTTATGAAATTTCAGAGTCTGAAATGATCTCTAATTTCACTGCAACAAAGGTTTTCAAATCGAGATCATCAAAAGATTTGGATTCATTTACAAATTCAAATTGTAAATGGGACCGTAGCCGTTACGTGGAAGCTTGACCTTGTCGGAAGATTTAGCCTTAATTCCTGATTTTTTTTATACTTTCTCTTTTTGATTCTCAAGACTCTCCAACTCTCCAATGATTCAGACTCGGAATCGGAAGATTTCAAATTTTCTTCCTTATATCAGATTTGGATTTTTGGTCATCACGAAAATCAACAGATTCACTATCGGAATCTTCTGAGGTAGATGAAAAGCGATCAGAATCTATCTGCCCTATTTTTCTTTCTCTCTTTCCGCCATTGCTTCTTTTCTTCTTCTCCTCCCCTTCCTTGCTCTTCCTTTAATACCCGCAATTCATCAGCCTCGTCTTCTTCTCTTTTCTCTTTGAAGGAAGCACACCCTGACGTATATCGTTACCCTGTAATCCAGATCGACCTAACATCCAGAATTGGCCTATCTTGGTTT
This sequence comes from Margaritifera margaritifera, assembly GCA_029931535.1. Lineage (NCBI taxonomy): Eukaryota > Metazoa > Mollusca > Bivalvia > Unionida > Margaritiferidae > Margaritifera > Margaritifera margaritifera. Next base: position 935,668 of record JAQPZY010001457.1, on the reverse strand, counting down.
TGGGCTGGCTTGGAACTACCAGAATTTGTTATTTTCTACCATCTCCGGCGCATAATTTGATTTTAGTGTATATTGGATTGGCACAATACCACCTACGGCTCCTTCTTCCTATTCATCGGACAAATCATTGAAATCGGTCCCCTCATACAGTGACTTATATTTTTTGCGAATCCCTGATCGCAGAGTCACTTTTTCTGTATTTGCCATGCTGATTACTTATGAAAGAATGTGGTGCAATATTCGTAAATTGTCTGAATCACATGAATCCAATTGTAGCCACAGCGAATCTGCTGCAACATGCGTAAATTGCCTGAATCACGTGAAAATCAAAATGCACAAATGTGTAAATTAATTGTATGAATCACATGAAATCAAAATGTAGCCACAGTGAATCTGCTTCAACATGCGTAAATTGTCTGCATCTCATGAAATCAAAATGGAGCTAAAGTTACAACTCCAGACAATTACCACAAACAAGAATGAGAAAAATAAAAGAGTCAACATTTTCAAAATTACTCAATGAACTCTCAGGCTTGACTCAACTTTCGAACTTTGCTAAGTGCACGTGAGTATGATCTTATATACTGATCTAGCATGTGAGAGTTTGGACCCAATCAAAACACAAGGTATTATTTACTGCCGAGAAATTCCACGTGATAGTCATTGATATAACATTAAATACGACTGATGAGCGAAACTAATGTGATTATTCACTGGGGTCACTAATATATATGCTTGAGTGTCGGCACTTAATTATGTATTTTCATATCCAAAATTGACCATTTACACTATGAATCGAGGAAAAGTAGCAGGTGTTCTCAATTATATAGCACAAACATTTTTCACCTCTGACAAGAACCTAACGGCAGATCTTTCGATCTCTTATCATATGCATTATTCATTTGTCACGCGGCCTATTTACTAACACTGTGCAAAAAAATACATAAGAAATTTTACATGTGTACTGTACCAGACAATATTTATCACCTTACATTCTATTAGGTGACGCCTTTTCTGTCTAGTGCGTGCACACTCTAGTACGTGAAGTCATTACTTGTTCATCGCGGAAATACGTTTATATTACGGACACATGTCTGTAAGGAAACCTATCTGTTGTGATCATGTATTGCTGAAAACTGACTGGTCTAGTGATATTTAGGAGTTTTAAAACACCACAAAGTCTGGCTGGTCAGGGATTTATAATAGATATATATATTGCCGGCACTGTTTGTTAATTAATTATGCAGTGCGTCATTAATTAAATGAATATTAATTCAGTACAATACTGTGCTAAGCCCCTATTGTAATGGTAATTAACAGTGTTATCTTAATAGTTCACTAAGTGGTCCAAAATCGACAATATCTATCTGCTGTTATTTATTCTTTTAATTTAAAAGCTCGAAATTGACCATACCTTTTAAAGTGACATCACCAGATCAAATTGAAATACATAATACATAACGGTTTTAAGAGAGATCTTAAAATTGCTGGATTTGGAAAATAATCTTTTATTCCTTTAAGAAGTTAGTGTGTGAATATAGGTTTAGCAATTATAAGAGGCAATTTTTAAACTTTGACGAAGTTGATCACTAAATTTCACCGAAAGCACTTCATAAATCTGGACAGTCTCAAAATTGTTTCTAACTTGGAGATGAAAACAAAGTTTTATGCATAAGTCTGAGACGGAGTTTTCTGGTAATAAAAAAAATGGATAAAATATTGAAACAAATCCAATATTTTTTCTATATCAAAATTCTGAAGCTGTCACTCTATAAAACTTCGTATCGCTTATATGTATATGTATATATATATATATATATATATATATATATATATATATATATATATATATATATATATATATTTTTTAAAGAAATCAGCAAGGGTATGTCACAAGTATGAAGGAGATAGTACCTACATTTAGACGCAACCCGAATGTACAATGGAAAGCAAGAATGTATATGTATACCAAGGTGTACATGTGATGACGTTTTCAACAGCCCATTACAGTTTCACTGAATATTTGTAAATCATGAAAGAGTTCGATGAAGGGCTATTATGTAGCGGATATACAAGGTTATATACCAGATTAAGAAGGAGATTTTATTTTCAGAAGATGGAAGATGCTTAAGCTAAATTTAGATGTATTTCTGAAATGTATAGAATCGTTTATCGCAAAAAGCGTTGAGTAAAATGGGGAATGTTTATACCATATGTATTTTTGTTGCCAAACCTTGAAATAAGAGACTACTGATGAATAGTATATTTTCCCAAAGATGATGGAGATAATTTTCCAATTCTCAAAATCAGACAATCCTCTATTCATTGCAAGATCAAATTAATAAATTTTGTTTTTAATGATGGAAGGTAGTATCATTAGGTTAGTAATATGATTAGAATAAAATATATGATGATAAATCCGTTTGTATGATAAGAACAAACTTATTGGAGTATTTGCTCATTGACATTTTGATGTCGGGTGAACGGGACACACAAGTAAAGTTGGTACAATACTTCATTATATTGAACTTGAAATGTTTACAATCAAAGCTGTCTTGCACAGCCACGTCTAGGAATTGAGAAAAGTTGTCTCGAAAGATAGGAGGATGCTACCGTATGAACTCGCGTATAATTCGTACCAACTGCAAACTGCATAGACCCAGATCTGCCGTCGCATAATGCGCCGGCAGATCTGAGTCTATGCAGTTTGTAAGGACTAATCAGTAGAACAAACAACATAGACCCTGATCTGCTAGCGCATTATGCGACGGCAGATCAGGGTCTGTGTTGTTTCCATTTGGACTGAAATTATACCGAGTATATACGGTATATATAGGTTCACCTCCTCAGGACTTTTTTTTAGCTTACAATACTTTGATAAACTGGCCTTTTACATCAAATGAGTTTGTGTTTCATTCTCTGTTAATCAAAAGATGAGACAAGTCTCGGAACAAATCCAACATTTTTATATATATCCAAATTCTAAAATCGTCAGTCAATACAACTTCGCATCACTTTTATACATCTCTCTTTTGATGTTAAAAAAGTCAGCAAAAGTATGTCACATGTATGAAAGAGGTAGGACCTAAATTTAAACGCAAACTGGTAGGTAAGTTAGGCAAGAATTTGTATATATATATATATATATATATATATATATATATATATATATATATATATATATATATATATATCAGATCATGTTAGGAGATTTTATCTTCGAATGATGGATAGAAAATGCTTACGCTAAATTAAGGGGTATTTCTGGGCGGTACGTATAAAATCTTTTATCGCAAAAACCGTTCATTAAAATGCGTAATATTTATATCATATGATTTTTCTTTGCAGAACCCTGAAAAAGATACTCTTCATGAGTACTGAAATATATCCCCAGAGATGAGCGAGATAATTTACCAAATCTTAAATTCAGACACTGTTTTTAATGACGGAAGATAACTAAGCTAAATTCAGGGATTTTTCTGAAATGTATGTAGAATTCATTACAGCAAAACTTTTTGATTGAAAAGGGAGGAGAGTGGTGGGTGGTAGTGGTATTTATATCACACGACCTTGTTTATCAAATCCCAAAAGTAGAAGAGTCTCGAAATGAGCAAACCATCTCCCCAGAGAGAGAGAGAGAGAGAGAGAGAGAGAGAGAGAGAGAGAGAGAGAGAGAGAGAGAGAGAGAGATGGGGGGTGGTGTCTTGTATTGAGCATAGATACGATAAGTAATGTACCAGCATTTGAAGATTTTTTACTGATGCTATCTGTCATCCACTATTACAGTTTCTCCCATGGAAGCGGAACGTTGCAACTATTAATCACTATAATATCTACCCAAGTATCATTTCTTGGAAAGATGGAGTGTAAAATTTCTTGGCAACAGGAGACTTTTGAGATAGGCTTGACCGTACTTGGCTATCATTAAAAATCAACAGGATGTGTTAGCCTAATCAAAGGTCACAAGTGCCAATACCTTTACAACTTATAACGGGAAAAATCGGAACTATTCTGGAAAAAAAGATACTGCAAAGAACAAGATATACGTAAATAGCCTTTTTCAAGTGATTTCCTATTGCAACTTGTTTGAAGCGTGTGATTTTGTGTTGTGAGATGTTGTTGTAGCGTCGAAATTTCGCGTGCCACATGAAAAAGTTGTTTTGCTTAAGTTCGTTAGGTGAATAAAATTAGATCAGAAGAAAATTTAGAGATAAAAATGTTCTCTAGGTTTAATGTCAACAATTTTAATTGAGCAGGCAGACATTAATAAGTAGTCTGCGGTGCAGACATTAATTAAGTAGTCTGCGGTGCAGACATTAATAAGTAGTCTGCGGTGCAGACATTAATTAAGTAGCCTGCGGTGCAGACATTAACGCGTCGAGTATGCGGCTTCTTTCCTACTCGACGCACTAATAGTTTACACACAAGTGAATTCCCGAAATGCGTGTTAACACGCAGATTAGGGGTTAAATCGTCTCAAATGGTTTTAATCCACTACGGGGAGTCGACGTACATGGTCGAATGACCGATAAACAACATTATGATCAATAGTCCTATGATCAATAGTCCTATGATCAATAGTCCTATGATCAATAGTCTATATGATCAATCATCCGAGTGATCAACAGGTCTGTGATCAAAGGTCCGCTAATCCCCAAAAGTACCCATTCATGTTCCACAATATATTAAATTCATGTACTAGTCATAACAGTAGATAACGATATACCTTATTTACTATGACCATATATTATTAGTTGCTATGTATACATATCCATATTTTAGCAGATGTACATATTGTCGCCATAGTTTAATTGGAGTCAGATATCCACTCGGAAGTAATAAATCGAAATTCTTAATTATAGACCTATTCATGTACTGAGATTCCAATCGAGTACCTTTAATCTATTAAGATTAGACTAATGTTAATGTGCCGTTAGACTTCAGAAACCCAACCAAGCGGGACGTCACCATATACCAGTAGTAAGGAAGACCCCCCCCCCCCCCCCGCGCTGTTTGAGATTCCTACATTTTCTTGAATACAAACAATAATAACATTCAAAAGTAACCGATTCTCGCATAATCAGTTAGCTTGAGACACGTGATTTCCTGACTCAAGTTGATGTTAATGTAGCGGTCGATCAGACTGGATGCATTTGATTCGACAAGAGTCTCAATACCGGTTCCGAGGTTTCCAATCAAGAACCTACTGTACTTTCATAATTACTGTCCCTATTGTACATTCATAAGTAGAGGATAGTCCCGGGGACTCGCAGACCAGGCCAAACAAGATTAAGAACTTCCTCGTGAACAGTTGAGACTGTGATGCAGGCAAAGTTGCCGGACACAAGGACAAATGACATCGCGATTTGCATATCTTTCTTCTTTGTTCTTGTACACTGAGCTGAAACATAAATAATGATATTTAGAGGAAGAAGTATAGTATTGATATCCTTTAATGCTGAATACTGATTCTAGTTCTCGATATTTTATTCCATTGTGCTGTTTGTATTAGCGACAAACTAATCTCGAGTCTACGTCAGAGTTCTCGAACCAAACGCACCTAAAGTTTTTTTTTTGTCGATTTTGTCTGTCAGACTTGCACTCTAAGATGAAGTGCTGTTCATGGCTCTAAACAGAACAAACGTTAGACAGCAGTGTTATCAACAATGATAAGACGCTCAATTATATAATACTTTATTCATCATTAATTGATTTTGTGAAAATTTATGACAATAACGATCACACATGGATTTCCAGTTTCAACGTCTGCTGAATACCCTGGAGAATTTTTGAACCCTCGGATCCCTCCTTTGGGTTTGAATACTTTCAAGGTTTTCAGAAGAAAAATCTTCCAAAATATTCTTGACAGTGACAGAACATAAGTATCTAATCAATACTTCGTTTTGATCAATATTATGTAGCATTAACATTCTGAGCCTTCCTTGTCCATAGTATTTCATTTTGACACTCAGTATTGAGATAAGAATTAAATTATTGTGACAAAACATTGACTTTAGTCTATCTTTTTTTTTAGCCAACCAGGGTTGAAGAGTCGGTGTTTTGCATAGATAAAATATAGACAACTATCCCATCTTCACCTCCGCGTCCTCTTGAAAAAAATAGATTTTGATATGGTCAATTTTTGTATGCACTGGACTCTTTGTTTTTATCCTTTATTTTCGCATTAAAAATACTGTATAGCTATATGTGCATTGATATAATGTGAATCTCACTTGAGTGATCTTTTCAAAATGTTTATAAAATAAGAATAATTTTAGATTCCATTTCCACAGAGGCATAGTAAAGCGCGTGCCTTTCACCATAGTCCAGCACCAGAAGAAGCAAAACTTTGATTTGAAAAGTACAAGGCTAAGTCGAATCTAATTGCTTACTTAATAATTCATAAATGACAGTCTTTGAGCCAAGTGTTCGGTTTATGATATGATATAAATGTAATAATTCGTAAATGACAGTCTTTGAACCATGTGTTCGGTTTATGATATGATATCAAGAGAGAGTCATGGGTGTTGGGTTAATAATATCACGAAAGGAAAACATTTTTCCCGGGTATCAGTTAAAAGCAATCTACTATATATTTGAGACATTTCTGTTATATCCTATTTTGTAAAAGAATTCAAGAAGGATCAGCCTATTAAACGATGGAACTTTCGTTCAAATTGTTACGTATCCATGACAATTGCGTATAGGTTAGGACCGGGTCTTGTAGTTGAAAACACTCTGTTCACTTGGACCTTTCTTCTTAGTCTAGTGCAAAAAAAGTTTTCACTGAAAACAATTTATTTTAGAGTTGAACTTCATATTTTACAGGATCAATGACGTTATGAAGCTTGACAATCGATTACACACTGCAAGAACGGCCTTATCAAAGCGCTTGAAGTACATGAATAGTATATAATCGATTTTCAAACTTATGATTTCATAAATTCTGTAAAATATGAAGCTGATTTCTTACAATTACAAATAGTTATAAAAATAATAACAAATCTCAAGAAATGAATAACAGAACATTATTTTAACCTTAATATACAAATATTGTCAAAGCACACAAGAAGGGCGTATGAATCAATATGTAGTTCCTTTCTGGTGTTACTTCTAGTTTTCTGTATCACATGATGTGATTTTAACCAACGTAAATGCTTGTTACAAAGGCTTGGTAAGAATTGTAAATATCTATAGCTTCGAAAAACACAAGAATAGACTTCCAAATCTTTTTATGATACATCATTCCCCAAATAAATAAGCAGCATTCTTTCAGGGTTTTGTTGATCACTGAAGTGAAAGGAACCATATCAGCATAAATACTGTATACGTTACATCATCAAATAAACGAATTTAGACTTCTGATTGCTTTATACTCGGAATGACATCGAATATAACATTATTGATCCAACCGGCAGATTCGTCAGTATATTCATCAATACAAATCCGTAAAAAGTTATACCCGGAGCTTTTTTTATTCTAGAACAAATAGATGAAATGAAATTATGACCACATATCCAGACAGAGGGTGACTAAAGATTGACAGTCTCTTTTTTCAGCTACTGGGGACTGCTTTATAACGAGGGCTTACCCTCGAAAATATACAAGTATGCCGGCAGGAAGGAAGTTCCTGGTAATCATCAACTATCTTACTACTCTTTCAACTAATACCTACTTCTGCTACTTATCCTGTTGTATAATTTAGTTAGGCAAATAAATGGAAACTGTAAAATGTGACAGTTGCAGGAGAGAAGAAAATAGATGAGATGGTATGAGTCGAAACATTTTAATACACACGCGTTATATATAAAAACGGTATCATAAATTGTAAAGAGACATGTACTAGTGTATTTGATAAACATACTTCCTCTTTCATTTTCTGCATGCTACAAACTGAATTCATCAAACTGGAATTTCTTGTGTGAATTATTATTATTTTGGTGATGCCTGTTTGTTAGCGTCTTTCATAATGTCATAAAATATGTAAACATTTTCCGTAAATGTATGCACAGTTCCGAGAAAATCTATATTTAACGATAGTGTGTCGTATGTACACATGTTAAAGAATATCCGAAGGTCGAATAATGATTTTAATTTTTTTTTTTTTTTTTTTTTTTTTTTTTTTTTGTAATACACAGTGAAATGTAATTGCATGCTAATCATTTATGAAAGGTGATCATTATTCAATGGTTCAAATCGTTTTTGAAATATTCAATACATACAATGGCCAAATTATTCACGCACAGTTGAATACGTTATAATAAATCAACAATGAAAAGAGATACTAAATAATGTATACAGTTTCTGGACTGAGCTATTTAAATTTTGACCTAAAATAAACAATCTAAGTAATTTTATAACATTAGTATGAATCTGAGATGAAAATAAATTCAAATGAATAACTGAGGTCATCAGCTTCTTATGGAAATGTCTGATTTTATTTTTTAGACTAAGTTATAACTGCTTCGGTGGTATAGGGATAAAAACGCTTCAACTGAATATCCGAAACCTCTCTAATAGTGTAGACTTGACTCAATGCATGGGCGTGTAAACTTTTCTTTAATAATTGGGAACAACATGGGCGTGTAAACGTTTCTTTAATAATTGGGAACAACATGGGCGTGTAAACTTTTCTTTAATAATTCGGAACAACAAGAGCGTGTAAACTTTTCTTTAATAATTGGGAACAACAAGAGCGTGTAAACTTTTCTTTAATAATTGGGAACAACATGGGCGTCGTTGTTGCAAATACAACATGATAGCGCTTTAATCTGTGAATTCGGTCAACCGATGATATGATGAACTAAACTAAAAAGATAAAGGATATAATGTAAAATTTTAGAACAGGGCTGGATTTAAAAAAATTAATATTCGCTTTGGCCTGTGAATTCAGTAAAGCCATGATAGGATAGTACCATATCACCAGTTGACTGGACAGGAGCAAGTAAGCCAACACGTTAAAGGTTAAAATGTAAGGGGTCAAAATTTAAAAAAAAAAACGCGGAAATGATAACATGGATGTGTAAAGATTTGATTCAATTCAACGGAATAAAAGGATAAAAGGAGTATTCAATGCCTTTAAAATTATCTTGAGATGATACTATCAGTGCCTTTATTCAATGTCTTTAAAATTATCTTGAGATGATACTATCAGTGCCTTTATTCAATGCCTTTAAAATTATCTTGAGATGATACTATCAGTGCCTTTATTCAATGTCTTTAAAATTATCTTGAGATGATACTATCAGTGCCTTTAAAATTATCTTGAGATGATACTATCAGTGCCTTTATTCAATGCCTTTAAAATTATCTTGAGATGATACTATCAATGCCTTTATTCAATGCCTTTAAAATTATCTTGAGATGATACTATCAGTGCCTTTAAAATTATCTTGAGATGATACTATCAGTGCCTTTATTCAATGCCTTTAAAATTATCTTGAGATGATACTATCAATGCCTTTATTCAATGCCTTTAAAATTATCTTGAGATGATACTATCAGTGCCTTTATTCAATGCCTTTAAAATTATCTTGAGATGATACTATCAGTGCCTTTATTCAATGCCTTTAAAATTATCTTGAGATGATACTATCAGTGCCTTTATTCAATGCCTTTAAAATTATCTTGAGATGATACTATCAGTGCCTTTATTCACTGTCTTTAAAATTATCTTGAGATGATACTATCAGTGCCTTTATTCAATGCCTTTAAAATTATCTTGAGATGATACTATCAATGCCTTTAAAATTATCTTGAGATGATACTATCAGACGAACAGGATATTCTTTTACAACTAAAACTTAAACATTTCAATCCCCGCTGTCGATAAAAATGTCCTATGAAAAATTTAGTTCTTTCAAACTCTGAATCTGTTAGAAGCAATTTATAAATTGAAATTCCATAGATGGTTTAAATCTAACCCAACTTATAAAAATGTATGTGGGAAGATCTGCAAATCATACAAGATTTTCAAGCTGTAGGATAAAGACAGCTGAAACATATTTTAGAAATTAATTTGTGTCAAATATGAAATGAATACATGTTTTTCGTATGTTATAGTATTTGTAGTTTTGCTTGACCCACTGAGAAGAATAAAAGAAATACTTATTTAAATGTCATGATTTGTGGAAGTTATCTGTAATTTTCCCGTCTTTCTAAAAACCTTTATGGTGATAGGGATACGCAAATTAATATTTATATTCTCTTATATGGTGTTTTTCAAACAACTCTCTCAGACCATACACGTAAACCTTCAAATTCGAAAATAAATAAATATTACTTTCAGATATTGACATTGTCTCTTTGCTGCTGAAATCAATGTATGTCACTTTTAAAAAATCTGATAACTTATTGTAACTGAGCCCACGTAAAATTAAAGAGAATTTAAAAATGAATGACAGAGGAGCAATATCTTAGGTATTTGTTCTATGATCCCGAGATGCGTATGTCATATGATAATATCAATCACCGATGACAGCAAATCAAGAAAAATAGAATAAGTTCAAATACGGTGCACTGAAAGAATGGTTGATTAAACAATCTACATACACATTACACAAACAAGCTATAAAACGATTTCTGTACATACAAAAGGATATACGTTACGCATGCATATGATCAATATCAGGCATACATTATTAATATGCAATCGTACGAAGGATAATAACGGATATAAATATATTTTGACAGTGATGGGTATTTTTCTTCAAATATGCGTGAGCTGAGAAACTGAGGTCGGAAAGAGAGGATGCTAAATATGATGCATTTAGAGAAATTTTTAAAAAGCGAAAAACAGAAACGTTACGGTTTCATGAAGGGAAATAATTTAGAACCGAAAAGTGTAATGGAGTTCCTGCAACAAGAGATCATCGAATATTTATGCACTTTCGTTGACAGTAATGCTACTGCGGAAGAAAGGTTTAATAGAATACTAAAATTCAAATCAGGTACATGTGCATATAAACAACTCAACCGAATTTCACTTGCCTACGTCAATCAGTGGGGACATCTTGATTTGGTCCTGCTCATACGTACGTCCGTAGGTGTGTCTGTCTCGAGAAGATTTTTTAGCAGCAAGAACCCTACAAAGTATAAATACATTTTTTCCTAGTAGTTTTGTATGCATACGTAGCTGCCCTGATTAGATTTCAGGCCATGACAACAATCTTTTTTTTTTTTACACATTTTAAAACTGTTTGGACTTGAACATATTTTATTAAAACATTGTTAGCAAGAATGGGCAAAGGAGATTGATGTAGAAAATTAAATTTAATATTCATGTTTATATTCGTACGTATATTACCTGATTAAATTTTTTTTTAAATTCCATAAATGTATGAAAATTTTAAAAACACATTTTAAAACTTTTTGGACTTCTACTTTTTGAACGCAAATCTTGTTAAACCAACGATGAAGAAAAAACCACTTGAGGTCAACAAATGAAATTTGTATGTATGTATGTATGTATGTATGTATGTATGTATGTATGTATGTATGTATGTATGTATGTATGTATGTATGTATGTATGTATGTATGTATGTATGTATGTATGTATGTATGTATGTATGTATGTATGTATGTATGCATGCATGCATGCATGCATGTTTGTATGTATGTATGTATGTATGTATGTATGTATGTATGTATGTATGTATGTATGTATGTATGTATGTATGTATGTATGTATGTATGTATGTATGTATGCATGCATGCATGCATGTATGTATGTATGTATGTATGTATGTATGTATGTATGTATGCATGCATGCATGCATGCATGCATGTATGTATGTATGTATGTATGTATGTATGTATGTATGTATGTATGTATGTATGTATGTATGTATGTTTGTATGTATGCATGCATGTATGTATGTATGTATGTATGTATGTATGTATGTATGTATGTATGTATGTATGTATGTATGCATGCATGCATGCATGTATGTATGTATGTATGTATGTATGTATGCATGCATGCATGCATGCATGCATGCATGCATGCATGCATGCATGCATGCATGTATGTATGTATGTATGTATGTATGTATGTATGTATGTATGTATGTATGTATGTATGTATGTATGTTTGTATGTATGTATGCATGCATGTATGTATGTATGTATGTATGTATGTATGTATGTATGTATGCATGCATGTATGCATGCATGCATGTATGCATGTATGTATGTATGTATGTATGTATGTATGTATGTATGTATGTATGTATGTATGTATGTATGTATGTATGTATGTATGTATGTATGCATGTATGTATGTATGCATGTATGTATGTATGTTTGTATATGCAGATGACATGTTTAGAATTTATAACATTATAGTAGTTTGTCAAGGGCTTAATATATTTGCATTCATATGTAGATGATCAGATTTGAGTTTTAGGCCATTGCAGCAAGTTTGCATTTTTATTTTTTTTAAAAACATTTTTTACTTTTTCTAATGAAAAGAAAGATTCTTCGCACGATTAAGCAAACACCACATAAAATAGAATATGAAGATTTTGTAGGCATGTTTTTGTGCATATGTCGAATGTCATACCATTTCAGCAATTTTAAATTTTTTCCCCTCAATTTTGGAACATTTTGGACTTGGACTTTTCGGTCTGCAGTGGTGGCATATGTATTTTACACACAAAAAAATCTTAATTTTTTAACAAAAAATCCTCCTAACAACGTTTTCAACAAAAAAGTGAACAAATAGTCTACAATAAAATAATTAACAAATTATTCGAGAAGGCAAAAATCGTTTGAATGTCGTGAAATATCTTCCCTCCCAACCCCCACCCTATCCTAACCGGTCGATGCTACAGGCAAGTTCAGGTTGAGCCTACGGACGTATGGACAGACCGACGAACAGGACGAACAAAATGAAATCAAGCTGCTATTAGTGAGAGATAAAAAAAAGAACGATTTTGTTACATGACATCATGTATATTATTTAGATTCTTATTTTTTACATTTGTTTTAATAACAAAACTGGGTAGATTTCCCGAACATAGGTCTAGGATCAGTATATGAGGCAAGAATCATGTATTAATTATACAACTAGACGCATTTATGAGTAAATTAACGATATTCTCATTTCCTATATTATATGAGGAAAATACTTAGTAAATATAAATATTTCTTTATAAAATACTTAAACTAACATTACTGTCAGAAATGAAGTTGCACAACCAAGTAACCGAAATGTGACCAAAACAAGTATTTCTGTGCATGTTTGAAGTGATGAAATTAAAAATACACGTCTACAATCTATTATTCAGATAGCCGATCCTGTAAATAGTTTTTAACTACATTAGCAGAATAAAGTTTACTTCGTTAGACCTGATTTGAGACACTAAGAAAGTTTTGTGAAGTCATGGTTCCTTTCAAACTTGTTATTACGCGTCGGATCTAACTACAGTATAAACCATCCGAGTCATCAATACTTTATTACACTTGGAATTTAAATACCGAATAAACTATTTGTGTTATCAAAACTTTATTACACTTGGAATTTAAATACCGAATAAACTATTTGTGTTATCAAAACTTTATTACACTTGGAATTTAAATACCGAATAAACCATTTGTGTTATCAGAATTTTATAATAAACTATTTGTGTTATCAAAACTTTATTAGACTGGGAATTTAAATACCGAATAAACCATTTGTGTTATCAAAAGTTTATTACACTTGGAATTTAAATACCGAATTAACCATTTTTGTTATCAATAGTTTATTACACTTGGAATTTAAATACCGAAAAAACCATTTGTGTTATCAATACTTTATTACACTTGGAATTTAAATACCGAATAAACCATCCTCGTTATCAAAACTTTATTACACTTGGAATTTAAATACCGAATAAACCATTTGTGTTATCAATACTTTATTACTTTACTCTTGGAATTTAAATACCGAATAAACCATTTGTGTTATCAATACTTTATTACTCTTGGAATTTAAATACCGAATAAACTATTTGTGTTGTCAATACTTTATTACACTTAAGATATAAATACAGTGTAAACGGTCTGACTTATCAATACTTTATTACAATTGGAATTTAAATATCGAATAAACTATTTGTGTTATGAATACTTTATTACACTTGGAATTTAAATACCGAAAAAAACTTTTTTTGTGTTATCAATATTTTATTACACTTGGAATTTAAATACCGAATAAACTATTTGTGTTGTCAATACTTTATTACACTTAAGATATAAATATAGTGTAAATCGTCTGAATTATCAATACTTTATTACACTTGGGATTTAAATACAGCATAAACCATTTGTGTTATCAATACTTTTTTACACTTGTGATTTAAATACAGTATAAACCGTCTGTGTTATCAATACTTTATTACACTTGGGATTTAAATACAGAATAAACCATTTGTGTTATCAATACTTTATTACACTTAAGCTCTAAATACAGTATAAACCGTATGTGTTATCAATACTGTACACACTTATGATTTAAATACAGGATAAACCGTATGTGTTATCAATACTGTATAACACTTAACATTTAAATGCAGTAAAAAACCGTCTGTGTTATCAATACTTTATTACACTTAAGATTTAAATACAGTATCAACCGTCTGTGTTATCAATACTTTATTACACTTATATATAACCGACTCTCTAACAGTTGGTCGAAGTTTGAGTATAAGAAACAGATATTGTGTCGAAGCGTGTACTGGGTCGAAAAAAGGATTGCGACCTAATGTTTCACGATCAATTTCTTTTACTTTTCTCCTTTTTCGGTCGGAAATTCTTTGTTGAGATACAATTCCACGGCCCTTAAAAATAATAATCAACTCTATTTCTAATGATTATGCACCAAACTTTCTAACATTTTGCTTTCAAAGTTGAGGGGGCTATGTCTGGCAAGTGTAAAGAAGTACATTATGTTTGAAGGACCATTTTTTGGAATTAGTTTCGATGAAAATATGTTTATATCTTTGTCTAATCTAGCTCATAAAGAAATAGATTGATATTTGTTTTAAATAAGCGTGTACTCCGTTATAAATATGCAGAAATATACAGTATTTTAAAGATACATGTATACACACTTTCAAGAATCCAGATATCGCACATATATTTTTAGCATCCCCTAGCGGGTAAAGTACACTGAAGGTAGATCAAGATGGCGTCGTTTCGATTTATTTAAAAAGTAGTGCAATAATGTATCTTTCGTTGTATCTACCGATCATTTTGCATTAATCGTATTCGTAAAAATCTAGGTCACAAAACCAAGACAACCCTGTTGAAGCCTGCTGACTGGGCAGGGGGTCAAGGGGTTTGTGCTTCATATGAGTGCAATCTTTATCGTTAGAAAGTATGTTGTCATTAGAAATGTACTAGAAACATGCACATATAACTCTTTACTCCGTATTTGCCCAGTTATAATTTACATTTATGATTTTGGTAGTGGCTACATATCCGGCACATGTATTAGTCCTACAATGTAAGACGTGGACCCTGATATTTATGCTTCATCTTTGAATTGATTAAAACATTCAATGTGCACACCATTTGTTACTTCCTAAAAAAAAATTCGGCAGCAAAACGTAGATTTCACATAAGTTGTGTACACTTTAAATTACCAATATGTTTTCAGTAACTTATTCAGTCTCTATTTATTTTTACAGCAGCAGTCAATACTTGCTGACATATAAAAGGGAACAAAAATATAAAACTGATAAACTTCAATAATTTAAATGGTTGGAAATTCATACAAATTGCAGCATATGAGACTTTACGGATATTGAATAAAAATAAATATATAGTTTTTGTTTCGCAAAGAGTATTTTAAAGCTATTTTAAATACTATATGCAACATTTGACAAGGAAAATGATCGATTTGAAGATTTGTTTATCATCATAATTAAGGTATCTTATTATTATATTTTTATCCTGCTGTATCCGCTATTTTCGCCCGTTTGTCTCAAAAACCAGGTATATATTCAAACATATGCATGGTACAAAAATCCAAGCAGCAAATGAAGTTGTACACCAACATTGCACAAGGTCACGTGATATGCGCGAACCTCAAACGTGCAAACAGTACGCTGAATGTTAATAAGAGTGGTCGGCAAGATCGAGGCTGGCGACACAATTAACAAATAAAGTGCACTCAACTTCAACCATTGCAAATAGACATGACACTTTTGAATACAATCACATCTGATTCTGATACATGCATGAATATTAATTCTTCCTTACGCCCACATTTAACTTAGATAAAAGTATTCGTACTAAATTCAGGTTTGGTATTTAAAAACTTCGTAATTAGATCTTTTTACATTTATAGTGATCAATTCGAAAACAATCACATCTCTCGACAAGACAATCTTTCCAATGGACACATGTAAATACTTAGAAACGTTTAGCACGGATCTAGGAAAGTCATATAGGTATACATAAAGTATAAACGTCTAGAGCAGACGTTCTGTAAAGTCAGACAGACTTATATACATACAGAAAAGCAGGCAGATATACACAGAGTCAAAGAGATCATATTATTATATATTTTCCTTTGGAGCTGAACCTTTCAAATTCAAGTTTTGTCAAGTAAACCATATATACTTCAAGGTTGAATAAACCAAGTTGATCTTCATTTCTAATGACATTCATCTGTCCATTATATGTGACTGGTTCTCTTCTAATAATTCAAATTCGTTCATCCGAGTTCCCACTTATTTTAAGTTATAAGATTTTTGTTTCGTCTTTGACTTGTGCTTTCAGTACGATATATTCTGAGGAGACACTTATCTCCTATTACCACATGACCTGTACGGATCTACAGCTTATGAGATCGAGCCAAAATACTGAGGGTTTCAGTTTCATTTCCCGTTTGAATGTATTTATCATTTAACCATTTCTTCTTTTAGGTCAAAACCTTTACATTTGTTTGGTGTAACTGCGTCAGATATGGCCTTCGTGGTAACTGCTTGATCAGCCTATATTTCCAGGTATTAGTTACTATATTCAACTATGAAGTTGGTATAGTAAATCTGAGAAAGTATGGAAACTCGTGGACAGGACTATGAGGCGCTGTACATGTAAACAGGATGCTGGCTATTTAGATAACGAGGCTGGATGTCGCCTCATGGAGCATGAAACTTGTACACACATTCCTATCCAAAATTTATGTTCATGTCAAGATGCCTGTAACGTAACGAAACTGACTTTAGTCTTCGTGTATGAATATTTATTAAAAGAAATGACAACAATTACAGAAAAACAATTCTTTAAATTTAATTGCTGTCCAAGTCGAAAGGAAAATCTGTTTTATCTACGTTTGACTTGTTCTCAGACTTTGACTTTAGCCAATACAGGTTATGTTACCAATCCAAATAGTGTTATTAGCTGTAAGTCGCGACAATCAAGATGAGTGCCAGTATGATGCACCAGCAGAGAGAGAGGGAGAGAGAGAGAGAGAGAGGGGGGGGGGGCTAAGGACTTTCCATCTGGAAAAATGCAAACTCGATTTGATTTACACTAGTCTGGTGCCAAGAGTAGCTATATGATGCCGCCATTGGCAAGGATTCATTTCATCCCATCAATGGCCAGGGGATTCTGGTTCTCCTGTTCCCTATACCTCAAAAGGTATCCACTAGCTGTGCCGTTTGAGAGTACGTGTTATAAGTTGCTTGTTGTAAAGAAAAGACAGTTTACATCCCATCAATTGCTGAATTGTGCTATATTTCCACGAAATAGTATTTTCTTATTTATTACGATTATAAATTTAAAGTTTGCATTTACTTCTTTTAAGAGTGAGAACTGATGCATACTGTTTAGGGACAGACCGTTTAATTTGAAGGGGGAAGGGGGCTGCGATTTTGTTTCGAGAAAAAAATGTCGGCTCTCAACTAGCTTGAGAAAAACATTTTTGCTCTGATTGATAGCAAAATAAAAACCTATTATATTAGTTGAAAAATAAATGATCTCGCGGTAAAAATGAATTAAAATATCCCGGCTCCAAAGAAAGTTCCAGGTCCCCTCCCCCCCCCCCCTCTCGAAGATTAAATGGTCAGTCCCTAATGTTCATCAGAGCGTAAAGTCCCAAAAATTGTGTGCTCCACCTTAGTGAATCCATGTAGTAGCTAATAAATCGAACATTACTTTCTCGAAACGCAATATTCGCGAAATGTAAATTATTAACAGTGGCATACATACAAGATTTATGTAACTTTTGCAGGTTTACCTCTGTGTATGTATGTGTTTGTGTATGTGTGTATGTACTATGTACGTGATTTTGGGTCATATCTCCGAAACTATTCAAACAGTACCAATAACCCAATAGGTCGTGCTGTATGTTGCCACTAAATCATACAGTTCAAATTATCTAGACCTATATAAACACTGGCGGAATAACTATAAACCTATGGGTCTGTACTGTTACTGGGGCACTGAGCAAGATGTGAGGATACGCTATATTTGCGGCTGATGTCTTTCATAATTACTTCTATGATTTCCTATAAGTCATATTTGTTCCTTTTTAAAAGTTCTAGATCCTTCATAAGATTATTTTTTTCTTCTGATTTGTTATTATTTTCATTGGTTTCAGTTTATCATTTCTATTTTTTTTCCCAACAGTGTATATACCATGAATTCATTTTCTTTTATTTTGCTATTTGAATCGTTTTTGAATGCTGGACTTTTTAGCATATGAGTTTGATCTGTTCTTCATTTTATTTTATTCCACATTTGTTCCAATATCGTCCCTTTTTACTTTATTCTCTCAGTTGAAGCATAATTGCACTATTAGTTGTTTCATGATAATCAAAGTAATTTAAATTTGCAACATGACTGATCAACAGGAGATGCACACTAATGTTGACGGAAGCGATTAGATAGATTCGTTTCGTTAAAGAAACTGATCCCATTTCAACCGACTTCGGCATTTCTTGGCTACCATCGCATTTCAACCAACCCAAATGTATGTCACCGGCTCATGAAGGATTCACGGTACTAATTCAGCTCCCATAGCAAACCTATGTAAACATCATCCTATTAAAAATTCAATAACTTTATATTTCTGAATGCTCTTGATCAAACCTATATTTCTCAATATACACCCATCCTTGATGTAAGCTTCTTTGTGAGGAAAGCTATATGGTTTTTTTTCTTTAAAATTAACATATTTCTGTTGTGTCTGTATAATTAATGTGTAATTTAATATTCACAGGATTCAAATTCAGATGCATCTTATTGGAATAAAGTGTCATCTCGCACTTGCGACTTACTATCTGTTATTTTACGAGATTTTACTCACTTCGACCAACTGTTGGAGAGTCGGTAATATATATATATATGTGTGTGTGTGTTGATTTTGAAGTGGCTGGGCTAACAAAATCAAGCATCAGCTACGATTAATAGTAAATGTTGGATTAAATAACTTGAAATTACTAAAGTCATTTCCATAAACTTTCTTCATAAACACTGATTATCGAACAGCAGTGCGATCATCCGAACATCGGACGAGGAAGCTTTTGGGCACGATCACAAGGAAAGTATAAATATTAGAAGAGAAAACAAAATTGTCATTTTTGTTTTTACAATTAGAAATGACAAACCTGTATTCATATTCATCCTAATCAAGATATTACCTCATAACAACTCAAACATTTTGGATAATGACGTATAAAAAGAAGAAGAAAAAAAGGTGAAATCTGCCATCAATTGTGTGGACTATTTGACACGTAGTAAGAAGTGTCAATAATGTATACAACTTGATTTATCTATTATCTTTTCATCAACTGTTTTCTTGCCCAAGAATAGCACTTACAAGAAATACTGACAATATCTGGTGATGGAACAACGGAAGTAGATAATTTGAACGTGGATTGATGCATATATGTTTGATGTAATAATTCAGACAAAAGATGGAAGCCATCTCAAATATCCGCTGTTGTTTAGAATTACTATCCCACCACCATCTCCAGAGTTGCATTCAGCATTAGAAATATTTGTCATCATCTACCTTTATTTTGACAAAGAAGGGTATCTCCAGTCCTGGAGAGATCAACAATTATGATTAATAGAATCGTGAAGGAAGATAAGTAGAATATAATTTAGAGCATACGTGTGTGGTATTTCAAACAACGGAGAGCGTGAATAAATATGTTGCAATTTCACCAATTTCAAAGATATTCGTAACTCACATGCAGATACGGATTTTTTATTGGGGTTACTGACTGTCTACCTCTTTCTGTTACCACGGACAGGTGTAGAATCCGACGGACTGAAAGATTGCGGAGCATTACTTCATTTTATATGAAGATTCAGAGGACTGAGGTCGACAGTCATATAAATTAAACTGATAGTTTGCTCCGGTCTGACAAAGAAAGGAAATAAAAGAAGTGCAGTAAGTCAGGATGATCTCCAAGTTCTATAATATAGCGATATTTGCAGCATGGTGTGCAATATGGCCAAATTGCGTGGTATATTACCTCTTGCAGACAAGCAAACAAGTATCACCCAGTATATGCTAAACCTTTTTGAGTGAGAACTCTGTGTCAAAATAGCCAAATTGTTTTGAGCAAATCGATATATATATATATATATATATATATATATATATATATATATATATATATATATATATATATATATATATAAACGCACAGAACCTTGTAACAAAATGTAAGATTTTAGACCTTTCAAGCTTCCAACTGATTCAGACGAGTCTGAATTAAACGTATCCTTGGCCCTTTTCTTTTGATGACTGTCATCTATAATATTAGCCAGACATTCCAGTAACTTGCAAGTCGAGTCATGGATTAATGTATGAGGGATGAAGACTATTTGGGAACTACTGCAAGAGTTTTTTTTAACCATCTCTTAACTCTAAAGCCTTACATGAAATAATAAAATAAACAAGGGTTCGGTAGAAAACTATATTTCGCCTTATTCGGCCTAAGCCTACTGCCTTTCTGTTGGTTACTGTATTCCCCTTTTCATGCCAATGTGGTCGGATTCAATTTAATATAGAAAAGACAATTTACACTCTCTAAAAACATTAAATGTAGGAAGTTTTATCAATTCCTACCTGTATTTTTTTTTACGGAATTCCACAAATAATTCATATGAATTTGACACCGAAGCCGACGACATCATCATCGCAATGTCTCGCACTTTCTCATTTTTCTCTGAACAAAGTCAAGACAATGAATAAATAAATAAGTAAAAGCAACACATATACTCTTCCTACAACAGCGATCTCGAGGCATAGAAGTTCCGAGGAAAAGAAAATAATTTCAATTTCTATCTTGAACAGTATTTAAGCACCCCAAAGCATGCAAATTATTTTAGCTGATGGAATATTAGTCTCCTTGCTTGATATCAGAAAAGATGCACTATTCTTTTTCTTCCTTTTTGTTTGTTTGTTAGCATTAGCTTTGTAAACCAGCACACTTGAGGAACATATGCATACTATGATCAAACGCCATAGTAAGGCTCTTTGAAATAAAGAAAGAGTCGAGAGCTACTGTTTCAAGATGTCTGAATGTCTTGATTGAAAAATATACAATTGATGATAAAAAGAGACATCGACTTGTACTAAAACATTCTAATCTTTTCAGTAAATATATTAACCAAATGATAATTATTTAGGTAACGGAAAGAACATAATTCTTCTGCAGATAGCTAGCTACTAACTCGAAATAGAAATACTTTTAAAAAACCGCAATTTAAACTTTGAATATAATTAGAGTGTTTTTGTGGGGGTTTTGTTTGTTGCTTTTTTACAATTACATTTTATTCGTTCGCTTGGCTGCAAATTTCCACCATTCGAGGGTTCGAGGGATTGCCCCGCTGTTTGATAATGAGTATTTCCAGATTTCCGTATAACATCTGCGTACATTTGGACACTTTTATTTTAATGTTCGATTTAAATTATTTCAAGCGACCTTTGGTACTATGCACTGTGCACCATATGGCCAAATTATACCAGATGTATACAGAGACAGCTTATAATTAATTTGCGGTAATAATAGTTTGTTCATGTTTACATAGATGCTAATATTCAGTTTCTTAATCACAATATTTGTAGCTTTGAGGAACTATTGTAATTTATTGTACAAATATGCGATTTCAATGGAGAAAGGACATAAACAAGTGGGACTAATTTATTAGTCTCTATTAAGAATCATAATAAATCAGTGGGAATAGTATATTAATCTCTCTGTCGAATTATTGTGTTCAAATTAAATTTTGTGCAATATCCAATTGGAACTTAATAATCTACAGATGTTGTGGATAATACCAGCCATGATTATTTTGTTGCTCTTTTTTCAAAATTACATTTTAAACGTTCTTCACTAACACAGCTGTCCATTTTTATATTACTTTCGTGTTTTAGCTGACACGTGTTTTTTTACCTAGGGAACACCGAGTCTTCATGAAAGAATTCCTATTATTGACCATTATTAAAACATTAATTAATTCCAGTTTCTTAAGGATACGATTATCTGATGATGTGAATGATGCTGATGATGTGAATGATGATAATCATTTACAGCAAGAACTGTTTTGAATTTTTGTTCGCTCGATTATTAAAGACAGCTTCTATTACAATACATGTTTTATGTAACGAATTGTAGCTATGGAAAAGAGCTAACAGTTTAGATTTTTACGCAGCTTAATTTCTCTTTTTATTCACATCGATACATTCAATATCACACTGGATGGAACGGCTCTCTGAATATATCGACACTTCCTGACCCTGACATACCATATATAAATAAAGGGTTATTTTTCTTCTGTGACTTTTGACGGAATTTCAGTAAAATTTGTGATTTAATGTCTCACTTATTTATATTTTTTCGGGTTAATGAACTCAGTAAAATGTATCATTACGCATATTAATGTTTACATGTTACTCTTTTACGGAGAACGTGTAAAAATATGTTTCAAAATAGATTTTTAAAAATAAGACCCACTATACTTTATATACTGGAATATCATGGAGCATGACAAAATAACCCGCTCTCTTACTCTCGCTCTCCACAAACAAACTTACGAAAAAACTTTGCACTTAACGCCTGCTTAGGAGTTGCCGCGAAGTTACGTAAAAATGTAAGGATAACTTACCAAACAAAAGTTCGTAATTCTCGTTATTGAAACACCCATAATCACCCACGACACAGAGGTCAGCATTTCGAAGACAAACAATTCAAATCTGAAATGCTGAATTCACAGGAATGTGATTTATCACCATTACAGAAAAAACGAGCAGAAGCGAAAGGAGATTCAAAACTATTAGTGCCTAAGTTATTGTGCACATTGAAAAACAAAGAGAGATATGTTCAGTTAGATTTGAAATTAACTCTAAATATATAGAGTTTTGCTATTCAATCAAGATTTTCTTTTATATTGAATTGAATACCAGTTTACGACAAAAAACAACCAATGACTTTGAAAAGGACTTCGTCAAGTTCATTCATGATTAATTCTGTGTTCGGGAAACATATAGAAAAAAGTCTACGCAAGAGAACTAGTGTAAAAATTAGCGTTGGTTAAAAGAAGGTTTTCAAATATCAATAGATCTATCACTTGCAGGAGAACAATCATAGATACAGATTTGATGTTAGTAAGTTAACAGAACAAGAAAATTAAACGAACAACCCCATTTAGGGAGGATTTACAGTGTTAGAGTTATTAAAGAGGTTAACATGTGAACATTACTAGAACACACTAAAAACCAATCTATGATAATAAAGCGGAGTTCTTATTGAGAGATACATGTTCTTTCTATATTCATGGAAATACTGATAACTTTTGAAATCACACAAAGGATACCGTCCAGTTTTACGACACATAATGGTTACATGAAGATAATATATTTGGTGCGCCTAAAATAAATAAGAACGTCCACGGTCTTTTAAAAGATGAAATATGTGGTATTCATATACAAGAATTGTGTTGTCTTAGAAGTCAGCTCTATTATGTAATGTCTGTAAGGTGATACAGAAATGCGTGATCAAAAAGAATTTATAATTCTAAATGTACAAGGATTGTCTTATAACCAAACTGTAAATCATCAAGAAAGTAATGTAATAAGATCATACTCAAATATACAATATTACGGTAAAGAGGGTTGCTTTGTCTGCATAGGACAAGAGATATTTTGTGGATAGAATAAACACACTTCCATATGGTTACTCTCCCATACTTCCATATGGTTACTCTACTGTCTCGTTAGAAGTTTATTTTTCTTTTGTTGTCTTTTAGCTTTTCAACTATCGCTTTTTTCAAAATCAGGGGTACCTAATTACTTTTATGGAAAACATTTTCCAGCTACTTGTATTTCTGCACTATCACCAAAACAGATATTCCGTAATGTCTACCACAAAATGGTAACTTGGTTAAAATGTGTACCTTTAAGTTTTAAAATCGTCTATCAGAAACAAAGTATTCGTTCCATGGAAAACATTGATGAGTAATTCTAACCATCTTTCAATTTTTCATCAGGATCTTTCAAAAGATATTTTCTGCTGTAAGTCTAGTTGTTCATATAGGTTGAACAGATGAAGACAGCATAGTCAAATAAGTTCCTATATTCTGATTCAAATCAAATCTTTTGTCGTTCTACAATTTGTAACACCACGTATAATAATCTTGATCATATATACATGTATAATACATTGATCATAAATTGATAATTTCACGCATTTTTCATATCTGTTGATAAATTCCATACATTGATCACATCTGTTGATAAATCCATATATATATAGATCCATATATCAATCATATATGTAGATAAATTCCATACATTGATCATATCTGTTTACATACGAGATCATTTGTAATTATTTATTTAAAGTCCATGCTTTGATAGTATTTATTGAGGAACGATACCCTTTTTGTTATATCAAACACACACACACACACACACACATACACACACACACACACACACACACACACAACGGTAACGGTCACCCAACTTGTGGAATATTTAGACTCCTTTATGAAGCCCCACGTCCATATACTACCCTCCAAACTTCAGAACACAACGCACTACCTCGTAAAAAGTAAAGCCGGTGAACCGTTACCACCCAAAACGGTGCGTATCACTAGACGTAACATCTCTCTACTCCAATATTTCACATGATGAGGGAATACATGCATGTAAAGAAACCTGAAGAACAAGAGCTGTGAAGACGTCACCTACAGAATTTCTGGTCAAACTCCTGGAGCTAGGTCTTAAACTCAACAGCTTTGAGTTTAATGGCAAGAACTACCTCCAGAGAAATGGAACAGCCATGGCGACTAAGATGTCTCCATCATATGCAAATATCGTTATGGGCCGATTATAAAGCCAATTTCTGGTTCCTGTAAGCTATGAACCATACCAATGGGTACGTTTCATTGATGATGTGGAAATGAAATGGAAATATGGGAGGGGAAAGCTAGACGAATTCATCGTGCAGATCAATACTTTCCGTCATTCGATCAAATCCACTGCCGAAATTTCAAACACAGATCATATATTTTTGGACACAAAAACTAAACATTTCAATAACACTCCATACAGACGTTTATTCCAAACCGACTGACCAACATCAGTATCTTCTTCCATTTAGCTGCCATACAAGGCACTGCAACCAAAACATCCCCCACATTCAATCACTTAGACTCAGGAGAATTTGCTCTGATGACATAACTTTCGATGAAAGGTGCCGAGAGCTAACCCAACAGCTGACAAAGCGGGGCTACACCAAAAATATAATAGCAGAAGCGAAACAAGATTCAAGCTATTAAACCGTGCTGACCTCCTAAAATACAATGGAAAAGAAGACGTGGAACGAACACCCTTCATCCTCACGTTATACGCAGAAAGCCCACTAGTAGGCCGCATCATTCACCAACATTGGCCAACCATTGAATCGTGTAAACTGCTTAAATTGATCTTCCCACACAGACCAGTTTTAACATTCCGTAGACCTCCAAATTACGAGACATGCTGGTCAGGGTAAATTTAAAGCCACACTATATAAAAAAAAGAAGTGAAATCGAAGCCTTGTGGAAACAAAAAATGCAAAATGTGCCAACACATGAAGGAAACAAACACATTTTCCAGCACAGTCACAGGTGAAAAGTTTAATATTTATAATCATACTATAACATGCAACAAAAAAAATGTGATATACCTCATCACGTGCAAGGTGTGCAGCACCCAATATGTTGGAGAAACGGAGATATTAAATATTAGAATGAATCTCCACAGATCAGACTGGCAAACCAATAACGTGGAAAGGAGACCAGTGGCGAAATATGTCTCTTCTCCTAGACATACTTTCAATGATGTAATCCTGACTGGAATCGCCCATAGCTCAAAATTTATCACAGAAAATAGGAAATCCAAAGAAACATATTGGATTGTAAGGCTGCGAACACTCAAACCCGGCAGCTTAAATCAAGAAGAATCCAAACGGGCATTTGTCCGTGCATGGGTAGTAAAAAATTACAAGTTACCCAAATCACTTTTTCCTGCCAATAATTCGCTTCTTCAAACACATGGTCTTAACTACCATTTTTCTGTAACAAATGATAAGCGTAAACAAAAAGCATATAAATCTATTTAAAGGCGTTTTTAAGCTATTAATTAGTACTAACTCAATTATGTAAAACTACTTTAGAACATAACTTCTACATTTTAAGAAACCGCCAGTTCAACAAAATATTAGATCCGGGATAAAAAAAATTAAAAAATGAATGTAATTGGACAATTGTAGATGGCGCGAGGATCTCATTGCTGACTCACTTACTTACGTCATCACTAGGAGTCCTTTGTTCTAGCCATTTCCACCTTACGAGCACTGCAGCTTAAAAAGTAGCAACGTTTAACCTCGTTCTACCTTGCTCGTTTTATTTATTATTTCATTGTGTCATAATGTAAATATCTACAGCAAACATCATGTAGATTCTGTATGGTAATAACGTTTTTGTGTTTTCTTCTTGTTTCGTCTGTGAAATCGGCTTTCGTGGCTTTGTGTCCTTGAAAAATGAATCGGTAGATTCTGAAAGCGCTTGGGCTTGTTTCATAGCAGTTTTCCACTGTTGTTTGTCAGTATTACTTTCATATATATATATATATATATATATATATATATATATATATATATATATATATATATATATATATATATCCAACAAACTGACAACGAACAGTGCAAAACTAGTTTTTAACTAGCCTAAGCGCTTTCGACTCTTATTGAGTCTTTGTCAAAGGAAAACACAAAACAGAGACAAGACAAACACTAAACACAAAAAAGCGTTGAAATTACAAAGTTTTTTTCCTCTATTCGAACAGCAAACTCGTTTTCCCTATTTGTTTTCGATGTTCTATTCCAACAGTAAGCTTATCTTTCATAGTTGTTTTTAATTGTTCTATTTCCAACAGTAAGCTATTCTTTCATAGTTGTTTTTAATTGTTCTATTCCAACAGTAAGCTCGTCTTTCATAGTTGTTTGAGTATGAGCCTGTATCATTTCGATCTTCTCACTCAAATCCGCGATAGATAAATCGCAAGTAGTTTTTGTTGCTCTGATTATACATTCATTCATATTTACTTTGTTCATGTTCTCCTCTATCTCTGTGGTTATTTCGGTTAAATCGTTTTACTCCTGAACTCTAACAGAGTATTAGTGGTAGCAATTATCTTGTTATTCGCGTTAGTAATCTTTTGATAACTCTTTTTATATCTTCATCATTTTGTTGGATTTTATCATTTAAGTTCTTTGGTAACAGTTCCAGTTGAGATTGCGAAGTGCTATAGGTTTCGGAAGGTTTCTTTATTTTATCCATGTCACTCTGTAATGCATCTGTCTCTGAGTTTATCCTTCATTTAATAGATTGGAAATACTCTTTAATGGTTGGAAGTACTCTTTAATGGTTGGTATTTCACTTACTCTTTACCATACAGTTTGGAATGCTTGTGAGACATTTGACATGTCATTAACTCATCGCTTCTAAAATCTTGTTCCTGTTATCGTCAATCTGTTTTTGCAACTCTTAAATTTTTTTCACTACCACAGTTTTATTGTCTACTTATTCATTTCATGTTTAATATATTTAAAATTATTATCCTGCAAAGTCTTAATGATTCGAGTATCAACACATCTTTGTACAAGCTGTCTAGTAGCTGCATCAGTTCATTGTACTTGACCACCTAACTTTGTAATACGGTGGTTATTCCAGTTTAAGTCATTGTTTATTCATTCACCTAGTATTAGATATTTCTCCTAAAAAAATGTTCTGTGCGGATTTTAAACTAAAAATCAATAGGTTATTGTAGAGATATATCTCATATTTATTTTGCGTGCAAAACATGTGTTAAGGCATACCATGGAAATCTAATACTTTTCAGGTTTTTTATTTTATGCTAATGTTCAACCTGTGTATGCTGACTCTTTGTAATTGCGGGTAACGACCATTACCATTGTATGAAACAAAGTTACCATGATAAACATTCATAGCAGGTACGACCCAGGCAAACACAAGTAATTTTTAACTTTTAATAATTTAGTTGAGAAAAATGTATCAATTTTTAGGTTTCAAAAACCAAGAAACAGTATCCGATTCAGTAGATGTATGTATAGATCTATGGCTCTTGATCCTATCACTTTTGAGTGTAGCTGATTATACACACCTTGTAATTATTGCTTAGAGTGACGATAACTTTAGAGTTATGTTTCAAGTATTACATATCAATACTGTCTTCATCGTTGTTTTTGTCATTCCATCTTTGACATTGTTCATGTATTTTACAACGTTGTAAAGACAATCAGGATTTTAAAACAGTAGTTGTTTGGATCTTGTCGATATAATAGAATTTGTTCTTTGGAAATTTTGCAATACCCAACAGCCAAATCTATTCGTTACAATGAAATTGATCTTTTACCATTTCTATTGTCAATCGGATTTTGGACATTAACTTCTTTTTCAGAGAGTCCGTCAATTGTAATATAGCTCTCATCTATGTACCTCCGTTATCATCATAAACTGTAAACTTCTCCAAAATCTCTGTGAGCGGCCGTTTTTAAATATATTCAATTCAACACAGAGCTCTCTAGTTTTAGAGAGCTCTCCAAATAAATTAGAGAGCTCTACAATTAAATTAGAGAGCTCATTATATCAATTAGAGACCTCTCTAATTCAATTATTATTACCCTCAGTTAATAATTGTTGAGGTCTAAAAATTGGAGACCTCTGCAAAATGAATAAAAGAGATAGAGCTTTATAATAGAACTGGAGACCGCTCTAATTTGGCATTGGTTCAACAAATATATACATGAATTAAAGAGGTCTTTAAACGAATTAGAGACATCTTCAATTTAATTATAGAGCTTTCTTATTCATTTGAAGAGGTCTCTAAATAGTGTTTCCAGGCAACCAATACTAACTTTCATAAAATGAAATAATAACTGCTCTCTTGATTAATTGTTTTCGCGTTTGAGCGTACATGCCTGCGTTGTAGGTTTACTCAGTCGCTATAAACAAAAATAGCCGCACAACAAGAAACATATCAGGAGACCAGTACTGCAGAAACATGTCATTTTTTGGCCTGAAACTGAAGGAAACCAACAACGTAACTAGAGTTAGTCGTGTGTGAATTGGGGCATCACTGGATGCAGAAGAACAAATGACAGACATAATGATATCAAACTCAGACAATAGACAGGGAATTGTCTAATTTTAGTGATGTGAGATCGGCACCATTTTGTACAAACTTGATAGCTCTTCGTGCAAGGAAGTTCTCAGTCAAATTTGGTTGAAATTTATCCAGTGTTTTTTCAGAAGACGTTTAAAACAGCAAATGTTTATGGATGACGGACGATTGACGCAGGACCAGGTGTGCAAAAATTTAAAGCCATATCAAATCACAATTATTTCTAGAACTGAAAATGATAAATTTGTCTGATACATTTCTGCTATTCAGTTCTGCTGCATTTTTATGATGATACAATGAATAACACTACAAGCTAGAAAGTAATGTAAATGTCATTATTTTAGTAATGTAAATGTAATTATATTAGCGCATTTGTAATATTTACGTTATTCGACGCCATTAAATCTTTAAATCAATAATAGAGTCCTGATACAAACTACATCTTGATATAATTCGAAGGCTGTGCATAATTAGCGCACTGAAGGTCAGCTCGAAAAATTCTTAGATCACCACTGTTATATTGTGTCATTCTTACAGACATACTTTTAATTATGAATGAGATTCTTTGAATTTACATTTGTAACAGTAGCATTGGACTGAAAACTGAGAGTAATACAAGTAATACAGTTGTAACAGCAACATTGGACTGAAAACTGAGAGTAATACAAGTAATACAGTTGTAACAGTAGCATTGGACTGAAAACCGACAGTAATACAAGTAACACAGTTGTAACAGTAACATTGGACTGAAAACTGAGAGTAATACATGTTGTACAGTTGTAACAGCAGCACTGGACTGAAAACCGACAGTAATACAAGTAACACAGTTGTAACAGTAGCATTGGAAGGAAAACTGAGAGTAATACAAGTAATACAGTTGTAACAGTAGCATTGGACTGAAAACCGACAGTAATACAAGTAACACAGTTGTAATAGTAGCACTGGACTGAAAACTGAGAGTAATACAAGTTATACAGTTGTAACAGTAGCATTGGACTGAAAACCGACAGTAATACAAGTAACACAGTTGTAACAGTAGCATTGGACTGAAAACCGACAGTAATACAAGTAACACAGTTGTAACAGTAGCATTGGACTGAAAACGGAGAGTAATACAAGTAATACAGTTGTAACAGTAGCATTGCACTGAAAACTGACGGCAATACAAGTAATAAGTTGTAACAGTAGCATTGCACTAAAAACTGAGAGGAATACAAATATTTCTAAAATATAAATGCCAATGTTTAGAGTTGTATGTAAATACTCTATTCCGGGTTTTCAGGAGTGTTACACAGATTCTTGTAAAACTAAGAGTGAATATATTTAATTATCTGTTTTTGCCAAGTTTGTTCTGCTCTTGCAAATCAGAAGTAACAGTGAGTGTGTGTGCGTGTGTGTGTTCCATCTCATATTGCTCTCTGAAACATATTGTCTGTGCCATTTGACATTTTATTAACAAAACTCAATGGACTCAAATTTTATGCATCAAATAATCGTACTCTACTTACAGCATTTAATGAGCATTTTACAAACACTAAATACTTTTGCTCTTTTATTTATTTTTACTGCAGCACCCTCTTTCGAGGATTATGTGCAGTTGTCCATCTGTGCATATTACTTAGGAAAGAAAGATTCGTGGTAACATTGCAAAAGAAAAGGTATGATTGCATTAATTGTTCAAATTATGGGTGGGGGAAAAAGAGAAACAGAGATAACAGAAAACAATTTTTTAAAAGGTATAATATGATATTTTTAAAAAATACCCAAACTGAACATTTGAAGGAATCTTGTTCAGGGAAGACAGCAAAAGTTTGTAGGAGTTTGTTCCACTGTACAATGGCCAGAGGAAAAGAAAAGGAATATTTATGATAAATGGTCGTTGCCTGAATCCGAACCAATGATAGGGTTTCAATGTGTCTGGTCGTTGTGGTTGGTTATCGTATATAAGGTGGTGGAGGAATATCCGCAAGTTTGTGTACAATTATATCGAACATAATCAATCGAGCACCTGTCTTAAAGGGTTAGCCAACCTAATTTGTTTTGCATATTGGTTGAGACTAGCACGCAGGTATATTAGTATCATATATTTGTTACATCCAATCAGAGATTTAAGCAATTTTAGTATTTATTTTACTTCTGGATTATTTCATTCACAAGTAGATATGTATATATTATTGAGATTTAATTATTTATCTTCTCATTACTGTATAAATTTACATATTTACTGGACCGTTTGTTACTCTTGTGAAACTCATTCGATTGATTTGAAGTGAATACCAAAAATGTTGCGTAAATACCCGAGGTATTCCGATGATGGAGAGAGAGAAATTGCTATTTTACAACAACGTTAAGGATTGTCGAATTAATACCTCAAGAGAGAGCTCTACAGTTGAATTAGAGAGGTTTATAATTCTATTACAAAGGTGTACAATTCAATTATAGAGTTCTGCAAATCAGAACAAAATACAGTTGGCAATAATTGAGTTATAGAGGTCTCTAATTGATACATAGTGCTCTCTAATTCACTTGTAGAGATCTCTAATTAATTTGGAGAGCTCTCTAAAAAAAATAAAGAGCTCTGTATTGAATTGAATATATAGAAAAACGGAAGCCCATACACCAGACGTAAGAAAAAAGTACCAACACCTATCCTGTAATACATGTTGTTCCAGCTACGGGAACTTGTATTCTTTCTTTCATCTTCCGATGCTACCGTTTTTTTGTTGCTTCTGTTTAAACTTCTTTGCTTTTAATCTTTTAAATTCCTTTGAACGTTTTCCAAATTGTCT
The DNA here is from genome assembly GCA_029931535.1 of Margaritifera margaritifera. NCBI lineage: Eukaryota > Metazoa > Mollusca > Bivalvia > Unionida > Margaritiferidae > Margaritifera > Margaritifera margaritifera. The sequence goes on along the minus strand of JAQPZY010001457.1, from coordinate 903,171 downwards.
GCCAATATTAACTATGTGTGGATCCTTTTTCTTTGGTGAACTTGCATATTCTGGTGAGTTTTAACCATGGGCGTTTTTCAATTTTTTCCTTCAAATTCCATTTGTATGAAACGAAATTATTAAGTGAATGCAAACACGATTTTAAGGTTACATACAAATTATTCTACACCATGTTTTAAGTAATCTTTACTAAAATTCGCCTTGCAAACGTAAAATATGAAATTTGTAATTTCATTAGTGAATCAAATGGTCAACGTACCATGATGTCGTATCGGTGTCCGTCAAAAGGTCAACGTACCATGATGTCGTATCGGTGTCCGTCAAAAGGTCAACGTACCATGATGTCGTATCGGTGTCCGTCAAAAGGTCAACTTACCATGATGTCGTATCGGTGTCCGTCAAAAGGTCAACGTACCATGATGTCGTATCAGTGTCCGTCAAATGGTCAACGTACCATGATGTCGTATCGGTGTCCGTCAGATCTCTGTTATGTAATCAGATTGAATAGATGTTATATTTGTAACCTGAGCACCTAAAATATACATCACTTAAGGCTTGATACTTTGATTTCTTCTGTGAAATCATTACTGTCCTGTAAACATAAATATATCCAGCCTATTTTCTGATCCGCAGTAATCATCATGTTGTGAATATCATTTGGCTTTCTCCCTTCAAATTCCCTTGTAATTCCGCTCAATCGTGTACCCCCAGATTAATGTCTCCCATCACTAGCTAATTCAGACGTTATCGGAACCCAATACGTTTTGTTATCATATAATACTGATCTATTCTTACCTTGTATTATCTTCTGGGGACCCGGGTGGCCGGGTGGTCTAAGGCTCGCGTTTGCAGATCATTCACAACTGACCTCTATCCGCGTGGTTTCGAGTCTCGGCTCGACCAACGTGGGTATGTGAGAAAGATTTCCATTAGCTTCCCATAGGTCGGTAGTTCTTCCCGGGTTCTTCCTCCACCAAATATGCTGACTGCCATGTATAGCCTATCATGTGCTGAAAAATGGCGTTAAATCCCACAATCTATTATCTTCTGTTATGCCTTTTTAGACTATTCAAGTTGTTACAGAATATGTTATATTTTGTTTAAGTTCTATGTTCTATTTAATACGAATAAATTGCTTGTTCACTAGGTAAATGTGTTACGCATTCAGACAATAATTTACATATTTGAAAGTAGACATGACTCTCATAAATTGATTTCACTAACTCTAGTATACTTTTATCTGTAAATTGATAAAATTAAATTGGCCGCATGCAACTGTTTCCGTCCGCACAGCCCAGTTTAATTGCTTCTGATGGAATTTCATTGGACACTATAATCTGTATAACAGAGTCATCATCGTCAAATCTTAAAGTGTGGTCGTCAAAAAAGTTCAGCGGCTTGTATGTGAAAAAGTTGTTTTCAGTCTAGTAGATTTTCGTCTCTTTAAATGTTTGTGCAATGCCTCGGTTAAGTGGAGCATTAAACTAAGTTGCAGGACAATAATAGGGTGTACTGTTTTTTTAAAAAAAAGTATAAGACCATTATTGAATTGTTTCAACTTTTCATACATGAACTAAATCCTAAATTATAACACATTTATTCTTCTGTGTATTGTTTGCTCGTTTGTTTTCCTCTTATAATTGTTTGCGTAATTAAGGTCTAGCTTCTTTATCGCTCTGTTTAATATTTTACCTTTTTGTGATTCTCAGTTACCTTTTCTTTATCTTCTGAGTTTCATCCACATACCTCTAGTGTACTTTTGTTATATATATATATATATATATATATATATATATATATATATATATATATATATATATATAACATTAAAAACTATTGGTATACTAAATTGTTATTCGCCCATGGGGTATGAATATGCATTGGTATGTATGATGTTTATATAATATTATAGATATTTTAGGAAATTATAAATGTTTCTTGACTTTAATATTTGCTTAAATCTTAATTTTGTTTATCAGAAAAAAACATGTTTAACTAGTGTCCTTGAATTAGGTTGTTTACTTTAGATTTGAGCTAAAGGATAGTTTTGATCAACAATATGTTTACCAAATTTGAGGTCAAGATTGATTTAGTTTACAAATAAAACTGGAAATACCTTAGGAGTTACCTGTCAATGGTCACACGTACATTTATTATTCTAGAATATTCTGTCATGTGACCAATCTTTATATATACCATATTTAGTGGACAGTTTTTCAGTTTCGACATTACTATCAGTCTTGTAAAGAGCTATTACAGTTGTGGAAAGTCATTCCAAATTCTAAGAGAGGAATTATTTAAATATTCATTGGATTATAGCAGTGCTCATAGACTTTTGGATTTTGGATTTTTGATTGATGATTTTGGAATTTATGTGAACTTATTCAGAGATATTTTGGAGTACTTCATTTTGACATCAGCACATTAAAGACTACTAGTACATCACGACTTTGAAGACCATTGGCACATCATAACATTCAAAGATACAGCCGTGAATTCGGAACATTCTATATTTAGGACTAGTGATTAGAACACTAATTCTTATTGGATTATTTGGATTTCAATAAACATTACTGTAAGTGTCTTTTTGATTTTTCATCTTAATTATCTAGAAATAAATTGCTTGTTGATTTTTACTTGAGTTGTTGGTTTCACTTTCTTTCTGTTACATTTTTCTAGACCATAGAGTCGTAACAGCATATAATTATGTTTACAACAGTAGACTATTGCTTCTATACTCTCAAGATCAGTGATAAATTTTCACTTACTAATCATTAATAAAATAAGAAAATGACGAGAACAATATTAATTAATTCACAATACCCGTTTTCTAAATGAATTAAACATGTTACAAAATTTCATCGAGATCTCCTCTGTATTCCTCTTTATCTCTCTCGCCAATGGCCATAAAATACGTGGAAATCTGTGGAGTGAGGAAAACAAAATTCAACTGGATGAAAAACTTGAACTTGAACGTACACCAAGTAACTTACACGAACCTGAGTCGTTATAATTGTTTGTGTACACTTTTTATGGATTTTTTAGTGCTACACGAAACCAATAAAATAAAGAGAACAACTCATATTTCACGTTTAATCTACACTGTCAAAATGAATTAAACATCTTACACAATTTCATCGAAATTCCCTCTGCATTCTCTGTTCTCTCTCTCTCTTCTTCTCTCTCTCTCTCTCTCTCTCACACACACACACACACACACACACACACTCGAGGAACACAAATATGTGGAAATATGTGGAGAGAGAGAGAGAGAGAGAGAGAGAGAGAGAGAGAGAGAGAGAGAGAGAGAGAGAGAGAGAAAAACAGAATTTGTGCTGGATTAAAACCTTGAACTTGAACTTGCACCAATTACCTTGCAAGAATCCGAGTCCTTATAATGGTATGTGTGCACTTTCCATCGGATTTTTCTACAGTGTTACACGATACCAATGATATAAAGTTGCAAATGCCTGTCGGGACGAGTGGACTGTACTGTATATTCCTTTACTACGTGGCACACACCTGATACAATCTATGTCATGTTTTGTTTTGCTTTTTAACCTGTAACAAGGATCAGATCATTTTGAAATATTTAAATAACCGAAGGCCTCTCTCTGTCTCTCTGTGATGGTTAGTCAGTCAGCCTGTCAGTTTTAACCTCAATGGATCCAGATCTCTCTCTCTCTCTCTCTCTTCTCTCTCTCTCTCTCCGCACCTAAGATGGTAAAATTGACACTCAAACCGACCAACAAAGAGAGAGAGAGAGAGAGAGAGAGAGAGAGAGAGAGAGAGAGAGAGGATAAAAAGGAATCAAATAGTCAGCAGCAATGGTAATTCATGCATAATAATGACTTGGAGTTTGGATTACTCGCCGGTGATCGAATGGTTGCGCTTTCAATGTTCGTTACCCTGGCCATGCACTATTTATAGATCTATACTTTCTTTACTTAAACCAATTTTAAACTCTAAATTCTAAGTGTCTCTTTAATTTCATTAATCAATATGAATGAAAAAAGCTAGAAAAAGAAGAAATGTAACAGTTTCCAACCAAATTATACTGCAATAGCTGCAAAACTACATTTTCTACTTGACACAACAAATAAGGATGTTAAGATTTAACTCACTCCGTCAATACACAGCTTCTTGTAGTCAATTTTAACTCCGATGGAAATGTAAGTATGTGTATTTGTATGTGGTATAAATAAAATATATGCATAGTATGCACTCTGAATCTTTGATATACCACTCGCTGTATAATATTTTATTATTTTATTAAAAAGGAAACTTATACATCGAGTGGTATATAAAAAATACATCATACATTATATATATATATATATATATATATATATATATATATATATATATATATATATATATATTGACACAAAAATGTGTAACGGCGCAAATTCAAAACGGCTACCCAACGTTTCGAGCTAAACAAGCTCTTCGTCAGGGGAATAAACAGCTTACATATACAAAACAGACTCTAAACACAAAATCTAAGATAAATTCTGGACTCCTACATGTTAAAATCACCAGGGGGAATTTACAACAAGAGATATAATAAAACGTTGTGCAACAGTAATAATAATAAACAAGCGGGTTATCGTGTCTATCACATAGAGAACCAACACGTTTTGACCTAATTCCACGTTGTGAACAAAGGACGGAAAAAAACAGCACGACGAAAAATCAACGCCATCTACAGGATTTACGAAAGAAATTATATTCAGGTAGAGTTATGCACGAAGGTTCAAAAGGAAAGATTCAAGAGAATTGTGAATCGGGATAATAATAATAATAATAATAATAATAATAATAATAATAATAATGACAATAAAATAATTAAACAAATAATACATATTATTATTTGGGTAAATATTATCGCAAAAAATTGAGTACGGGTGAAAAAATTATGACTGGCTGTAATTTTGATAAGACTGCAACGGGAAGGTTAGATTTTTTAATTTAGTCCGAAATATTTGAAGTAATTTTTTTTTTTTTTTTTTTTTTTTTTTTTTTTAACACTTGTCGGCCTTCCTAAATCTGTCCGGTCTGATCAAGGGTCCAATTTTATGTCTGGAATTTTCCAACAAGTTATGATTGAATTAGGCATCCAACAATTTAAATCTTCTGTCTATCATCCTTAAAGTCAAGGAGTTTTGGAAAGATTTCATCAGACTTTGAAGAATATGATTCGATCATATTGCTTTAATACAGGAAAGGATTGGGATGAGGGTGTTCATTTGCTATTGTTTGCTGTTAGGGAATCAGTTCAAGAGTCATTGGATTTTAGTCCTTTTGAACTGGTTTTTGGACATTCTGTCCGTGGACCATTGAAATTATTGAAAGAGAAACTTCTTTCAAATGAAGATCCAAAGATATATCTTCTTGACTACGTCTTTAATTTCAAATATAAGTTGTCAAAGGTTTGTGAAGTAGCAAGAACTAATCTTCACTCGACTCAGTCAAAAATTAAATTAAGGTATGACAGAAACACACAGGAATGGAGTTTTAAGCCTGGTGAGAAAGTTTTGGCTCTCTTTCCCATACCTCAAAATCCTCTTCGGGCCAAATTTTATGGTCCTTATACAATTGAAAAGAGAGTAAATGACTTAAATTATATCATTAACACTCCTGTTAGGCGGAAACAAAAACAACTTTGTCACATAAATATGTTAACGGAATATTTTGACAGACATAGCCCAGTTCATTTTTCAATTAATTTAGTCACACCTGCCCCACACAGTGACGATGTCAACGATGGAATACAAAAACTGACTGTAGTGACTCTGGTTTATCCAAACTTCGGAATATTAAACAATCTGGACCAGAAACTTTCACATCTACAACAACAGGAAAGAAATGAACTAAAACAGCTTACACATATGTATGAGCCCTTGTTTCCTGATGTTTCTACACAAACAAATAAACGTCGACATTGTAGATTCTACATCTGTGAAACAGCATCCTTAAGAGGATGAATCCTCTCAAACAGGAATATTTGAAGAAAGAAATTCAATATTTACTGGAGAATGATTTTATAGAACCAAGTAAAAGTAACTTGAGTTCACCATATATTCTTGTGCCTAAACCAGATAATACATTCCGCATGTGTACTTGTGTACTGACTATAGAAAAGTCAACAGTGTCACCAAAACGGATTCATTTCCAATGCCAAGAATGGATGATTGCATTGATATAATTGGAAATGCGAAATATGTCACCAAGTTTGACCTTTTAAAAGGATTCTGGCAAATTCCATTTACGCAAAGGAAAAAAAAAACAGCATTTGTTACTCCCGATGGGCTTTATCAATATAAATTGATGCCTTTTGGTATGAAAATTTCTCCGGTAACATTCCAGTGTCTTACGAACATGTTAACATCTGGTCTAGATAATTGTGACGCGTACATAGATGACGTCATTATCTACAACGACACCTGGGAAGATCACTTGGAAACCATTTGGAAATTCTTCGATCTCCTCAGTGATGCAAATCTGACCATTAATTTAAGTAAAAGTGAGTTTTGCCATGCGTGTGTCACATTATTAGGATATATTGTGGGGCAAGGTCAAGTTAAACCTGTAGAAGCTAAAGCCAATGCCATCTCTGAATTCCCTGTGCCTATTTGTAAAAAGAAACTAATGCGATTTTTACGTCTGGCTGGATTTTTTCGGAAATTTTGTTCAAATGTTTCCATAATTGCGGAACCTTTGACAAATTTGTTGGGTTAGAAATCCAAGTTTCATTGGTCTGACCAGTGTCTGGAATCCTTTGATAAATTAAAGGCCATGCTTAAGAATGCACCAGTTCTTTCTGCACCAAATTTCAGCCAGTTATTTATAATGACTATTGATGCAAGTGATGTAGTGGTAGAGTATTGATTCAAGAAGATAAAAATAGTGTGGATCATCCAGCATGATATTTTTCTAAAAAACTAAACAAGCACCAAACAAATTATTCCACAATTGAGAAAGAATGTTTGGTTTTGATATTGGCTTTACAACATTTTGAAGTGTATGTTACTTTGGCTCTTTCTCCGGTTATTGTACACAGTGATCACAATCCCCTTACTTTCACCAACAAAATGAAAGATAAAAATCGGAGATTGTTGAGATGGAGTTTAATACTGCAGGAATATAACATTGACATTCGACACATCAGTAGAAAAGATAATGTGATTGCAGATGTATTATCCCATATATAGAAGTACTATATTGCTTTATTTTGTGTAATTTGTGTAATTAAGTTGAGTGTTATTTATAAGACATTTTCCAATGTAATTTTGACCATCTCTTCTATTTTTTTTTCTTCTCTTTTTCAACTGTCACTTTTTACAGTTTCCATTTATTTGCCAAACAAAATTATACAATAGGCGAAAAAGAAGAAGTAGGTTGTAGTTGAAAGAGTAGTAAGATGGTTGATGATTACCAGGAACTTCCTTCCTACTGGCATACTTGTATATTTTCGAGGGTAAGCCCTTGTTATAAAGTAGTTCACAGTAGTTGAATAAAGTGGCTGGCAATCATCAACCATCCTACTACTGAGGAGATGAATCAGAAGATATCAGTAAAGCTACAGCTGCTCTTATAAAGAATATATAAACAGCATCTTCTGCTGCAATGTGCAATTCAGATGGAGAGGTTGTTAGATAGCAATTGATTATGGACTGGCAATTTTGTTTATACCGTACGCACATTGGAGGTAGATAAACTTGTAAGGAAGAGAATAGTAAATCTATCGAATCGCTTTTTATATTTTCACTGAGAATGAAGAATTCAGTTGAAAAGTGATTAATAATTCTTTTGAATGATTTTCATCAAATGCATCTGAACTACCTTCGCGATGTGTAAAATCATGCACCTGGTCGATAAATAATTTAACATACTGTAATGTTTCTAAAATCAAGACTTCCAGCTGATATTTGATTATTTAATTTAACATACTATCACGTTTCTAAAATCAAGACTTCCAGCTGAGATTGCATACACGGTTTATTTCAGAATTAATTTATCCAGGAAGAGTTTTAACTTATACTAAAGGAAAATTGCGCATAATATTTGAATGTATGCTATTGACAATGCCAACCAAATCCCAGACTAGACATTATCCATTATATACTCTCTGTTCATTACAATATTATTAATTGTTTCATTACATACGAAATATGAATCAACTGGACTATGCATATTAGTAGTTAACTGGCACATTCAGCAATAGCTAGTATCAGGAAACAGTGTCTTCAGCAGCCATGTGCGGCCATGCGAAGTCTGTCACCAAGTTCGAAGGTAGGTATGTTCGATTTCACTCTTCAGTACCAGGGGCGGATCCAGAAATATATCGGGGGATGGGAGGGGGAGAGGGGTACGTATGCAAGTAGGCGAGATGTCTGTGGGACAGAGCCCTCAGTGGGGGTCCAATGGGTGAAGATCCTGCATTTTAAGCGTTTTCAGGGCATAATTTTAACCATCTAACTCTAAAGAAAACTTTCTCCAAGAAATGTTAAGGTTATGTCGCGCCCATTTTTTTTTTTTTTAAATTTGGGGGGGGGGAGAAAGAGGGCGCTACATCCTTCAATCCGCCTCTGAATACAAACCAAATAGGTGATGAATATCATTATTTCTTTTAATGTAAATTCTTTAACATGAGAGAAACCTACTGATACCAAGATACCATAAATTAAAACTAACATGTTACCAAATTCCATTACATTTTCTTAACACCTATGATGAAAACAAATATCAACCGAAAAATAGACAATTTTGCAAAATTCATCTGCTATCAGACGTACTGAAGGTTTGATTGTGGCTTGAGGTTTTTGGTGTTTTATGGCATATCAACACATGAAGATTACATCGTGCAGAGAATTTGGAGTAAAGTGCTTTGCACAGGAACACGCCATACTAGATCATCTTGTCTCGTCAGTCCGACACGCAAACTGTTAGCCATCACGGCTCCACTAGCACATTGATTGAAAACTCAGACCCAGTGTCTCAACAACTGACATATAGTTTATTCAGGCAATGTTGAAGCCGTACAAATTTTCTGAATTTTGTCAACGTTGGCTTTAAATTTGTCTTGGCTCTCTTAACAGGTAACTCAAAAAAGCTTAGACTCTATATGAAGATGATATATAATTTTTAATTTTGTTTCTAAATCATTGTTTTTTTTTATTCAGCATGCCTTTATAAATTGCTGTTGTTTCTGATGGTTGTTCTTTTCACGTGAAAGGTTTCACTGTTGGTCAACGCAGAGATGGATTTTATGCAGTACTTTTTTTTTAAAACAATGTTGCCTCTGTATCAGTCACGATAAAAAAAAAAATCAGTTGCCTCTGTACAAGTCACGATAAAAAATATAAAAAATCTGACCCAAAATGCGACAAGTTTGGTTTGAAATACATTTTCATCAATACAGCTAGAACAAAAAAATAAATAAAAAAAAATAAATAAAAAAATTAATATAAAAAAATGAAAAAAAAAGATTTTTTTCGAACATGTACAAGTACCACCAAATTTTTCGAACATTTTCATGGACAACCAATATAATTCTCGACATTTTTTTAAAAAAATAGAAAATGGGGGTGGTATTGGGTATGAGTACAATTCTTTTAAAAACCTAAACCACACAATTTTCAATTATTTTACTTTGAAAATTCTTCGACCACCATTTTGAAAATTTTCACGAAAAAAAATAAATAAAAAAAACCTAAAAAAAAAACATAAGTACATCCAAGGCCATTAACATGTTACCCACCATTTTCAACATTTTTCAAAAAGTAGTCGTCTAGGGGTATCCCTATCTACATTTTTCAACAAACCTATACCACTAAGATGTGACCATTGATCGTATTTCATTTTTCTTTTTTTAAAACCATAGACCAGACCTTACTTGAGCTCCTCCACCACCGTTTTTCAAAATTTTTCAAAAGAAAATAAACAACAATTCGACAAACTTTTTTCGAAAAAACTTGGACAACCAATTGTGGCTACTAAGCATTTTCCAAATTTTTCAAAAAGCAGTCGTTTAGGTGTATAAATACTACAATCCACATTTTTCATAAAACCATAGATCTCGAACATGTGACCGTCTTCCAGTTTTAATTTTTAACAATACCTTAGACGGCTAACAGGTTGGTATATGGTTACAAATACTACCATTATTAGTTTTCAAAATAACCCAGACGACCATCTTCAACATGTTTTTAAAAAAATCGTCGACTACCAATTTCAAACTTTTTCAAAAAAACATAAACCACAATTTCAAAACTTCTTCCGAAACCCGAGCCCATCATTTTCAAACTTTCTGAAAGAAAACACTGTAGCCCACCATTTTCACAATTGCTACAAAACACAGTCCTAGACTACCATTGTGATCCCCTCCCGTTTTCAAAATTTGAATTTCAAAAGTTTTGAAGGAAAAAAAAGAAAGAAAAGAACAGACTACTTTGTAACAAATTTTCAAAAAAACATTAGGCCACCATTTTTTAGAAAGTTTCAGTAAATTTATCAAAATGTCTCCACGGATTGAAATTTTACATTATCATTCTTATATTACTTCAGACAATATTATTGTTGTCAGAGGTAGAGACAGTGAAAGAGGATGCAGAATAACATTTTAGTTTTAAAATTGAATACGAAGAAACCTATACAGGAAGAGAATTTGATGATAAATATAAACTAATTGGTATACAACACAAGTAAATCCTGAAATGGTCGCGCCAGTTGCACTAAACATATCAAAATTTTTTGAAGAAAATAGAATTGTGAATATCTCTTGTATTACTTGCTTCAAAACAATTGTAACATGCCAAGGGTTTAAAAGCAGCTAGTATAGTTCACCACAAGAGCGAGCGCGACCCCCCCCCCCCCCCCCAACAAAAAACAAAAAAACAAACATTGTCGATCCCATAGAGTCAGTGTGGCTTGAGGTCGATTTTTCCCCTTTTTCGAAGGACCTCACGACAACATTTGTTGTCAACTGAAGTTGTTTTTTTGTGTTTTTTTTAGCACATACCACAAATAATTTTTCTTTATTCTAAGAACTGCACATTCACGAGACTATAATTTCACACTTGTATGATTTATCAGTACGCAATTCTAACGAAACAGGATCGAAACACATAATACACAAAAATTATTTATATCTTAAATAACACTTAGGCGTGAGAATATCCCAAAAATACCTTTTTATGAAACTATTCCGTGCTACTCGTTACTCACAACTACACTTAAATTCGCCAACCTGTAACTGTATCGACAGAAAAATAAAATATCGTATGGGAAGTCAAAATGAAAATAACAAAATAAGATTAATTTTGCTAAACGAGCACAACAAAATATTAACGGAAGAAATAATATACACCTTTCAGTTTACAGACTATTTACTGATCCAGCTGAAACGAGTTTCGAAAATAATAGCGGTACAAATGATGGCAATCATAATTAAAGTTTAGACAAACAAATCGGTTCAGACGCCAGTGTCAAAGTGCACGAAGAAAATTCCACTTAGCTTGGAAGATACACAACATAGATCCATGTCAGTCAGCAAAAACGTCTTTAAAGGTCAAGCAAAAACTGCAAACAAATAATGGATTTTCACGTTAAAAAAAATAAAAAAATTAATCATCCAACACAAGACAAACTGAGAAAACTTGAAAAGAAACAACCAAAATATTTTTTGAAGAATATCAAAAGTTTTTAAAACAAAAGCGATGAACGAAACATTATATTAGGTACACTAAATGAATGCTGTACAAATTTAAATAAATATGGTGATAATGACAGCATCTGTACAATGATGATGCTTTATTGAACGGAGGAAGAGATCTTGAAATGCATTAAATCCATACAAAATAATAAGACACCATCAAATGATAAAATTATCAATGAATATATAAAGCATATCTCAGATGTAATGATGCCTACTTATGATTCGTTTTTCAATCTGTTATTCGAGAGAGGAATCATCCTAGATCCTTGGCTTGAGGGAATCATAAAACCTATTAATAAGTGTAGTGGGGCTCCGACTCACCCTGAAAGTTATCGTCCAGTAGCAATTTTTAACTGCCTCAGTAAATTATTTATTTTAAATCTCAGAATCAATAGTTTTCTTAGTTATAAGAATACAATGGAGGAAAATCAAGTCGGAATCCGAAATGGATGCTCATCAACGGATCGTATACATTTTTGAAATTCAGAAAACAAAAAGTAATCTGTTTTGGGTTTCTTTTATCGATTTTAACAAAGTTTTTGATACTGTTTGACAGGTGGTCTATGGATGAAATTACTCCAAAATAATGTTAGATAGATTGAAAAGCTTTAAAAATTTAGGAAAATAGATGTGATTGACAAATGATAAGTTTCTCTCAATTCTTCTTCCCATTTACTGCATATACACGTTTTCTGGTTGCATCTAAAAGTGCTACATATTCAACTTATTCAAAACATAATTTGTCAACACTTATAAATTATTTGTTTTTCTTGTATGCTATACGTGTGTGGCCTGAGATTTAAATAAGAAATAAAGGTTTATTGTTTTCTTTTCCGTTCTGTCCAGCTACCAAAAAAGTCTCGTTCATTATGAATGACCCTTGTGCCCAATAATTGGCTAATTACTCGGTTGAGAAATACCTTCCCAACACCATTTCCAATAATCCCGGAAATAATCCCTAAAATCTAACAAAGCATGAACAGGAGACGTAATCACTTAGAGCACATACACTAGGTTTATTACACAATGATTGTTTGACAGTACATTCAGCAGGCATCAGGAATTTAAAATGAAGCCATAATATCTTACTTTTCCCATTAGGAGTCTTGCTTTATCTCTGAGGACATTTTTGATGATTTCCACACATTTGAGGAAGTACTCAACTCTTTTATTCAAGAATAAAAAGGTCGCCACGTGTTCAACTTAAAAAATAAAATGTGATTGTTCACCCTTTATAACTATCTCTACCTCTGACAAATATATTGATATGATCTGAAGCATCATAAGCATGATATTGTAAAATCTGGATTTTAGGAGAAAAATTAGCGAAATTTAGGGAAACTGGGGCCAGGGTCACTCTATATTTTTTTATTTAATCTACAGACGACATTTGACATTGTATGGTAAGAGGCATATTCGCATTTTCATGGAGCGAATACTTTTTTTGCGATGTTTTGCATTTCGACCGAGACGGTAACATACAAAATGGCATTGGACCGATGACGATAGGCATTTCCAACGTACATGGCCGAACGGCCGAACACGTCGTTAATCCAACGAACGAACGAACGACGATAGGCTCTATGTCGCATTCGAAACAGTCTTACCGACCATTCGGTTGAATGTTGTGTTAGGTCGACTGCGGCTTAGTTATGGCATACTGTCAGCGTTGAATGCGATCTTGCGCGTTCCATCCTCGGTCGAATGCCAATTTGCTGCTACAGTCTCGGTTGATTGCAAACGACGCAAATTGGTACCCCGTGATGTTAAGCGTTGTAACGTCAGACAATCAGGGCGGAAAAAAATCTACGTGATTTTTTAAAACCTTGGCATGCTATTTTCCACACATGGCAAGTTTTATATCTGTGAACGTTATTATTCACAGTGACCACAGTTCTTTTGGGGAAAATTTGTCAATTTTGAAATTCAGGGGTAATCAACAGTGCCAACATGACTGTTAGCGAATCTTTGGATACCATTTTGGATGGTTTACTTTCATTAGTATATTAAATTATGTACAAAATCCATTTTTATATTAAATAGTATGTTAAAGCTTACAGCAAAATGAATAGGATGGAATGAAATGATGTGTAAATAAATCGAAAAGAACGGCAAAATATTAGTTGTGTCTATTTTGTCCAATAAATCATGAAAACTCCGGAAATGGCAATTTTGCCTCACATCTGCATAGCAAATGATACTCCGCAAGTTGCGAAAGAATAGGATTATTTGGTAAGCTTCGTCAAGTTCAAGCAGACTCTATCCTGGCCAGACAAATGTTTAGACACGTTCAACCACAGATCTCAACCGGAATGTCCTCAGTCTATTCTGTTAATGATAAAGTAACCTCAGACGTTGATCGTTTGCCATGTTGGGAACTACTTTCAGAAAAAGTAACCTTAGTTTGATAAATCGCTCAGAATGGTGAACGCATTGTTACTCCGGCGTATTAAAAAAAATATGTTAAAATGATTAATCACGGCTGAAAGGTTAAAATTTCTGTCAGTGGTCGATAATTACTCTACATTTTCAGAATGAAGGAGATCTCATGAAAATAAGTGAGGGTCTGGTTGAAAGAGACTACCAAACGTCTGACGCAGATTTGAGGGAGCCACGAAAGAGTCTGCTTGAACAATACTACCGTTTATATACTCGTTTGCAGTTGGTATCGATTCATACGCCAGTATATACGTAGGCTGAGTTGAGTTGTTACATGCCATGCACTTAGGGAGTATTTGGGTTACTGATCCTGAATGAAGTAATTAACATGAAAACAAGTTAAATATTCCTTCTATTAGTAAATCTTATTGACTAGCATGTTAGAGAATTGCCCAGCCAAATGCGGATGACTACTCATGGACCGAAGGTACAAATGAATACTGTTGTGACAGTAATAAGTCAAAGGAGTGTTTAGGGTTCATCAGCGAAATTTCTTTGTTTTAATAGGATATCTGGTATGAATACTATATATGTCGACATGTTAATAGGATATCTTGTATGAATGCTATATATGTTGACATGTTAATAGGATATCTTGTATGAATGCTATATATGTCGTCATGTTAATAGGATATCTTGTATGAATGCTATATATGTCGACATGTTAATAGGATATCTTGTATGAATACTATATATGTCGACATGTTAAACAGCAGTAAAAAAATCAGCCTCTCGAAGTAATTTGAAAACAATTTACAGATGTGGTTTTTATTTGAAAACAATGCTGCAGCAATACATTTGATTAGTTCTATAAATACAAACAAACAGACAAACACAAAAAACTGTTTATTTTATGCAATTTTGAGACACGCTGAAACTACACCAGGATTCAATTTGTTGAATTTACACAGAATGCATAATAGCTTTCACGAAAGCAATTTGTAATTGGGTGGGATCAATTTAAATGGTGCGGATTCGAACACTTAGATACCCAGAGATGTGATTTTTATTGAATAAATACTGCAGAAATGCATCTGATATGTGATAAAAACTGTTTATTTTATGTAATTTGAGATACACTGAAACTACATCAGGATTCAATTTGTTGAATTTACACAGCCTGCATTATATTTTTCATGGATGCAATTTTGTACTTGGGTGGGAGGAATTTAAAGGGGGCGTAAGGACACTTTGATACCCACCAACAATATTACATTTTGACCTGTATATGGATACATACAAACAGATAACAGAACAACCAATGATAATTTAGAAGAAGAAAAAAAAAACGAAATAAAGAACGAACAATAATCATTAATTCTTCAAATGTAGATACTAAATAGTCCATATAACACGTTCTATCCTTTTTCACTTTTATCGACCTGTAATGAAGTTTCACAGAAGCTTCGGTAATGTCCTGTAATTTTTTTACTGACTTAGAATCAAAATCTCTATTATTAACCTTACTTTTTTTCTTTCAGCTCAAGTCGACCAACGGAAACAAATGAATTTCTGCGCTATGTTTTAAATCAACGTTTGAAATTGATTTTGACGGATTACATAATTATTAGTAAAATATAGACGGTATGTCAGATGTTGTAATCAAGGTTAATGAGAAAACTTAGCCAATGGTCATAGGAAAAGGAAATTTGAATTTACCGTTAACTTCAACATTCAGACCGCGGGTAAATTAAGTCTGTGATTTTGAAGTTGATTCTTTGTGAAATATAAGGTATACAAAAGCTTGGATATTTCTTCAAAGCTTGACCTTTGTGGATTAAGTGTACCATCTATTGGACGTGTGATTATTTCGCACCATATTTCCTTGAATCGTGATATGTATGTATCGATGTCGCAAAAATTCTGTTGATCGGTGTGACTTCAAACGTTTTGAAACATTTAATAGTGATCACAAGGATAAGGACGAAACCGCAATTGAGAAATTCGTGATGGAGAGCGATGAAAAAGGTAGTAAATCTGATTTTAGAAAGACAAAAATGTATCGTCAACTACGCCCATTGTTGATCTGCATGCGATTATTTGGTCTTTATTTCACAAGAACAAAAACACGGGATGGCAAAGTGCAAACAGAACGGGTCGTCGGGTGGTGTGCTTTTGTGTCCGTATTTATGGTTGCAAACCTCCTCCGTTCCATGACCATATTCTATATTGACGAGGGCCATGAGCATCCATTCTTCCAAAAGGTAATGTTTGTAATTTGGAGCGCAGAATGTACTCTAAAGGTGATTATACTATTCATCTTTTGCTATCGCCAAGACGGATTCCCAGAATATTTCAGTACTTGGAGCAAGATATGTCACGGCGTGGGGTTGGAGAAATTTTGCAAATTACTTCTTAAAAAAGCGATAGTGGCTACATGGATTTTTATCATTGGAAACTCAGTGGTGTTCACCATCGTCTTGATATACATACCGGTTCTTGAGGGCATTTATCTGGAAGTCATTTGGCGCCACGCCAACTTGTACGAGACAAAATTCCAGTTTAAAATATTATTAGGTGGGCTTGCAATTTTCAATTCATCGTCATCTTTCTTTCCGATTGCCCTCTACACGGTCCTTTGCATTGCATTGGGTCTACGGTTCCAAAAACTCACAAAAGAATTATCGTCTGCAACTTCGAAGGAAGGGCACCTGGAGGGAAATCTAGAGGACTTCCGGTTACGTCATGAAGACCTGTGCTCACTGGTTACCACTCTCAATCGGATCTATATGGCAATAATTGCTGCTGCATATACCGCAAATATCCCTATGTTTTGTATCGTGATGTATACCCTCATTCACTCTATCAATATTCACATATCCCTACTGTTAATCAACTTGTTCTGGTTGACCTTTCTGTTGATGCAACTGCTGATCATCTCCTCTGTAGCTGCTTGGCTCACTGCGCAGGTAGGCCACTTAGTATATAGCTTTTGAATAAATGGAATATTTTGTCTGCTAAACATTTGCTTTTTTTTTTTTTAGCTCACCTGGCTATTGTGTATCAGAACACTAATTTGGTTCATTCTATATTTCCTTCCTTTTTCTGCATTTTGAATGAAATCCAGTGCCTCAGTCATAAGTTCTGATGCACCAAGACTATATTACTATGTCAGACATTAAAATGGACACAATCTATCCTAAAAGAAACATAGGTTGTGTTGCATTTACTGGAAGTCTAAGCATTTTAATAAAATGACTGGAATTTTAGTGACATTTCTGGAACCGGTTGAATCACGCCAATTACTCTGTCATCCTATAGAAAGGCCAAAAAGCTTTACTCAGTAAACATTTTTTTCTGTTTAAGCTTTAATGTTATGTTCTATCGAGTGTAAGTAACGTTCTTTGCTGGTTAGAAATCTCCAGGAAAAATCAAAGAAAAATTATTAAAGATTTTCTTAAGGACTACAATAGGCTGCAATAATAGCTGATTGGCTCATGTAGTGAAGCATGTAGTGAAGTGATGCCTATTAGGCAATGTGAGCTGATCGTATGCCCCAATATGGCTGTAGTTTCAAAAAGCTGGACAAATGTAAAATGACCTTTCAAAAATTTCTTAATCAACTTAAACAAAGGTTTATGCATTGCTATTACATTTGGCTTTTAGATCAGGCGAGTGGTCCCACTCAAACTTGGACCTCTCGTTATTCGTCGCAGACAATTTCGTGTACAATCATTATTCGTGGACAAAACAAGAGGCGACTAGCTGCGTGTGTTAACATCTACACATATAATGTGACAAATTAAAGAGACAGAAAAAAGATTTTAAACATAATATGGAGAATGGAGGAAACGATTTAGTCCCCATTTCCACAATATCAGCTGAATGGCATTAATGTATACATCCTATATTATGTTAATTATTCAAAAATGGCTTTGTACATTGTATCTTTTGAAATAACCAACCTTCATCCCTTTAAGTGTGTGTGGGGGGGGGGGGGAGGGGAGGGTGTAGGCGAGGGGATTGGATCATTGTTTGGTTTTGAATATGTTCTGAATTCACTCCTTCAGAAGAACTTTTCTTTATGTATAATTTTCTTTTATTCGTATTATGCTGCGTTAAAACTAAATGATATATATTTTAAAAAGTCCAAAAAGGGTCTGTGTAATACACAACGTATTAAGTTGGGATGTCCGGTTTAACCGGTAAATCGGTTTATTATGTACTTACCAATTTTCTACCCAAGAAAGATCCAGAATTTTACCGTCATTTCCTACAAACAGGAAAACGATACTATCGTTTTCTAATTCCGTTATTACCATACTCTCAAACGAGGCTGGAACTACTTTATCCTCGAGGTTTCCTGGTGACGACAGCAGCGCCCCTAGCAACGGAATGCCTACACTGGTAGTAAACAAAGCTCTCAAAGCGACGATAGTTAAGAAACCTTGCGTTATATGTAAAATATCTGAAAGGTATAAAACATGTTTTTGTCACAACAACAATAAAAAAGCATTTATTCTTTTATTTTGAAGTAGTAAAATATAGCCAAAAGGTTCGTCTGAAACAAGATCACATTCGGAAATCTCGTACCAAAACATTGCAGTTGTATCCTCGAGTTGCCATATTTCTTGCCCTTAACGGTAATTTTAACGCGTTCGTTATAATATTGTGAGAATCTATTCAAATAACCATAGAAAGTGTTCAACTGTATCTACTTCATTTAATCATCGTTAAAAAAATGTTTTCATTCATGTACATTAGTTCAGAATTACCGTTTTTCCGAGCGTGTGTAAGTTTACTTATTTCCTGAATTGCATCCTTGGTTCGTGCCACTGACTAAAAAGTCACGTGGCATATGACCGTAATGTGCCAGTTAGGCCAAGGTATGGATATTATTAGTTTATAGCGTCTCCGTGTTTTTGAAATAAAATTTTTTTATTTAAAATATTCCTCTTTCTAATGAAATAATACTCAGAAGAAAAAGTCCATAGTGAATATACATTTCCAGTGTAAATTTTTGTTACGTTGGATAAGAACCTCACATGATTAAAACCAAATATTTACATTGGCTTTCCCGTTGTATAAATTCCCAAAACTGAAACTGGTGACTACTGGATAGATCGTGTGATTAAATTCATTGCCAGAGTTTAGAAAACTATTTGCTACAGTTTATACAACAAATCGATTATCTGGAAATGCAAATATTTCCACTGTTAATTCGTGATATTCAGACAGATATCTCTGCAACCATTTTCTCCGAAAGCGTTCGTGTGTCAATCAAATAAATACACTATAGAAAAACTGGTTTTAACGGACAGTGGTTGGTTTAAACGTGCGTATATCGTCTAAACGGTGCAGTATGTAGTTAACAGCATAAATTACTCGTTTGAACGAGATTGTAAGTCGTTTAAAGGAAATAATAAGCCCCGTACACGATCTAACTACTCATCTGAAAGATTTATTTATAAGTTGGAAAGAGATAATTACTCGCTATTCATAATTCGCTACACCGATTTAGTCACTTATTTGAACGAATTAAAGGCAGTCCAATGTGTCAGTCGCTGTTTGAACACAATGATGACTCATTTAAACGAGATAATGAATAGTACAAATGAGATTGTAAGTCGTTTATACAAGTTAAGCACTCATTTAAAGGCATTGCATTGGTGATTGATTTTACTCACTCTTTCAGAAAACATGAGTTACTTCATGTATATCGCTTAAACGATTATCTTTTCACCCAGTCTGTTGACTCGTTCAAACAACTAAGTAACTCGTTAAAATGATTTGTTGTATTGCTTGCGTGATACCAGAGATAAAACGATACCAATAATGTGTAGCGGGGTTGTTTTAACAAGACCAATATGTGATCAGTATCAAGAGTACAAATGTTTAAATATAAAATCCGAGGAAATATTGGTAAATATTAACAACTGAAGCTTTGGTGTTTCTGACTGATTACTCTGAAGAAAAAAATAAATAAAAATGAATAAAAATTGAATTGGTCATCGGTCAGATATAAGCCGATACTTTTTTCTTTACCTTCATTATTATCACCAGTGCTCAATAGAACCAGAAATAATTGCTATTTGTACTAGTTACAGAGATTTCTTTGATATTATGTCGTAAAGTAAAAAATTATGCCCAAATTATTCACAGTGTGAAGAAGGAATCAAAAAGATTAATACTTAAAAAGGAAAGTTACACGTCACTGGTAACAAATTCGGAGGCAATTACTACAATAACGTATTTGTGAATCGAGATGTCCTGTAAAAACTAAGATACAGCAATCGGAACACGAAAACACCTCGAAAATACTGCAGTAGCCGCCATTGCATATACAATGAACCCTTTGTACCAAAAGACGCCAAAACTAAAGCTAAGATTGTTTTGTTTTTTTGTATTTTTTTTGGGAGGGGGGTCTTTTTAGAGAAGGAAAATTTTCTTTGTTCTAATTTTGGAATTGTAATAGATCAGGGTAAACATATTTTTCCAGCAAAGATGACGCTAGGATTTTTCTTTTTTTAAAACGCGACCCCCCCCCCCCCCCCACACACACACACAAGAAAAAAATAAAAAATAAAAAAATGTCTGTGATAGTAAAATGTCTGCATGAAGCATATGTCTATAGAAATATAACAGGGAAATTTGCTCTACCTATTCAATAGAATCTATTTTCACGCGAGTTGTTGCCCGAGATACGCAAGCCATCAAAAGTTCCTTTCTTTACGGATAGATGGTTGAACAAACGCTATCCATCCCAACTTCATTTGTCAAGTGTGGTGTACAAAATATTTCCTTACATATCACTTTCCATATAAAATATCAAAATACCCTTCGCTTTTATCTATTGCAGGCTCACTCCTCCGTTGTACATATCTACAGAATTCGTGCATATGGGCAATCCATGAAAGATCTACAATTGCAGGTAAGTCCTGCCGACTCCTTGTATGCAATGAAGAATAGGCAACACTACCTCTTTTATCCTGAATCAACAGCATGTAATTTTAAAAACGGAATTTTACCGCTAATAAGGGAGGTTTTTCTGCACGAACAAGATGCGTAAAAACCTTTTAAAAAAATGCAAATTTTGTCAGATGACATTCACTCACTATTCAGGCATATAGCGCACAAATGCGAGCAGTGTGAATATATATCTGTCATCCATAATGAACTGGCAGATCAGTGTCCATGCTGTTCACTTGAAATCATAAGCGGATTGAACAGGGTAGATCCTAATCTGCAGACGCATTAAGCCACGACAGACTGGGGCGCATTAAGCCACGGTAGATTATGGCACACTAAGACGCGGCAGACACGGTAGATTGAAGCGAATTACGTCACGGCTCATTTGGGGCACATAAAGTCACGGCAGATTGGGGCGCATTCAGTCACGGAAGACTTCGGCGCTTTAAACCACGAAAGATTGGAGGTTTTTTAGGTCACGGCAAACTGGGGTACATTAAACCAGGACAGAATGGGGTGTATCTTGTTCCCAGTTGGTTGCGCGTTATGCGCGTGCAAATCCGGTATTCCTTCTCGCTCTTACCGCCATCCTGTGGAGAATGCAAATTTTCGTCTTTTTGTCACAGTCTTCAGGAGTATACACTTTGAGCATGTTGGACTAATTCTTTTCACGTCCTCCTACAATTCCGATAGTGATGAAATAAAGGTTCTTGAATGCAATTATTGCAAGCACGATGAGCCACACAAAATTGAGAAATGTGAATTCCAGTTTCTTGAGAACATTCAAATTTTAAAAAAAAGATCAAATCCGCACGGCGATCTTGTTTCTTTATCTGGTTCTGGTCGTCATTCAATAATTCCTCTAGTTCGTTGTTATGTATTGGAATGTAACATTGATAATCTAACTTGACGACTTGGTCCCCAAAACAACATCTTTTCTTTCGTGCGCAAAGGTATAACTTTTTTTTATTGGTCCAAACATGCTGTCCACAAATGAAACACACTGTCAGTTAATTCACAAGCACTTTTCTGTTGTTGAAATTGTTTCATGCGATGTCGCTCGTAACATGTTGAATTGACGAATGTTCGCTTGCAAGTAGGGCATCGAATCCCATATCGTCTTTCAGGAATGCAAGGCCTGGAGGCGAAACATCCACGACATCTCTCTCCACAATGAATATGGTACTCCCGATTGCTAAATCCTTGGTCACATTTGTCGCAATAGTAACTGTATCCGAGAAATCCTGTGATGGTAGCAATAACATGCAAATGATCTTGGTGATGATCAATGTGAATGTATTTTCCGTCTGGGAAATCCGGTCCTCGAAACACGAGATCTCCACGAACAAATTGAGGGTACACTTTAAACGTATAAATAGGCGCCAGAACGTTTTTAAAGTTTTGCATTTCAGGAACTCCACACACGGTCTCTTTGAAAATGTCTGCTTCTTCTAAACGAATGTTTTCTTCTATTTGTTATTTGGCTCTGGACAATTGATTAATGCTTTTCCATAATCGTTTCCATTCGGATGCGTCGTTCTTCTCTACATAAGTTCGAGTCACCACGATGGCACAGGCTAAACAAATCTGAGATTGATGGTTGTTAATCTGGATGATACTATGTTTGATACTGCAAAGTTTATCCGCCAATAAAACTTTGCGATGTCCACTGCTTCTTGGAGGTGAAACTTGCGTCATGTGAATAGTATCTTTTCCATCGATTATGTCAAACTCATAGTTGGATTGTTGAAAGTTTTGAGTTTTGTCCAAGATTTTGGAAGAAGGACAGGTGTACTAAACTCAATCCACACAGGAGATTTCAAACTGCCGTGAGTGATGGATAATCTCAAACGATCGTGATCTTTAGCTTGGCACTGTCGTTTCAATTCCTCTAACAATGAATCAAATAAATCCGTAATGAAGACAGCAGCTTTCTCTGCTGGAACTTGAGACCTGAAGTCTTGAAATCTGACAGTGTACGTGCAAGCCGACGTTCTAAATGTTCTGGAAGTCACTTTGTGGGTAAATCGAATTTGAAAATAATGGTCAGGGGCTACCGAACGACTTTCTTTCTTAGCGGCTCTAGACTTCTCTTGGTCTTGTGGAGGAAGAAGTAGATGGTGTTGGATCAGGATCACTCATGTCGTCTTCAAAATCGCTCAGGTGAACTTCTGCTAACATTTCTCTCATCGTATGAGGCGACACGTAACGTCGTCGTCGTTTGGCTTCTGGTTCCTCCTGGGAAAAGTGTGATCTTTTCATGATGATTGTTGATTCAACTGTGATATGACTAAGTTACCTTTCTCTCCCTTACAAATAGAGACACCTCTACCTAAGAGAATACACTCATGCAGTTTCAATCTGTAAAAATGGAAGAGACACAACAGATGACACTTCTGGTTAAAGATTTACAGAGAGTCATTCGAAAATACACTTCCAACAAGACTTCTGGTTAAAGATTTACAGAGAGTCATTCGAAATTACACTTCCAACAAGACTTTTGGAGAAACTCCAGACTACTCTCGAGGTAAAAGCCAAGATACTTGTTATGTCTGTCAAGAGAAAGGGCCTTCATTACTTTCAAACGGTTAAACATATTTGGTGACTACTTTCCATACATTTGACAGTGATGACTCTAAGTAATGATTACATGCAGATATTTCTGCAGTTTAATTTTCTTATACCAACAAACTCATATAGGGACAAATATAATAAACAGGATCAATATTTCTAGCGCAGTAGTGAAAACAGACAAACATATTCAAAGAGGTATACGACATTACTAAAATAAAAAATATTCACTGCTACTGTACCAGTGAAAGTTAGTTCTTCACTAAATTGTATGCTACTGTAACAATGAAAGTCAGTTTTTCACTAAATTGCATGCTACTGTAACAATGAAAGTCAGTTTTTCACTAAATTGTATGCTACTGTAACAATGAAAGTCAGTTTTTCACTAAATTGTATGCAACTGTAACAGTGAAGTCAGTTCTTCGCTAAAGTGTATGCTACTGTAACAGTGAAAGAGACCGTGTGTGGAGTTCCTGAAATGCGAAACTTTCAAAACGTTCTGACGCCTAGTTAAACGTTTAAAAAGTGTACCCTCAAGTCGTGGATATCTCGTGTTTGTTTCGAGGACCGGATTTCAAAGACGGAAAATACATTCACATTAAACATCACCAAGATCATTTGCATGTTATTGCTACCATCACAGGATTTCGCGGATACAGTTACTATTGCGACAAATGTGACCAAGGATTTAGCAATCGGAAGTACCATATTTATTGTGGAGAGAGATGTCGTGGCTGTTTCGCCTCCAAACTTGCATTCCTGAAGGACGATAAGGGATTCGATGCTCTACTTGCAAGCGAAAATTCGTCAGTAAACATGTTACGAGCAACATCGCACGAAACAATTTTCAACAACATAAAAATGCTTGTGAATGATGAATGAACCAATAACAAAATGTTTCATGTTTGTGCAGGAAAGATACTATCAACTCATCGACGATAAAGGAAACTCATTAAACACGAGGAAATCATACGTGAAGCTTTGATCTTGGTGAATTATGAAGAAGTCCCAGAGTTTGCATAACCCTACGATATAACCAGAAGAGATTATTTTGAGTTTTGCCAGTGCTGGAACTAAATTTATGGCTACCAGTACCAAGACAAAAAAAGACTTAACTTCATACCAAATGCAAACTAAAATAACAGACTCTCAACTATCGTTCCAGTCATGTGGTCAACTTTGACGTCTTTAAATAAGTTTTAAAGTCAGATCAAGTTCAAGACTTTCGTGTTAAAACGGTGGCCCTCCCTAAATTGTACGTTTGTCAGATCATCAAATAGTTACTGTTAAAAGAATCGATTCCACAAGACGAGACGATCACTTTGAAATTTAGATGACGTGTGGTGCGTGTGTTAGTGACTAAATTTCTTGGATTTCGTTTACCAGCAGATTCTTTCTGGATAATTTAAGAACAGTACATGCAATGACATGACAGCCAAAACTTTATCTGTACACGAACAAACTCCTTGTGCAAAAAGTGTTACGAATGTACCTCCGAGTCAACAAGACATTCGTCATACTTTATGGACTCTTCAAACTTACCAAGAACTGTGTGTGTGTGTGTGTGTGTGTGTGTGTGTGTGTGTGTGTGTGTGTGTGTGTGTGTGTGTGTGATGAAAGAAATGGCATTGTACTATATCATTGGAAGTCTAGTCTTAATCTTCAATGTTGTCGACCTTGTAAATACGTTCACGTTTAATATTTGTCAGTTGTACACGAAGAAAAAGGGACTAGCCTTAATCCTCCCTCTTCATTTGTTTGTTGATGTTTAAGTTAGTTGGGCTTATTAAATTTCTCTCTCTCTCTCTCTCACTCTCTCTCTGCAATCTTACAAGAAATTGTCATGTTGTAACACACTGACTGTTGAGATTTTAAGTTATAAACTGAACTGTATGAAAAGCTTAATATTTATGTAGTGACTGACATATTTCTCTATATTTTTCATTGCATATACTCATTTTGGTAGTGTTAGTTTCGTACTCTTGTATTCATTGCATTTACTCATTTTGGTAGTGTTAGTTTCGTATTCTTGTATTCATTGCATTTACTCATTTTTGTAGTGTTAGTTTCGTACCCTTGTATTCATTGCATATACTCATTTTGGTAGTGTTGGTTTCGTACCCTTGTATTCATTGCATATACATACTCATTTTGGTAGTGTTGGTTTCGTACCCTTGTATTCATTGCATATACACACTCATTTTGGTAGTGTTGGTTTCGTACCCTTGTATTCATTGCATATACACACTCATTTTGGTAGTGTTGGTTTCGTACCCTTGTATTCATTGCATATACACACTCATTTTGGTAGTGTTGGTTTCGTACCCTTGTATTCATTGCATATACACACTCATTTTGGTAGTGTTGGTTTTGTACCCTTGTATTCATTGCATATACATACTCATTTTGGTAGTGTTGGTTTCGTACCCTTGTATTCATTGCATATACATACTCATTTTGGTAGTGTTGGTTTTGTACCCTTGTATTCATTGCATATACATACTCATTTTGGTAGTGTTGGTTTCGTACCCTTGTATTCATTGCATATACATACTCATTTTGGTAGTGTTGGTTTCGTACCCTTGTATTCATTGCATATACACACTCATTTTGGTAGTGTTGGTTTCGTACCCTTGTATTCATTGCATATACACACTCATTTTGGTAGTGTTGGTTTCGTACCCTTGTATTCATTGCATATACACACTCATTTTGGTAGTGTTGGTTTCGTACCCTTGTATTCATTTATCAACTTCCCAACTCTGATGAATCATTTTATTCTGGAATTGATTTATTTGGACTTAACGGGTAGCCTTTGAGATAGTGATATAAGTGTAATGGAATTTCCAGATCTACCTCAATTATGCAAACAATATCAAAGTCATCTGGTATTTCGAACAAATTTCCTCCTGTCATGCCTTGCACTGGTTTCCCCATCTAACTAATTTGTTCATCAGTTGGCTATTTAGAGTTTTTTTTTTTTTTTTACTGGCATGTATTCAGACCATCAGGCCGCCCCCAGCTCTAAAGATTACTGGCAGAGAGGTACTTTGATCTTGACTTTCGTACTAATCATAAATTTATTTATTTTACCATCTTTGTCCAAGTAGTATTTATGATTTGCTTTTGGCATTATCTATTTGGTATCATGTTGATTACACATCTTGTTCCACTCTCAATCACCAGGAACAAATCATAGTCTGTCAAATTCAAGTTCTGCACCGGTTATCTTTAAACTTGCATCATGTGCTAATCCAGGAGCACTATATCCTGCTCTGTTAGTAATTTTTAAAATTTTGTTTACATGCATTACGAAATTCTGTAAAAGAAAATCGTACATGGTGTCAATGTATCTTTGTATATTTGTAACAGTCTTGCAGATCTCCGGAGTGTTTTATGGTTGAACTGTTCCGTGACATCGTGCATATACTGGAAATCATTATTTGATATGTTTGAATCATTAATTGATAGTACAATGTTTCTATTGGTGATAGCTGTTTCATCAAGCCTTTCAAAGCTATCCATGTATTATTATGGACAAATGTCTTTCCTCAAATTCTAGTATTTATACTGCAAACTAGTATTTGTAAACTGCTACAGTGTTTCTTGTTTCTGTACATTTTTTAATACTTACATTTTTATCCACGATGTTCTTTTGACTGTCCCATGAATCTAAAGTTATCTATAAAACTTTGAATTGTTATTTATTTTCCTTCTTTCATGAACCTATCAGCTACAAACAGCCGCGTACTAAGGGTAAATGGCGCCCGGGGCGACGATGATGGCCCAAAGGGCCAGAATAGGAGACCCGAATTTTTATCAGCTGTTTTGGCGCCCCAAGACCTCTGGCGTCTGGGGCAACCGCCCCGTCGGCCCCCCGTTAGTACGCTACAGGCTACAAAATCATAGACATCGATAACATTAGGACCATGGAATTTCATCCGTCACGTTGGCAATTACTTGGTCCTGTGGGAAGGATTGCGACCCGTCGTGCAGAAGTACCAAGTCCGAATCCTAAAATCTGCTTATTTTTTTATTTTTTCTAATTTTTTTATGTGGATCTTTTTTTTACCTTGATTTAAGAAAGATAATTCTGTTACTATTGATATTGTCTGTGGAAATATACACAAAACACAGCAGAACATAAACGGTTAACAGCTGACATCATCGCGCGGATACAGTAAGAAATCTGCTACTTCAATCTGTTATACATTTTAGCTCGCCAATACGTTTGAGCATAAAATAAAAAGAAAATTTGCTTGTTTCGAGTGAATAACATATATGTTTCATCGAGAGGGTGAAAAACTGAAGTATCTTCCTCCACTGGATGAAATATATCCCTTATTCACTCGATACAAGCAAATATCCTCATGCATTTATGGATATTTGTATTACATTCGTTATCTGCCGGACCTCTGTACTTGACTATTAATTGATCGTTGTCACGCACTTTTCGTGCGTGCGCTTGATTTCAGTTATCGTTCCTGTTATTTCGTGTCTGCGCGCCGAACGCATACCTCCACAACAGAACGGAAAATATTGAGCATTTCTACGAAATAAATCACCTGAAAGTACAGTATCATCACTTTCATTACATGTGACGTCAGGGGCCCCGGGTGGCCGAGTGGTATAAGGCGTTCGCATTTGCAGATCACTCACACATCTCACCTCTGTCTGCGTGGGTTCGAGTCTCGGGCTCGGCTAACGCACAGGGGCTCGTATTGTTGCTTACAACTTATCTATCAGTCATACATGTACTATATAATACTACAAGGGAGGACACTTCTCTCCTTTCTGGCGCGACCTATTTAAGAATCGACGCTGATATTTCGAGCTATACATTGCGTGGCGTAATAAATTTGGTACCGATATTTAGCTCAGGCATTCGACTTTTTACGCCTACACGAAGTTTGACTTACTACCACGCCTTTAAGGAATGCCAGACCATTTTCCCACGCTACCGGTCGACATGGCCATGATCGCGCCCGCTTAATATGCAAATGCAGCGAGCCGAATGGAATACGGCCCTCTCATTGGTCGACCGAATATGACGTACTACGCCTACTGATTATCTAATTTTCAGTCAACCACTAAGGGGCCAGAATTCCATTCAGTGCGTTGTAGCTGCATATTAAGCGGGCGCGATCATGGCCATGTCGACCGGTAGCGTGGGAAAATGGTCTGGCATTCCTTAAAGGTGTGGTAGTAAGTCAAACTTTGTGTAGGCGTACAAAGTCGAATGCCTGAGCTAAATATCGGTACCAAATTTATTACGCCACGCGATGTGTAGCTCGAAATATCAGCGTCGATTCTTAAATAGGTCGCGCCAGAAAGGAGAGAAGTGTCCTCCCTTGTAGTATTATATAGTACATGTATGACTGATAGATAAGTTGTCAGCAACAATACGAGCCCCTGTGGGCTAACGTGGGTATGTGAGAAAGCTTGCCAGTAGCTTCCCGTGGGTCGGTGGTTCTTCCCGGGTTTTTCTCGGGTTCTTCCTCCACCAAATATACTGGCCGCCATATCTAGCCTTTCATGTGCTGAAAAAAGGCGTTAAACCAACAACAACAACATGTGACGTCACGAAGTCGGTTTGTGTTTACAATTACTACATGTACTAAGCAGTTGAAACTCGTGATTACACTGCCTCAACGCCGAACATAAAACGCTATTTATTTACTAGTCAGGCATTCCTCATGCTGAAGCTAAATATGAAT
The DNA here is from genome assembly GCA_029931535.1 of Margaritifera margaritifera. NCBI lineage: Eukaryota > Metazoa > Mollusca > Bivalvia > Unionida > Margaritiferidae > Margaritifera > Margaritifera margaritifera. The sequence continues at coordinate 873,816 of JAQPZY010001457.1, read as the reverse complement.
CATGCTTTTAAATATCGACCCAGATAAGGTATGATTTATCTGTTTTAAAGTGATAGTTCCGGCCATTACAGCCTCGTCTTTTTAATTTCATTCGTGTCGGAAGTAGTCATAAACTTAAGTCCTCGAAAGGGGGGGGGGGGAGCATAATTGAATTAAAAACAACCATAATTCGAGGTTTATACTGGTGACATTTTTGATTTTATACAAATATTTAACTGGAACAACATTCTTAGCTGTATTGTATATTGGACTGTAGTGAACACAAACCGACCTCGTGACGCAACGAGCCAATCAGTGATCCTCTAATGCTTTCTTTTCATTAATACATTTTACTTCTGCAATATGGCAGTGCCAAACACAAGGCAGATCCGCTAGATATTCAAAAGTTTGAATTTAAATATTTCCATACGCATGAGCTTCTTCCAAAATAATTAATTTACCTATTCAGTATTGAGGAAGTTAATATATGTCAAATAATAGAAATTGAAAATGTTGATTGACTTTCCCTGTAATTCTTCATACATTTGTTATGGTCAAAACCGCTGATAAGTTTAGACCAAATTTAAGCATTAAGATTTGTCGAGTTTGTAAAAATGATATCACATGTCGCCTTCAAATATTGTTGTATTTACCATCCTTGGCCAAATGTTATCAAATCTGATGGTGGCCTGTCTGGCTTGAGAATCCTTGACCAAATGTTATCAAATCTGATGGTGGCCTGTCTGGCTTGAGAATCCTAGACCAAATGTTATCAAATCTGATGGTGGCCTGTCTGGCTTGAGAGCTTTCAAACCGGTATTACCTGGCCGATTTCTATTATACTTGTTTTTTTAGGCCCATGTCAGAAAGATGAGCGATATCGGATCAACCTTTGGCTCTTGTTGACAGATTTCTTGCTAGATGCCTACCTTTTTGCTCGTGAGAATATCTGTACATACCAGAATGGATGGATAGATGGATAGATTGATTCACCCACTTTTAAACTTTACAAAGTCATATGCATGTGAGTAGAATCATATGACGTGTGAAGAAAAAAAAGGCGCCATTATTTGCTGTTTCATAGAGATTCCATATTCTCCACTACACGAATCTTACTGATTACATTTACCTGTTTCCCTGTTTTCTTAGAGGTAATATTCCCAGAGGGTGGTCAGTATTTAATATGTAAACACTTTACGCTGTAGCAAGATTCAGCAGATGAGAGTGTTTAGATAAGGAGAAACAAATTGATACGTACCCGATACGGTGTCCTAGGGCAATATCGATTTGTTTACATTAAACCAAATCCATAATTGCACACTTGAAATGTATCATACAGTGTCGTAGCTTTATCTAAAAGCGGCAATTAGTGTTAATTACTCCGTTAGTTAATTAGTTAGTTATTTAGTCAGGTAAGGTAGGTAGGCATTTGTAGCTAGTTTATTACAAACACAGTATAGATAAATGTATGCATTGCATGATGGGAAGATTGAGTGCATTGTTATGTAAATATGCTTTTAAACTAATTTATTTTGTCATGATGTGCGATTCTGTGTGTGTGTGTGTGTGTGTGAGAGAGAGAGAGAGAGAGAGAGAGAGAGAGAGAGAGAGAGAGAGAGAGAGAGAGACGGGTGAGAGGTATTTGTTGCTTTTTGAGAAGTAGGCATTTGTGCAGATTTCGCATTCAATGTGGAGAAAATAATCACAATTATATTTCGTTACTCTTCAGAATGCATTGACATATTTCGTTCCTTCACAATAGATGTTTGTTCAGGCAAAGTTCTTTGCATACCACTGTATTGAATAAATAACAGTTATTGAATCTCAAGATTTTTTATAGTATGGATGCTCTGATTGCAATAAGATTGCAAGTTTTATACTAGAATATATATACACACATATATTATTAAAGCAGATGCTATGAAACACATGTATATGTTTATTGTATTTTTTAACAGAACTCCTCTATATCTGAAATTGTTTATCCCACAATGTTTTAAAGTATAAATTACATATATGTGGAAGATGAATCTTTTATGACCAAATGTGTTACCCTCGTCAAATAAAATTATCATTATTATTTTTAAAAGGATTTAAAGGCACGTCAGCACAATCCTGACCGATTAAAATTTAGTTCTAAAATTATAAAGGCATTTATCTTAAAAAGGCTGTAAAAATATAAATATTAACAATACTAAAATCTTCAGGAAGAGAAAACCCTTCCAAATAATTATTTTTCTCTTACAAGATTAAAGACAAAAAAGACGCTAAGTTTCTTTAAAAAACCATATAAAAGAATGCAAAAAGCTACAAAATTTGATTATTTGATAGGTGATTTAAGATAAATCAACATTTAAACTGTGTTCTGTCTTGGGACATCTTTCACATTCATAGCATGTAGATAGATGTCGTCCATTTTTAGAACAGTTTGGCATGACAAAAACAAATTTGCTCCTAAAAAAAAAAAAGTTTCGACAGAGATAGAATTCTGCAAGGTGCGCGGATCATTCATTTGATGTGAGTCAGTAATAACAACTCCATTAAATTGATATTATATAATCCGACCCCTTAGTGCATCAAGGTGCTATCTGCAATTGACCTTGATGCACTTAGGGTTATTATGATTTATTAAAGTAAAACATCAAGCGGTGTAGATATAGAATTTTGACGAAAATAACTGTTGTGGATTCACATTACGTACAATTTTTGCTGGTAGAGATTCCTGCAAATTGGTGCTTGGGAGATAGCACTTGAGTTTGCACGGATGCACATTTGAGACCTATTTTAAATCAGTGAATGAATTTTCCACCCAGACTAGGTTAGCGCTCCTGAGATATGAGAAAGTTTAATGAGAAAATATAGTACAAAGAATAATTGCTTCTATTTTACGAAACATAATATGGGGCAAAAAATGTGGATCGTTGATAGAATTGAGAAATAAGGAACAAAAGAGATGGGGTCGTTTCTGCTAAGGGTTGGGAGTGGTTGCAGTGAATGCGGTTAAAATTGTATTTCCGGTCTGTTGTTGTCAGACTATGTGTGGCTGTGTTTATGTCAGTCTGTAGAAAGAAAGAATAAAAAAGAAAGAAAAGCGTTGAAAAAAAAGAAAGGGTAGGTCTGAGGACAACGATGTTTCGCCTGCGATCTGCTACGATGTACCCTCTCTGCATACAACTTTCAAAAACGGTAACATAAAATATTAAAACAAAGACTGAACGTTGTACGTCGCCGCCGTCTCCGCAAGTATGTGCATTGCTGTGTGCTAATGCAGGCGAGGAAAATAAGAAGCTTTATAATTAGTGTATACTCTTATGACCCCACTACCATTGTAGAAGGGGCATCTTGCAGAAGGGGTTATATTGTTTTGCTGCTGTCCGTCCCGAACTCGTTTTTGCACGATCACACAGAAGCCTCTTGATCCAGACAAATGAAATTTGGCAGGCATGTTCTTTATGTATACTTAGAGGACATGATTAGATTTTCAAGCCATTTATGGGATATTTGTATTTTTCATTAATGTTCTTTTTTTTTGGCACTATTCTTATTACGACTTTTTCAAACAAACATTGCAAAGATGATGACGCAGAAACCGCTTCGCCCAGGTAGATACCTTGACGAGATTTGTTATGAAATTTGATTAGTCTGTTTATATGCATATATAGAAAATATCTGGTCAGATTTTGACGTCATGTTCTATACATTTTTGACACTATTTGTCCTTTTGATTTTTAAAGTGAAAACTTAACTTTTATTTAAACCAAACAGGACACGCTTGAAGATAAAGTTTGATGGACTTCTTAAATTGGGCATGTACATGACATGAGTAGAGTTTGTTGCCATTGTTATGAATGTTGTTATTATTATTATTATTATTATTATTATTTGCACATTTTGGAGTAGGGTCTTTTTTGGCTACAGTGGGACATACCTGTTGTACAAACACAAATCAGATCTGTTCTTGAAGTTGCTCTCTCTGCCTTGATAACTTCAATCAGAAGATGGATATAGGTCAACTTGTGCCTATTGGTGGAAGATTAATCTCTCTCTCTCTCGTTTTACGAACAGGAGTCCGCATGAGAGAGAGAGAGAGAGAGAGAGAGAGAGAGAGAGAGAGACAGAGAGAGAGAGGGGGGTGTCAATGGATAATGCTGAATTTAGTTTTCTTCCAGATAACTCTGTTTCTGAGCCGTTTGACTGGGACGCAAATCGGACTGTCGGCTCTTCATCTGTTTGTGGTGGATCGATCAACTGTTCTCACGGTATGATTTGGAACAGGCTGTCTTATTATTTTTGATTTAACTGATCTTATAAACTATTTGCTCTAGCGCAAGACTATTTATCATGAGGTGTGAGGTCTTGTTTGGGCGCTGTAAGGAAAAGCATAACGGGTCCTCTAGGGCCATCCAGACCCCAGATGTGGGTCACATAAGTGTAAGAATATATTGGTTATCTGTCTTAGCGTCACTTGCAAAAGAATTCTTGAAAATACGGTTTGTGTAACTGGCGCTCATATCTTTTAAATTTTCCTCCACCACCCCACCATCCACCTTGACACATAGCTTGTCATTATGAATACTATTAAATGGTTCCTTTCTACAAATAGAACAAAACTTTCATATCTAACTGTTTATCTCCCGTTTCGGTTGAGTCTAACGGCTCTTCCCCGGTTATAACCGCAGTGGAGTCTCAAGCCGGTGCAATGGCCCAACCGGTTTTCAAAGAAAAGAATGCGGTCAGTGTTCTACAGACTCTGGTTTCAAAAGCTGAAAAAAATTCACATATTGTCGATAGCAGACAAGTCGCCCCCGTCGCTGGAAATATCACACAGAATTCCAGTGCCTCTTTCGATCCCAATGTGATAAATGCCACGCGCAAACCCACTCAGAATCAAATAAACCGTTGGCTTACAGTGAACAGCTTTCTGAATATGGAACTTTGACCAGGATAGAGTATGGTATGCGTCCGATTGCTGGCAACAATAATGTGAAAGGTATTGACTTGCATACCACTCCTATTAAGATACCTACCGCGTATATATACAGGGTGAAGAAAAAACTAGTTGGTCATGAGCTAAATGCAAAAACTTAACCTTAGACAGTAAGACATGCAATGTAGGTCACAGTGATCCAAGTCAATGAAGTGAAATATAGGTCACCGTGACCTATATTTGTACTCACCAAGATGCATCCCCTCACCAAATTTCATGATTCCAGGTACAACAGTATTTATACAGTGCAAAAAACTGATCTAAATGCAAAAACTTAGCCAAAAATGTAAAACTAATGTAAAACTAATGTACAACTAATGTAAAACTAATGTAAAACTAATGTACAACTAATGTAAAACTAATGTACAACTAATGTACAACTAATGTAAAACTAATGTAAAACTAATGTACAACTAATGTACAACTAATGTACAACTAATGTAAAACTAATGTACAACTAATGTAAAACTAATGTACAACTAATGTAAAACTAATGTACAACTAATGTAAAACTAATGTACAACTAATGTACAACTAATGTAAAACTAATGTAAAACTAATGTACAACTAATGTAAAACTAATGTAAAACTAATGTACAACTAATGTACAACTAATGTAAAACTAATGTACAAATAATGTACAACTAATGTACATGTTTGTACCAAATTAGCCCCCTCAGCCCCCTCTCCCGAGGGTAAATGAACTTAGAAAGAAAGAATGGTTGACATTCAATGAGAGTGTATATATGTATATGCTTTTATCTGTGCAGATGCTGATGCTTGGGGTAATACAATAGCTTACCTTCATAGAGGTGAACTAATAAAATGATTTCCAAGACTCGTTCTACAATAACCAAAGTGCCGATAGGCCCTTGAAATTACATTTTATAATATGTACATACACAGTGTATATGTATGTATGTGTATGTATGTATGTATGTATGTATGTATGTATGTATGTATGTATGTATGTATGTATGTATGTATGTATGTCTGTATGTATCTATGTATGTATGTATGTATGCAGTGTACAATAACCATTGCTGATCTGACCTTTAAAATTATGTCCAACAATATTCACATAAACAATGTACATGTATGTATAGTATGTATGTATGTATGAATGGATGCATGTATGTATGCATATATGTATGTATGAGTACATGTATCTATATCTATATGCACTTATGTTACATTAAACCTCATACAGCTTTCCAGCCATTGACAGTACATTTTATTGACATACGGTAACAACAACAATAATATTGATAAAAATAATAATATAGCTTCAACACATACAAATGAATAAAAAACATTCTCAATAAATATCTTAATTTCTTTTTTCAGATAGGAGGAATGATGGTGACCTATTTTGTTTTATTACTCCAGTACAAGCTTCCAGTGGGGTCCGGAATGTGCTATTGTAATGGCACATTGCCAGGAAACAATTCAATCCTTGACATCAATTCAAGTTGATTGAGAAAACAAGTTTTCTTTAATAATAATATTCAAATGTACATATCCTTCACAATTTTGTATGTGCTCTGAGAATGGTTCTAAGTTTAGATATCAGCATTATGATATAAAAAAAAATGCTTAAATGTAAAACTCAGTGATGTAAATGGTAGATTTCTAAAATAGTTGTTAAACAATTTTAGCTGCATTTAGTTGTTTTTTACTCTGGTACAAGCATTATATTTGAGATATAGAAATTAGCAAATTAATAATGGACTTAAATTATCATATTTGACGTAATACTGCATATGCCTTAATAATCACACACACCTGTTTTAGGACTAAACTCGCATACAAATGTGTGAGGTAAGCGGCTGCTAAAACTTGCCTAGAATATCACAATTTTCGTGGAACTTGCTACCAATCATGTCTGGTGGCTCCTTATACTTTCACTTTGAGGATCAAATCAGTGTAAAAATTGATCTTACATTATGTTGTATTCAGCACAACCATGTCTTGAGAGAATGAACGCATCAAGAGTGAAGAGCTCACAACATAGACAAAGGGAGCTAACTCTTCCAGCAGAGAGAGAGAGAGAAATATATATATATATATATATATATATATATATATATATATATATATATATATATATATACACACACACACACACACACACATGCTATTAGAATATAGCTTTTGAATCATTAGTTATGATGATGAGCTTTAATCTCACAAAATGTATCTTGTATTATGGACAGGAGCATGAAAATATTGTTGCAAATTCAGTTTCATGCCAGAATTTGCAAAAATCTAAGTTCATGAAAATTGTGAAATACAGTATTTGCAGTCCAAGTTTTGCAGTTTATGTATTGTAGACAAGCTTAGTGGTTTCCCTTGTGCTACAAGTCATTACAATGTAATTGAATTGCAATTCTAATGTGTGTATGTCATTGAATGTGTTCACAATTAACCTTGAAAATCAAAATAGCATGAAAACAAAGGCCACAGTGGGCCTATGATCACTCATCTTGATTACACAGGCCCACAAACTAATGTTGGGTATAAATTGTAATTGAAATGCAAGTCTAATATGTGTATAACATGATACGTGTCCACAAAAAAAATCAAAACTCCAAAATGACATAAAACAAAGGCCCAAGTGGGCTTATTATCCTTTACCTGGGTCAAACAGGCCCACTAGCTGATACTGGAATATAACATGGATGTTATCTGTTAAAAGTATATTTGGTGAAAAAAGGTCATTAAGCACTTTTTGAAAAACAAAAAATGTGTCAAGTATTTTATATTTTTTGTAAGTTATACTTCGGCAGATTGGTACATTTGTACAAATTTAAAATGTATTCATGTCAGGATACCGTCTGCCAAATTGCAGTCAGAATTGACGGTGCAGTTAATGGCAGAAAGTGGTTGGAAAATTGTGCAATATTAAATAACAGTGGCCATACTTGATGACAGTTCAGTATCTTGGTGTACAAACTAAACAGGTCTTCATGCCAGGATGGCATCAAATCTGATAACAAGAGCAGTGTTCCAGCCAGAATTTTCTTAAGGGGCAGGGGGGGGGGGGAGGAGGCAAGGCACTCTTTTGTCAGAAGGGGCCTATGTCAAGAGTCACGCTGTTATAATATTTATAATTTCACAATGAACATTTACATAAAAAAAAAATTTGTTGTAAATTGTAATAAAACGAGTATAATTTACATGTGAAATTAACTAAGTTAAAGCTAACACTGTGGACAGATATGTATTTTTTAAAGGAGGAATAAATATAAAAAAGGCAAGTTTACAAATTACATTGTGTATTGACTGATTACTTTGTACACATTATCATTAAATGATAATATGCCAGGGTCAGCAATGCAATTATAGTGATGTTCAGTTATTTATACAATACTAATTAGTTGTCTTTTTTTCATGGTAAAAAACTTTGTTGTGTAGTCATCCAGGATTTTCATTTAATTGTTCTTTGTTGCAATTCAGTTTAATGCTTAGAATTGTTGTAAATGCCTGTGTTTTGATTCTGCTTCTGTGACTTGTCTTGATGAGTTTCATTTGAGATTAGAGTCTTTCAACCTCCACTGTGCTGAGTGGTTGAGCCATTGCGATGTTGATAAGTTTGGGGATGAGAGGGTAGATCTGTTGAAGGTTCTTCTCTTTGTGAACTCTTGAATGGAATAAATTGTGCAGCTGTGACAGTAATCATTAAGTCATTTGTGAAGATGAGTGTAACTGAAGGAAATATTGCCACTGCATAAGAAATGTTTCCAGTTCAAATTCAAATGTGTGTACAAGTGCTTCTACTTAAAATGTAGCCATACAAAGACTCTAAATGATCTGTTTCAGTCCAGTCAAGTACCGTATATAATCGCATAAAAGCCGCGTCCAAATGCAAACAACACAGACCCTGATCTGCCATCGCATAATGCTCCGACAGATCTGGGTCTATGCAGTTTGCAGTAGGTATTGGCTTATACACGAGTATATATGATATTCCAAGTTGGTCAAAGGTATGAGTGTCTCTGAATCTACTGGTTATGTTGTCAATCAGGGTTTGAAAGAAAGGCGCTCTTACATTCATGTCGAAATCAGTTGGTGCAGGGACTGTGATGTTGGCTTCTGCACTTAGCTGTGTTTCTTTAAACATCCATGGTCCATTTTGTGTTTTTCTCTTTTCAAGCAATTTTAGTGTCTTGTCAACTGAAATTTTGATGTTACCCAGGTGAACTTCTCTTTTCTGAAAAATCAGGGACAGGTTGGTTACATGTGGGGGAATGTCAGCCAAAAGAAGCAGGAATTTCAGGATTTCTGAATTTTTTTATGTCCTTCATCAGTCCATGGCAAACAGGATCAAAGCTGATTTCAGGTGATCTGAGGTCCACAACCAAGGCTTTGTAAGATCTGATAATTGACATGACATTCAAGTTCTAATTAAATTTCTACCACCACCAATTTACATGTTTACATATATACATGGTAACTTATATATCAGTTCTCGTGGTAATTGATTTAAAATCCTACATAAAAGATTTATTTACCATTACAAAATAATTGTGAAATAATTCGTTTTATTACTAGATTTCTTCAAGTTTTCTGCATTGTCAATTTTTCATGCAGTATGTCTACACTTTGATATATACGGTAAAGAAGACAAGCAAGTACTGCTTGTATATTGCAGCTTCCTTCTAACAGTGCTATGCCAAGAATAGTTAGTGTCACTCCAATGGCACTCCTTTGTGTACTGTATACACTGTTCTAACCATGTATAGTTGCATTTGTTATATGTATCAGTTGTGCAAGAGGGAGCTATTAAGAATGACAATTTACCTAAAGTATTTTATCCCAAACTAATTAGAATTATCATATAAGACCAGTCTGAATACATCTTGACGATTTTTAAGATTGGCACCATTTTCATTTAGTACAAACCAGGCATAAGATGTCTTCTGGTGAAAACCCAATGTTGATATTACTTTCCTTCTAGGAGGGGTAGCAATAAGATTTTCAAGATGGTCATTGTAGCGGCTATATTGGATATCAGATTGTCCCAATTTTTATTTATAACCACCTAGACACCATAAGTCTTTTAGTGAAACCCCCATATTGATACGACCATCCATTCAATAGTAGCGATAAAATATTCAAGATGGTCACTGTGGTGGCCATATTGGATTTCCAAGCAGAACCATTTTCATTTAAGATCAACTAGACAGCATAATAAGTCTTTTAGTAAAACCCTATGTTGGAATGACCATCCATTCTGAAGTAGTGGTCACAAGATTTTCAAGATGGCTGCTGGGGTGGCTATATTGAATGTTTGTGCAGCACCATTTTATTTTAGGACCAACTAGACCTTGGGATGAATGTGTGTGTAAAGTTTCATGTCAATCCTCCAAGTAATTAAGGAGAAGTAGCGATAACAAACTTTTGCTCATGGACAGGTGGATGACAGACTATGGTAAACAGACCATCCCACATGCTCTTCTGGTCTATGTCCAGTAGAGCTAAAAACTGGCAAGGCACTTTTTGAAAAGTCATTTAAAGGTAATTACTGTTTTCTGTAATGGTGACAATATTCAATAACAGATGGACATCATTGGTGCAAACTTGAAAGGCATTAATGCCCTGACAAAGGCATACCAGAAACTCACGTGATCTTGTAGCAACAGGGCTAAGAATACTTCACACAATTATGTGCTGATGTAAAAATCATTCCTAAAATAAATGAAATACATGGAGAATAATTATTACACCCTATTATTATTTTATTCTACTGTAAATCTTGTTTTTGTTCATGAAATTAAAAATAAACTGATGAAGTAAAATACAGTGTTCTATTCTCCTTTCTGATCAGTTCAAGAAAAACCTAGTCAATACTACTAGATATGAAACTCCTGAAGTAGCCGAAACTTCATTTTCCTTCAATCTCATAATTCTACATCACTGGAATACATAATAATTCAGGCTCTTTGGTTGTGGCTTTATGTGTCAGTCAATTGCAATAACTGATCTAAGTGTTTGAAGACTGAGTTCACATGCTTCCACTCCAGTAAATTTTCAGCAACTTTTCCAGGGCCTCAAAAATAAATTTCCTGGACCTCTAATATACCGGAATAAAGGATATTGCACAGGAGGTTGTTCAAATCCAGTTTCTGAAATAAGTTGGCCAACCATGTGATCCAAAGATGTTTTAAAAAATAAATGCAATGTATACAAGAAATAAACAAATTATAACGATCTTAAGTCATCAGATGAAAAAATGGTTCAAAACAGTTTTTGAGGGAGCACAAATGATTTTAAAGGACTTTTAAACTTAAATGTCAATTTTCAAGGATTTCAAGGCCTTGAATTTAAAAAGCCAAAATCCAGTACTTTCAAGGTGTTCAAGAACCCTGTGAAAAAATCAGTCACTCGCATACAAAATTCAAATGAGGTAAACAGCCACTATACAATGTTTTTGGTGCACTGCATAATTTTGGGCAAAATATTTGTTCAAAGTAAAATAAAGGGCAAAAACTTACTTCGAATCGGATGTTGGCATTTTGTAAAACAAGCGATTCAAATTAAGTATTTGCCTGTAATTTAACTATGAACAATGTATTATGAAAATGATATAACACATCAAAGACACTAAAGTAGTAGTTATTTATCTCAGCTTGTTTTCTTGGCAGAGCAGTTTTAATTTTTTCAAACACTTCAACCATTTGTTTCAATATGCTGATATAAAAACTAATGCAGAAAAGCCAGAAGTAATCCAAATGCCCATGATGTAAGATGGTGAGACTGAAACTGAAGCAACTATCTAAAATTTCATATAATAATTGAATTCTTTCTTATTAATTCATCAAATGGTGTATAAAAATATAATTTTAACATGAACCGGTTTCATCTCTCTACACAATGCACAAAGAAAAAAAAGAGATATTTACTTTGCACAATAAATACCTCTTTTAGAGGCACGAACATGTCACCAACAGAAACATTATTTACCACATAAAATTCTAACATCATCTCACTAGTAGGCAGGAAATTGTTGAACGAAACTCTAGCATGCTGCATTACTAGCAGAACTGAGTACAATTGGTCTAAACAAGCCGATTTAAAAAAATAATATTTTAATGTTTGAATAAAAATAATCACTTGAAAATAGATAATATGAAATAGTCAAGAGTCTCTTAAAGGGACTGGCTGAAAAGAATCTCCAGGAATTCAAGATAAGACCATTTCTTCCTTTCAACTGCTGAGTGTTGAAACCATCTGTGATATTCTTCAGCAATAACAAGATTTTCAAACTAGCTGCTGCGGTGGACATACTGGATGTCAGATTGGCACCATTTTCATATATGACCAACACGACACCTTAAGAAGTCTTCGAAAGAAAACCCCATGTCGATATTACTTTCCATTTTGTAGGAGTATTGCAGTGTTACACACAGGATTCCAAGGCCAGGAACACTGTCCCCCACCCTCCAAATTTGGGGGACACGCAACATTTTAGAGGGGCAAAGGAAAATAATAATAATACATAGTGCTATAAAAATGAGATAATCTTATTTGCTTTGACATTTTTGCCACCATAACTTTGTGGTTTGCACTGTACTATCATATTTTCCTTGGACACTTACATTATTGCATTTAAAGTTTTATCATGTGCTCAAGTAACTCCGGAAAACATTAAGATGTTTGAATGTCTGGATAACCTGAAATGAGTTGTACCATGGGATTTTCCATTCTGGATCTTTCTCTCATTTAACTTTAGTGTACACTCATTATCTACCAGCATTTATTATAATAAATACCTGTTTTCAGACATACTTTTCTTTTCAAACTAACCAATTATTAATTAAATGACAAATTGTGTATTTGCATAAATTTAGTCTCATTTGTCATTATTTCAACCCCAAAATAAATTAAATCTTCCTCACTGTTTGGGGTGACTTTAACCTCAAAAATAGGTTACACTAATGGCCGTCAAACACTTTACATTGCAACTTTGCCGACTACCACAAACATTAAATGTTTTCATTGCCAGATATATTGTTTTAAAATTGATATTCACTACCATCTTACAGTTTTTATCACCTTTTGCAACTTTGGTCACTGGTAGTGCCAACAGAGACATGGATGGACATCCACTAATGAAAAAATGTAGGTGTATTTTTTTTATTTTTTTCTGATGAAAAAGTGTGCACAGGGTCAAGATGTGGGGGACATAGGACAAAAAATTGCCCGCACTCAATGTGCAACACTGGTAACAATAACAAGATTTTCAAGATGGGTGCCATGGTGGCAATATTGGATATCAGATTGGCAACATTTCAATTTAGTACGAATTAGACATAAGAAGTTTTTTTTGTGAAAGCACAAATGTCGATGTGACCAGCCATCTAGAAACAGTGATAACAAGATTTTTAAGATGGCCACTGTGACAGCCATATTAGAAATCAGATGAGCACCTTTTTCATTTACTGCCAACAATACATATAAGATGTCTTTTAGTGAAAACCCCATGCTGATATGACCATTCATTCAGGAGTAATAGTGATAATAAGATTTTTAAGATGGCCACTGTGGTGGCCATATTTGACATCTGATTGGCACCATTTTCATTTAGGCCCAGTTAGACATCCTAAGAAGTCTTTTAGTTAAAACCCCATGTTGAAATAACCATCCATTTTGGAGGAGTAGTGACAAGATTTTCAAAGTGGCCACTGTGGCAGTCATATTGGACATCATCTTGGCACCATTTTCATTTAGGACCAACTAGACTATGGGATGAATGTGTGTAAGGTTTCATGGCAATCCTCCAAGTATTTCAGGAGGAGTAGCGATAACAAACTCGAGCTAACAGACAGATGGACAGCGGACAGATGATGGACAAAAGACCATCCCTTAAGCTTTCCTGGTCTATGACGAGTAGAGCTAATAAATATGTTTTCAATTTTTACATTTTTATGTGATCCCCTTGTGCTGGTGTGCCTTGGGATTATTTAAAATAGCATCATTGAAAAAAGGTATTTACTAGTATCTAATGAAAAGATACCTCTTTTCAATTCAATATTTCTTAAATCAGCAATAGTGATAAATTTGCCAGTATACACAAATGGACCACAAAATTGTCCTTTGTGGGCATCCAACAGGTGTCCTGTATAAAAAGGTAAATAAGTTAAGTAAACTTAAGAAAGGTGTTAAACAATCCTGTCCTTTATGAGCAAGTATCCTTTACAAGCACCTGTCTGCTTAGATGGATTTACTGAATTTTGTATCGGTCTAATATGTATATAAACATACATGCATAATGATCACAGTAGTGGTTGAAAATTAGAGCCTTCAGGTGACTATTTGTGGTTGAAAGAGATTTTATAAATACTATAAACTAGTCATATTGAATCTAGCATTTTGAAATTATTACTCATAGAATACAAAATGTTAACTTGTGTAATCAAGGAGTCATATTTATTACTCTAATATAACCATATTAATGAAACTACCACATAAAAATGTTGTTATTCGCTAATCTCGAGCATACTTTAGAACTTGAAGACAGAGCTTCTGTTTTTTGCGACAGCCAGAAGTGCATGAAAAATTGGTATAAATGCACAACTTTAGGGTTTTTCTTCGGAATTTACAATAGAGGGTATGATCAAGAATTCCAATGCTATTTATTTAGCACTTTGGAGAAATCTGGAGTCCCAACCTGATTTTACACATTTTAGTGTGTCAGGTACTCTCTCTCTCTATCCCCCACCCCCTTTCTGGGATCAAAGAGAAACACTACATTTCCAAAGATGAGATGGATGGGGTAGACAATACTATAGTTTTAAGAGTTTCTCATGGGAAATAATTTAGGATTTTACTGCACAACCATTTCCTTTCTAAACAATAACTTTGTCTTTCAAAAGTATTTTTGACACCAATGATGTTATTTAGTGTGTGTGTGAGTCATATGTTGATGAAAATGATGCAAATTACTTAAATTGTACAGTCTGATTCACAGTGTTTCTTATGAGTGCTACCTATTCTGAGACTCTCAGGGCACTTTAACAAAGGAGTTGCCTCTTAAAGTATATAACACATTTACTAGGAATGCACACATTTTCCCATGCATGAGGGAGGAGTTTGATCCCTAAGGTTCAAAGTCTGCATATAGCAAACCGTGTATAATCGTCATTCTTACATGATCAATTATGGGGTAAATAGATTATATACCAAATTACCTACAACAAGGAATTTTTAAAACATGTCAATCTTTAAGTCTGCAGCAAAACAGCATTATCTCCACACTTTTGTCAGGTACCCCCTCCCCCATTTATACATATATGTATCACTACCCCCTCCCCCATTTATACATATATGCATCAATGTCCCAATCCCCACCCCTTATCATATCCTGAAGTTTGATGTTTTTATTGCAAATGGTGTAGGGGGAGTTGCACAACATTAATCACAAATGCATGCACCCACATATGCAAGTCTGGACATGCATGACAGCACAGTCACCATCTATTCATTAAAAAGTGTGGGGATAAAAACCTATAGTGAACGCACTTTTATTTCTGCGTGCCAATCTTTGTGGAATTTTTGGTTGCTACACTCCATAAATTTGAAGGCCTAATGAATAATGATACCTCTGTAAAGACAACTGGACTCCATTCTCGAACCATGAATTTAAATACTGACAAAAATCTGTTTTTTCTTGAAATACCTCAAATATCGATACCTAGGATAACGAACGAATTCACAGTATACACAAACAGCCAAGATCCGGACATTTGAATATGGTTGATGTTATAAAATCACTAGCATCTCTGTAAAGATGTTTGGACTCCATTCCCAATCCATTAAAGTAATGACAAGAAGAGTACAGTGAATGGCACATTATACATCCACCCCATTTTTAATAGTCCTCTATGTAGATAACTTACATTTTTGCACATAAACCACTTCTCTTCTTTCAGTCAATGACCTTGACCTTTTGACCCCGAAATTGATAGGTTTCTTCCTTACCCCAAGTGCAAGCCATTCACAAAGTTTGCTTGAGGTATGTCATGTAAAACTAATGTTATTGTGCAGAAGCCATTTTTATTTTCGGTCACAATAACCTTGACCTTTGAGCTTTTGTGTGTAAATGAAATTGGTGCCTGCTGGTTGGACAATATCATAACATAATATGCTACACTTTATAGTGGGCTTATAAAAATCTGTTACTTCTTGAAAAACAGCATATATCAATACCCAGAATAATGGATAAATTCAAAGTATACACGAACAGCCATGATTCCGATGTTTGAATATGGCTGATGTTATAAAATCAAAACAGCTAAACTGATTCCCATTTCAGTATCCTTCACTGCTCTAAACTGATTCCCATTTCAGTATCCTTCACTGCTCTAAACTGATTCCCATTTCAGTATCCATCACTGCTCTAAACTGTTTCCCATTTCAGTATCCTTCACTGCTCTAAACTGATTCCCATTTCAGTATCCTTCACTGCTCTAAACTGATTCATATGTCAGTATCCTTCACTGCCCTGACGATTAAAGACAAAATGCTGACTGTATGATATCATCATTTATTATTATGACATACTTTCAAAATCCACTGCACAAGAACTGTCAAAATCCACATCTATCTTCTTTGAACTTATAAAGCTTCAAGATCACTTTCTGCGATAAAGATTTATCATAAACAATAGAAATACAGCTTAAAACTGACAATTGTGTACAGAAACATGATGATAAGTAACGTGTGCCTTCAAAATTCCTGATAGTAGACAATCTTAAACCTTTGTATATCAATACAAAACTCAATATAATATTTCAAATGAGTCTTGTTTATTAACGTGCAATACTAATTATAAATGCAGTCATTTAAAACAAAGACCACCTCTTTCAATTGTATTACATCTTAAAATGTTTGTTTTTTTAATGGCACATCAGCACATGTAGGTTATTTAATGCATAGGCAATTGTAGTCCAGTGCCTTGCCCAAGGACACACCATGGTAACCAACACAGGCTTATCTGATGGTAGGATTCGAACCTGATGTACTAAGTCATACATATAACCTAGAAACCATTGTTTACCACTCAAAGTGTTTCTGGTTGAAAAGCATATCTGACAATAAACAATAAAGTAAAAGGAAAACTACTAAACAACAACCTGACAACAACTTGACTAATGCCAAAAGCTACAATAAATTTTTGTTAATTTGTAAATAATAAGTTCTGAACATACTGAAATTATCTATATGCTGGACATGAAAACTGTCACTGCCAAAGGAAAATGATATATATGAAGGTCTCATGATATGACACTTTCCCGATTCCCTTTAGAAACATGCAGAAAATGCACACATAGTGAACAGGACCAGGTGCAACAATAAGAGTAAAAAAAACTTTCTTCAGCAGTGAAATTGTCATTGGCGGAGTGAGTGGTCTAAAGTGTAGCTCTTATGTGGTTAACTTGGAATCTGGCAGCCACAGGTTCAAGCCCACACAGAGGTTAGGTTTTTATCTAAGGCTTATTGAAAAACCCAAGCTGCACAATCCACAAAATAAACGAATCATTTTTTTTCTCAAAACTTCCGGTTTTATTCTGGATGCAGACATACTTGTTCTATTCTATTCAAAGTGGGCTTTCAGATAAAAGTTAAAACAGAAGGAAAAAAGAAAGAAAAAACCCACCATAAAACTGATGGACTATAGTTACAAGTACAACAAAATTTAATGCCAAAACTAGATCCATGTTGGTAAAACATGTATGCCCCTACTGACCAAGAAAACTATGTCTCAAAAAAGTTCAACAATTTAGACAAGTTTGATGAATGCTATAATGACATGAAAATATAATCAGGCCATCTACATATGAATACAAAAACACCTACCAAATTTTATTTGCCTTTTTAAAGTGGTTTTTGTCAAAAACTGAACACATGTAAAAACTTGAAAAATTGCTGGAATGGCCTGAAAATATAATTAGGTCATCTACGTATGAATACAAACATGCCTATCAAATTTAATTTGTCTACCTGAAGTGGTTTTTGTTTAATCATGGTAATAAGTATTTTTATGCCCAAAAAGTTGAAAAAAATGTGTAAAAAATGGAAATACTTTAGCAATGGTCAAAAATCTAATAAGGTCATCTGCATATGAATACATATATGCCTATCATATTTTATTTGTCTATGTTGAGTGGTTCTTTGCACAATCTTGTGAGCAAGATTCTTTGGATAGATAGATGGAGGGAGGGAGGGACAGACAGGAATGAATCTAGATGACACTGTTGCAAGCAGTGGGAGCATAAAAAAGCTGTTCTTCAATCTTGCTTTGACAAATTATGCAACAGAAAGATCACAATGACTTCCTTCAGTAACAAAAGAATTTGTGTTTGAAAAATAACTGTTTCTCAGAATCTTTCTCCTCTTTCATCCTTTAACATCTGAACACGTTACTCCAGCCCCACTGTACACATTCTTCACAGATGCAGTTCATCAATGGACCATTTTACACAAGAATCGCATGGGAAGCATTTTAATCTCCGCCGATTCAGTCTTAATTACACCCTCTCCTGCATCAATACTGAGCAGTATTCCTGTTGATTCTCGTTCCTCACCTAAAATAACCTTAGCCTGAAAAGAAAATTAAAAGTTCTTTGAAGAGCTTAATCTTTTACACATCTACTGTAAATGCAATAATTAAGTTACATGTTTAAGTTTACGTTAGAGGTTATGTGCTTTGTTTATTGATATGGCACAAAAAATGGCAAAACAATTCAATATTAAAGAAACAAATGTTCTTTTGACTCTCCATTTCCACCAATGACTTCAAATCTATTTACCTCTTAAGCCATCTATAATGATACAGAAATTCTGACCATAACAATGAAATGTAACATGTATGTTATATGGTTCAATTAGACTTAACTAGTGATAATAATATAAGGGGAAAATATTAATGTACAGTCTGTAAATTACAACAAAAAAATTATTTTTTTCATAGAAAAAACAAGAAAAAGAGAAACACATATAACACCTACATCACATGTGTAGATTTTATTCATGGATGTCTTTTTAGGTATCAATATTCCTTGGGGGAACCAGTGTAAGGTCACTATACCATTGGCCAGCCATTGAAGTTTTAACAGAAGTAATTAGGCATTAAGTAACCTACTTAGACAATCTACAAGTACATTAGATGGGCCGATGTCTATCGATACACATGCATTACACTTTCAGTAGATATGTAAAAGAGACACCTACCATCGAAACACATGAAAACCCACATAGGTCTTTTCTATGCATCAATTTATGAATGAGAACTGACAGAAAAAGATAGTAGTTTTCATATCAGAGGCTGTAATAATCATGCGCATCCACTGAAAATACTTTAATCTTATCACATTTAAATATTCTGTTGCACATGTTGCATACTCTATGAGCTGATATGGCAATAATTTTCCTAAGACATTTAATTATAATGGAAATATTATTCCTTCTACTCTTGATCCTCCCCCACCCCCCAAACTTAAAAACTGTTAAGACTATTTTCCACAAAGGCTGTATTCATGAGATTAATAACATAGACCATAGCTATATGGAATATGTAAAGTCTATATAAATTTGGAAGAATGGTTTTACGGGAAAACAGGCAAATTCAGTGAATTTTTGTCCCCCACTTTCACGACCACGATGAAATCATTAAATCTGACTATGACCTTTAAGACTGGGCTGTAAAGTTACTGGACAGACTGGGAAAGTAAGGAAGTTTCACTACTCTATCTGGGCATTAGAGGAATGGTGCAGAACAGGGGTAGCAAAATTTATGAATGACCTTGACCCTGAAGATAAAACCTTGACTGGGATATATGAGCTGCCATCAAACTGAGAAGAATAAGTGTACCATGGTTTATCCCTATGCCTCAAAGAGCTTTTATGAGATAAATCAGAAAGAAAAGAAACTTTAAAAGATTGAGCTGTGACCTTGACCTTAAGGATAAGACCTTAAAAATGTAAATGCAACACATCTTCCAGTGACAATATACACATATACCAAGTTTCATCCATTTATCTCAAACAACTGTTAAATTAGAAAACAGAAGGGCAAGTGTGACTGAAATCTAAAATATTGAGCTGTTACCTTGACCTTAAGGATAGGACCCGCAATGTGGTATGCAACACACCTTTTAGTAAAGTGTTATCGAAAAATTCAACATATAACACCATGACACTGACTTTGAAGATAAGAACCCTAATGTGGTACACAACACACCTACTAATGATGACATACATGTATACTAAGATGCATCCCTTAATCTCAAACAGCTCTTAAGTTCTGGAGTGGAAATAAAGTGTGATGGAAAACATAAAATACTGAGCTGTAACCTTGTCCTTGAAGATAGAACCTCCAATGTGGTACACAACAAACCTTCTAGTGATGGTTCACAAGTATACCATGTTTCATTCCTTAATATCAAACGGCTTTAAAGTTACGAAGCAGAACGAAAGCATCATGGAAACATATATTGAGCCATGACCTTGACCTTGCAGCTAGCACCTCAAATGTGGTATGGAACACATCTTCTGGTGATGATTTATTAATTTACCAAATTTCATTCTTTAATCTCAAATTGTTTAAAGTTATTCTTTAGCAGGAAAAGTGATGAAAATGTACAATATTGAGCCATGACCTTGACCTTGAAGATAAGACCTCCAATATAGTATGTGACACACCTTCCAGTGATGATGTTTAAGAATACTAAATGTCATCCCTTAATTTCAAACAGTTTCAAATTTATTGAGCAGAAGAGAAAGTATGATGAAAATATAAAATATTGAGCCATGACCTTGACCTTGAAGATAAGACCCCCAATGTAGTATGCGACACACCTTCTAGTGACGATGTTTAAGAATACTAAATATCATCCCTTAATTTTAAACAGTTTCAAATTTATTGAGCAGAAGAGAAAGTATGATGAAAATATAAAATATTGAGCCATGACCTTAACCTTGAAGATAGGATTGGCAAAGTGGTATGCAACACACCTTGTAGTAATGATGTATAAGTATACCAAGTTTTATCCCTTAATCTCAAATGGATACAGTAGAAGGAAGAGTGTGATGGAAGATTTAAAATATGGAACCATAACCTTGACCTTGAAGAGAATCCCTAAATGTGGTATGCAACACACCTTATAGTGATGATGTACAAGTATAACAAGTTTCATCCCACAATCTCAAATGGCTTTAAATTTATAGAGCAGACAGGGAAATATGATGGATGAAAAGATGGATAAATGGACAGATGGATGGATGGAAGCATAGATACTATGTCCCTACCTTTTCTTTGAAAAGGTGAAGAACAATAAACTGGAAATTGGGTCACAAAAATACCAATGCAACATCCCCACCTCCAAAAACAACAAGTTTTTATCTGTGCGTATTTCAATTTAGTATTTTTTGAGATACCTTCAAGTAAAATGTATCTATTCATCCAAAATATAATAACACTGATACCAGTTTCAACAAACCTGAACTTAGACAATTTTCAGTTACAACAAAGTGTCAAAAAGTAAATGAAATTGATTACTACTTGTAATGAAAGTCTGTTAATGCAAGCTAATTTCATTGGCTCCTAAGGATTTGCAACTCTGAATAAGAGAATTATCAATGTCTCCACTGTATATAGATTCATTATTACTCACCCTATCTCCTTTCTCTGGTTGCACTGGTTCCAGGTGTTCACAGGCTATATTCACCACCTTATCTTCATTAGGAATATACACAGAGCACATGCCTCCCTGGGACACAATGAAAACAAATCATAATATGACATGTACACCATATTGTGATGATAAAAAAAACCTAATTCCAGGAAAGAACTAAACAATACATAGGAAATCCAGCTCTATAACTCTGCATGGCAAATTAAATTCTGAACAAAATTCCAAAATTATTATCACTTGCACCTTAATTAACATGTGTGTATTCACACATGCAAATGCAAACGGACTAACCAAATCAAGTGATAAATGTTAAATTTTGCTTTACATTTTGAGATTACAGATCCTATTATAACTGATAGTCCTACATGATACAGTAAAAGCTCTTCCATTTTTAACTCTCTCTTGCCACTAAGTGTCACTACATGTATCAGCCAAAAAGATGATGATTACAGGTACTAATTATAAATATGAGTGACCAAAGAATGATGGAATAAAAAAAAGGCAACACTGCAAACAGTCCCATATTTCTTAATTACTATGAATAAACTTAGTTCTGCAGACAGTTTCGAATTTGTACTCTCAAACACTTGAGTAAACAGTTAGATCAAAATATAAGAAAAACAAACAATGACACTTTATTCATGATGCTAGTATTCGTTAAGTTTCTTTGTCCATATGTTTGAAAAAGTAATCATGTACGACAATGCAGCAATAACCCAACTGTCGCTTTAATTTAAATGAAACTTGGAAATTTATCTGAAGTTTTCAAATGTTAATTTACAGAGAAGAGATTTGACAAATTATCTATTAAAAAAAAAACCAAGACTGAAATGTCTTAGTCATCAGAAAATCACCTAGTTTAAACACCTTATATGACTAACTAGAAAAGGAAAAAAAAGTAACATGAACAGCACATTATTTGCTTGCCCCGTGTTTAATAGCCCTTTATGTAGGAACTAGTAGGGCATGGCTGATTCAGAAGATTACTGACCAATAGGTCTCATTTACCTGGACCTTTG
Source organism: Margaritifera margaritifera (assembly GCA_029931535.1). Classification (NCBI taxonomy): domain Eukaryota; kingdom Metazoa; phylum Mollusca; class Bivalvia; order Unionida; family Margaritiferidae; genus Margaritifera; species Margaritifera margaritifera. The sequence goes on along the minus strand of JAQPZY010001457.1, from coordinate 851,134 downwards.
GTCAAGGTATGTGGTCTTGAACTAATATTACTGTGCAGAAACCATTATTTTCTCCTTAGACTTACCAAGATCTGACCTCTAGGCCCCAGAATCTGTAGGTTGCTTTGTTGCCCTAAATGCAAGCCATCCAAAAAATTTGGTCAAGAAATTTACTCTTGAATAAAAGTTATTCTGCACAACCCATTTTTCTTGCAGCCACAATGACCCTGACCTTTGAGCTTTTGACCCCCAAATCAACAGACATCTTCCATACCTTAAGTGCAAGTCCTCCACAAACTTTGGTCAAGGGGTACATGGTCTAGAACTAAAGCTATTATGTGAAAAACATTTTTAAAAATTCAATCAGTGAACTTGACCTTTGACCTTTTGACCCCAAAATCAATAGACTTCTTCCTTATTCCAAGTGCAAGCTAAGTTTAGTTCAGGTCTGGTGATGTAGAATTCAAGTTATTGTGTAAAGCAAAACATTTTTCTTATTTCAGTCACATAGACCTTGACCTTTGACCAAAAAGTGCACTGTTGTGAAACAATATTTGGTGAATTGGGCACCTTAAAGTTTCATTGTTGTTATATTTTTGTCCTGTTTGTGTATAATTTCATCTGATTAGTGTGCTGTTGTTTTTTCTTTTTTAATTCGTCTGACGATTTTTCTTTTCCCTTAGTATCGATATTATAATTCTAAATTTTGAATTACTTATTTCACTGAATTATTTACAAAAGAAAATTTTGTTCATATATTCTTGCCTTATCAATCATGCTGGCTAGAACTGATCATACATATTGTACTTTCACTTCTGTTCCAAGCATTGTTTGTTCACTAATTCTTTAAAGTTATTGTGAAAATATCATGTAAATGGGTACTTAAATGAATATGTAATTAAACATGCAAATGAATCGTTTTAATAATAAATAATAAAATAATTACATTATTTATTCTATCAATAAATACAATTCTGTTCAGTATATCGATTAATGTCAAATTTGTAAATAAACAGAAGATAAAGTTACAAACTATTTTGCCCATCAAAAGGAAATAAATAGTCACTTTCACCATGAATGAAATTTCAGAATGTTTCAATATTTTCAATATGATGATGCTGTTTTCTACAAAGATAAGTGTTCATTGCAACAAAATCAAAAAGCTGGAAAAAATTTGTTCTTTGAACGACACATTATATACCCAACTCATGTTTAATAATCCTCTATGTAAGGTAACTGAAATTTTTTGTGCAGAAACAATTTTTCTCCTTTCAGTCAGTGACCTTGACATTTGACCTTTTGACCCCTAAATGAGTTGACTTCAACATTACCGAAGTGTAAAGCCATCCACAAAGTTTAGTAAAGGAATGTTATGTAGAACTAATCAGTCACAGCGACATTGAACTTTGACCCCGTAAAACTGCAAGCCTTCATCAAAGTTTAATAACTGTAGATGGCAGAAAAATTGAGTTATTGTGTGGTAACCATTTGTCGTCTTTCAGTCAGTGACTTTGACCTTTGAGCTTTTGATCCCAAAATCGAAATGGTTCTTCCTTACCTCAAGTGCAAGTCATCCACAAAGTTTGGTGACTGTAGATGGTGGACAACTCAAGTTATTGCGCAGAAATGAAATTGGTAGCAGATGGACAGATGGAAGGAAGCCAGCAGCCATATGGCAAGCATATAAAAAAGAATTGCAAATGATGACAATACTTGTCACCCCAACATCTATATGATCCTTTCTTGCAATCTTTATGAAAATGTATATATTTAATTCCTAATCACAATTAATATCACGATTAACATAAACAAAATGAAAGAAATGTGCTTCCAAAAAATTATTTGTATGATAAAATTGCAAAAATAGGCTGATATTTCATAGTTTTTAATAAATAAATGAGAAATAAATAACACTGAAAGTAAATGTGTACAAATAGTTTATACAGTACTGAGTGCTGGGTGTTATCAGTACCATAATGTCAGAAGATCACATGATATGAACATGACCCACCCTTTCAAATCACTATGGAAAGGTCTATACTAAGTCAATACAGGTTAAGCTGTATATAGCAACAGGAATTAATAGCACATGGTTCAGTGAAGGGGAAATTGGTATGCACAATTCTTGTAACAACTGGAAGAAACACTGCTGAGTAGATCATCTGTCTGCAATCTGTATCTAAATTTACTTCATACAACTAAAGGTACAAAATATATGTAACTTGTAATTTTGTGTACATTAACATCTTTTAAATAGCAATACTTGTAATGTTTCAATACACACAGAACATTAAGAAGCATCTTAATGAACAAATAAAGTCTGACACCATATTTTTATATATGGTTGCGTTTTCCAACAAGCAAATAAAAATCACAAATCAAAGAATTCTTGCTGAAAATATTTACATTTCACTCATGCAACAAACCACACAAGATATACCATTATTCAAGACAAGTAACTCTAGCAAACTAAGTCTATTTCAATAAACAAACTACATAACTTGCATGGTACCCTGTATCTTTAGAAAGTAAATTTTTTAGCTAATTTTTTCTCCGAGAATACTTATCTGATCACATTAAAGTTAGGAAACGAACTTTGCTACCTCCCAAATCTAGCAACCCCTGAAATATTAAAATTCCATCAGAGAAACAATTTACTAAAAACTTTGGGGTCCCGGGTGGCCAAGTGGCCTCGCCTTTACAGATCACTCATACATCTCACCTCTGGCCACTGAATTTGAGTCTCGCCTCGACCAACATTGGTATGTGAGAAAGATTGCCAGTAGCTTCTTGTAGGTTGGTGGTTCTTCCTGGGGCTTTCCCAGGTTCTTCCTGGCTGCCATGTATAGCCTATCATGTGCTGAAAAATGGTGTTAAACCCCACAAATCCATAAAAAATTACTACAGAATTTACTTCTCCACTGAATACATTCCCTGATCACATTAATGTTAATAGAATAGGTAACAGGAGGAAACGCATCAGCATCCAACCCTTACCACAATCACCCTTCGAGGGAAGAATGGCTGAATTCCCTATATGAAGGACAACTGCTTACCTAAAATAAGTTTGGTTTGGTTTTGTGGGTTTTAACACCATTATTCAGCACATGATAGGCTATACACGGCTGCCAGTATATCTGGTGGAGGAAGAACCATGGAAGAACCACTGACCACAAGCTTTCTCACATACCCACATTGGCTGATCCAAGACTCAAACTCACGAGGACAGAGGTGAGATGTCAGTGATCTGTAAAGGCAAGTCCCTTAGACCACTTGGCTACCCGGGGCCCCACCTAAAATAAGAGCAACACAAATGACAGTCATGTAACCTGTGATGAAAGTACCTGGACAAGGGGAAAATTTTTTTTTAAAAAATGGGCAAAACTCACACCTGTGAGGAGGTTATGCCGACATCAAACTGGTCTGATGGTCATCTGGGCTGCTGCCACAGGACCCACCAGATTCAATTCTTGCCTCTGTGAAGCTAGAACACGCAGATAAAAACTTGAGAAAGTTTACTGCGCAAGCCTGCTAATGGCTTTTATTATGTCTTAGATCAAAACATTACGTATGCCAAGTGTGCTATCCACTTAAGCCACCATGCTAGGGTTTTAGTGGTTATAACATCTTTCCCAGTCTTCACTGGAAAAAAAGAGATGCAGTTGGGCTTCATGACCCTTCTCCATGTAGTTCAAGTAGCGCTTGAGAGCATGGACTGGGTTTTACATTGATGCTTCCCTTGACATATCGGTTGAGGTGAGGGAACAGATGACCACTCTTTGATTGCTGGCTGACTGCAGTCTGTTCTTAGGTACAAAACCTGTTTTTGTCCTTAGGACCACGGAACCATCTGATCTCTAACTGAAGATAGTTTGGGTCCACTGAAAGGCCATGCAACTCACTCACCCTGCATGCTGAAGCTAGGGCTATCAGAAAACATGTTTTATATGATAGCAGCTTCAGCGAGGTCCTGGATAAAGGCTCAAACTGATTTGAACTGAACCATGTTAGAATATAGGACAGATTCCATTTAGAGTCCTTGAAAAACCAGAGAAAAAGGTTAACCAGTTGTGGCATTGAGCCAATCAACAGGACAATGCTTGTTCGCCCAGGACTTGTCCCACTTGAATGGGGCTATCAGAATCACTCTGCATTTCTGCTTCCTCATTTTCTGTATTATTTTCAGTACCAGAACCATGGGTGGAGGGGAAGGGTGGGAAAAACGTAGACATAGGTGCAAAACTTCTCCTGACTGAAAGTGCATCTGCGACCCAGGCTTTGTATCAAAGGTGGGCAGTTGGTGATTCCACCTTGTTGCAAAAATGTCTATCGATGGACACCCTCACAGCACGCAATTCTGATGAAAGGCTGATGATGGATGGACCACTCAGTGTGAACGGTCTGGCCCTTCTAGACAGAGTCAGCCAGTCTATCATTGGATGCCCACTAAGTGCACAAATCCAATGAATGACTGATGGATGGACGGAGCACACAGTGTGAAGGGTCTGGCCCCTTCTCCACAGTGAGATGTCCAGGACATTAAGCCCACTGGGGATATGCCTTATCTGGACTGTTATCTTCAGCTGGGCACACTAGTGGAGAAAGTCCCAGAGCAGAATGCATAGATCAGGTGATTTGGTCCCCACCTGTTTGAGCAGGTAGGTAACCTCAACAAGTTGTCCGACATGATGAGAACTGTCTTCCCATAAAGCTGATCCTTCCAAAAATGAAATGTGTTTACTATGGCTTTCATTTCTAGAAGGTTTATTTGATGAGGTAACTCGTCTGGCACCCACTTGCCATTGACCATGGTAAAGATGTGTAGTAGGTTCCCTAATTGTACAAACTGACATCTGTGCAGATTGTAAGTTCTGGTTGGGAATTTTCCATAGGAATTCCTGCTGACAGCCACTGTTTGTTGTACCACTATAGCTGGAATGATACTATTTTGGTCAAGATCATAATACAGTGATTGAGTCAACTGGAAAAGGGGTGCCACTGAGCTGGCAGGGACATCTGCAATGAGTGCATGAAAAAGCGGCCAAAAAGGTTCAAATTAGCTGCTGCACTGAGCATATTGAGGAGCTGCAGAAACTCTCTCACTCCCTTTTGGAAATCAACTCCATGGAAATCTGCATCATGTGCATGTGAGGGAGGCGAATGAGTTTGAAATTGGTGGACAAAATGCTGGGATGGATTGAGCTCCAACTTGTTCAAGTTCACTAAGAACCCTAACTGATTCAAAAGGGACAGAAGATTGTTTGTGCCCAGTACCAAAGATGCATTTACCATGTGTTTTTGGAAGGTTTCATCAAGGTATGCTACAGTTGCCGTTGACGATGTTGAGCAGAAGGAAGTGACAACACACTTAATGACCTTCGTGAATACTCACAGACTGATGTTTAGACCAAATGGGAGTTTGCAAAATTGGTATATCATTCCTTGGAACTTACATGAAGATGGGTGTATAGGGATGTGAAAATATGCATCAGTTAAGTTTAAACTGACTGCAAATTGGTCCCGTTCTGTGGAAAACCTGGCTGAATGTGCCCTCTACATTCTGAACCTCATTGCAGCAATGTACTTGTTGATCTGGCTGAAGTCTATAACTGGCCTGAGCTTCCCACTGGCTTTGGTAACTAGAAACAGCCTGGAGTAAAACCCCAGAAAGTTTGATCTGCAAACTATATCCACCACCTGTTTCTCCAATAATTACCAGATCTCATTTTCCAAAATTCCCACCTTCCCTGGACTGGACAGTGTGTCTGTCATGGAAGAAGAAGGCGTCAAGAGGGGGGCTGGATACACGAAAACTGAAGCCCCTCCAGAACAACTTGGATCAAAATGTCGAGCAAGCATGGTGCTGACTGAATTGTCTTAGGTTCACAAAAATTTATCAAAAATATAAAGAAAACCCATCAAGAGATTTAGGAAATATAAATCAAATTTTTTTTTAAAACCAAAATCTTTATACAAATTTTCTCTGACTGTGGCCTTAACCCCAAGGTCAAAGGGGCAAGTGAACATGATGCAGAATGAAATGTCCAAGCTTCATAATGACTAATTCGAAGAATTAACAAAATTCATCAAGTGATTTGGGAAATAAAAGCAGAGAAACTTTAACCAAAATCTTCACAGAAATTTTCTATGACTGTGACTTTGACTGTGAGGTCAAAGGGGCAAGCAAGCATGTTGCAGAATGAATTGTTTTAGTTTCATAATGATTCATCCCATGTATGGCCAAAATCTGTAAAAGGATTTAGGAAATACAAGCAAAAATGAAAAAACTTTACGCAAAACCTTAAAGCAAATTTTCTCCGACTGTGTCCTTGAGCAAAAGGTGCAAGGGGTGAGCATGCATGTCACAGAATGAACTGTCTAAGCTTCATTATTGATTCATGCATCATGAAAATCAATCAAGATGTTTAAGAAATATATGTAAATGGAAAACTTAGGCCAATACCTTAGCAAATTGTTGACACTTTTGCTATCATTGGCAGAAAAGGGATTGTTATATCTCACTTCCCACTAATATGGGCTTGTCAATAAATAAATGAGATTAAATCGATGGGTTTCAATGTTTGAGTTATCATAGCAAGTAATTTTTAAGTGTAGATTACTGTCTCTCTTTTTCTTATTTTCTGATCCAATGCAGTATTTGCTGCAAACTCATACAAGCCAAAAAAAGATGAAGTAGGTTTATTTTTGCATATGATTTCAACCTCTGGTAGAGTTTTGGAGTTCATAACGCCTGATTTGCTTGTGAAGTGAAACATTACATGTACCTTGTCTAAAAATAACCTGAGAGTGCACTGAGGGAGTGACTCAGTCTGTCTGAAGTGTCCTGTCTGCAGGTGACAACCTGTCAGGGAAACTTTAGTCAACTGGAAACAATGTCCCTTTCAGAGGTGGTTTTCTTCTTAAGTGATTGTAGCTTCTAAATGAGCCATTTGGATGACTGGGCCGCTATCCAGACAATGGGTTCAGTTCTTATCCCTAATGTATATCAATAAAGATTTTTAAGCTCTTTTTCTTGCAAATGCCATAAAACTTAATATAACCCTTTAAGAAAATGTTGTACAAGGTTCATGTGCTACAAACATTGATGTATGTTGCATAACTTTCAAAATACTCTAACACAAAATCTTAACAAGGCTGATGTAGCTGCCATTGCCAAACATGAATTCCACAGAATGCAACGTCTCACCTGCTCTGCTGCTCCATTATGTAAGATTTGTACAGACCTGATCAATGAATGAATTCCACGGAATGCAATGTCTCACCTGCACTGCTGCTCCATTATGTAAGATTTGTACAGACCTGATCAATGAAAGAATTCCACATAATGCAATGTCTCACCTACTCTGCTGCTACATTATGTGGGATTTGTACAGACCTGATCAATGAAAGAATTCCATAGAATGCAATGTCTCACCTGCTCTGCTGCTCCATTATGTGGGATTTGTACAGAATTGATCAATGAAAGAATTCCACAGATTGCAGTGTCTAACCTGCTCTGCTGCTACATTATGTAAGATTTTTACAGACTGATCAATGAAAGAAACTGAGGTAAATAAAAAAAAAATGAACATAACTCACTGGAGCAAGCGAAATTAGTCACTGTGACCTCCTTCTGTCTGTGATAAGCAGTACCCTTCATCAAGTTTAATGACTGTATATACAACAGTGTCAGAGAAAGTGAGCTAATTGCCAAAACTTAATTTTGACACTTATGCCAACAACAAAAATTCTGTCAGAAAAGTGATATCTGTGTCTTGCCTGTGAAACATAGGCAAAACAAAACATTATACTGATGTCTATCTGCTAATGGAAGTGAGACAATAAATAGTGCATGTGTACTTACAGTGACACTCTTGATAATTCCTGTCTGAAATATTAGATTGTGATCATCGTGAGTCTCCTTGATTTTCACCTCTATATCCATTGTGTGCCAATCTGACAGTGAGTGGTCCATGGCAGCTCCTGGGGTCTGGGGAGTGAATGGTGCCCCAGGGGTCATGGGACTGTAACCATACCCACTAGGGGAGGGGGAAGGTTGGTATCCCAGTGGACTGGGAGAAGAGCTACCCATTCCGGGACTACTTGCTGGAAAAAGGAGGAAACCATGTATGTTCATATTTTTTTAATGGTATCTTCCTTTTTTTAAGGAAGAGAGAGGCAGAAAAGAAAACACAGGCTGACAAAGATGTAACATTTAATGCAGAAACAGAAACCAAATGTGTTAAAATATACATGAAAAGTGGAACCCATATAAAACAAACTCATGATTTTAGGAAATTTCAAAAATCAAACAGTACTTAATTAAGTCAAAGTTTTAACATAACTGATGTAAATATCAATTCTTTAAAGAATTTTTTTTTTAAATTGAAAAATTTTAAATGGCTATCTGAGGTTTATCATACATGGGTTCTTCTGTATATACATGCATTTCTATTAAAAAAAAAAAAGACAACTTGGAAGTCTACAGTAAAGCAGCATTATTCCCATGCTTTTCTCAGTGATCACACCCCCTTATTTGCACATTATATATATTTATGCATATGTGTTCCTGCCCTCCCAAGCTCTACAACCTGCCTATGGATCCAAATTCCAATGGATGGGCAGAATAACATAATTCCCACCTTTTCTTTGAAAAGCATGGGGAAAATGACTTCCTTATGAAATTTCTTTGCTTGCTAATGAATGTAGCCATGCATTTCTAACAATAAGCCCATGCTTGTTGATTAGCACCCCCCCCCATTGTTTACAAATGTTGACAAATATTTACTAAGGATAATCTATGTATGATAATAAACCCCCCTCTATTCTTTGACAAATTTATAAGGCTGGCCCCCTGGTCTTATCATTGGAGAAATACTGTACCCTAATTCATAGAGTCCTGAAAACTTCTCTCACAGAAAATGTGTTTCAAGAGGATCTTCTTAGGAAAGGAATTCAAGAAACACTATTTCTAGTATAAAACCCATGCTACAATATATTCTTTGTGTATACAAGTTTTAAAAAATTTAAATATAAAACTCTTAAAACAGAATGATATAGGAAAACATCCAATGGCAGCATGTCTGGATTGCAAATGTTTTTGTTTTGTCTAAATGGTGTAGTACTTCTTAGATTCGACTCAAGACTGTATTACTACTAATGAAGCATCTCCATACCAAGTTACATGACTATGCTGGCAAACGTGTATCAGAAACTAAGCTAAACACAAAGGTTATTTCAGGTCATTAGAGTGTGAAACAGAGATCACAGTGACTTAGTTTTTACTTGAAGGTGAAGTACTCTTTATGACACATCTACATAATAAGTTTCATGACTCTGAAGGCAATAATGTCTGAAAAACTAAGCCATATGAAGAAGGTTAATGCAAGTCACTATGATGGGAAATATAGGTCACAATGACCAAGTTTTGACTAAAGGGGTAGTACTCCTCATGATGCATATTTATCCCAAGTTATATGACTGCAAGCAATAGTGTCAGAGAAACTGAGCTAAATGTATTGTCTAGAGAAACTGAGCTTAACATAAAAGGTAAGCACAACTCACTAAACCACTGATGGCTGTGTTACTTTACATGAAGCATCTACATACCAAGTCACATGACTTGGTATGTACATGTTTCATTAGGAAATGGTACAAATACTGATGACATCCTGTAATTGACAAGGAAAATTCAAACTCGCTGAATCTATGTGTATACAGACAAGACAAACAAGGGAACATTGTCTTCTCAGACTTGAAAATCATCCCCTACCTTGATATCCTGCAGGTGACTGTCCATATGGAGAGTATGAGCTCCCAGGAGTCTGTGGAGTGAATGGCCCCATGGGGCTGTGTGTGTCAGATGGTGATGGGGACTCGTCAAATGGGAAGTCAAAATCATTAGATCTGCACAGTGGTAAACATTATTGATTAAGCTATATATTTTGCTACATCGGTAAGGTATATAAAAAAAATGATCATTCAACATTTTTGTATATCAGTGTCATAACTTTAAATCATAAACACAGTCTGACACACATAACAAAATCACATAGCAAGATTTTTGATAGATGTAACGTTTACACAGTTGTCTGATAAACAGAATCTCTATTGTATATTCAATAGACATTATATTTATGAAATGAGTTGAATAATAAACTATACAACTCACTCCAAGCAGCTCATGATAAATTATTCATAACCACTAGACACTCGTATGAGATTTATCTTTATTCCTTGAATTTATAACAGCTCATTGTAAAGATAAGAAAGCATCATGATTGCCAATCATAAGCTCGACTGGAACACTGAGGTTTATTTGCAATGGTAGGTTCACAACATTAGTTAAATATACATACTGACTGCTGTATAATTTGTCCATATTTTCCATGAGTACTATTGCACCATTTATATAAGTTAATTATCAGAAGACAATTCTTCAGTTAGTAACATAAACAACTATAGGACCATATGATGATGGTAATATTGGTGGTCTGATAACCTAGTAAGCCTACAGAAACAAATTCTAGTGGTTCTTCCAGGGGTTTTCCCAGGTTCTTCCTCCACCAAAATTTACTGGCTGCGATGTATGGCCTATCATGTGCTGAAAAATGGCATTAAAACCCACAAAACCAAACCAAACCAAACTCTTTATTATCTAACAAAAACTGTAAGATGCTGGCAAATTTTGTTGTCTAAAATCCAAGTATGACAGATTCTTGCCTGAAAAAAAACTATAATTGCACTTTTGTCAAAACTGCATGATGTTATAACATGCGGTCTGATACATTCATGTGTGAAAATTAGAAATTTTACATAATTCTTTTCAAAGTACTGAGAAGACAGATCGCTTGGAGGGTTTAAGTAATTCTTCATTAAAAAGGATCAGACGATGAACTTAAGTTGTGAGATATTAATAATCATGTTCCTTTTTTATGATGATAAGCAAATACCAATATCTATCACAATACATGTAACCTTAATTATCAATGTTTAAGTCCTTTCTTTACCTAACAACAGAGAATTTATTGAAAAATTTATGAGAAAATATTTTAACTATTACCTTTGATGATCATTTTCTACTGAGATGACTCTGTAGAGTTTTAAGTGCTACATCGAAGCCATCAAACTAAATCAAGGGAAGCAATCTGAAGTAACTTTGAACTTAATACTTCAAGGGAAGTAACCACCCTGACTAATCATTTACTCTCTGGATGAGAATTAGAATTATGTTTCTTTATATAGCATGACTGGCCTTTCAGATGAAAAGGCCAGAGCTAAATATAGAATGAGCCTTCTTATTAGAAACAAACTTTTCTTAGTAACAGGCAGCAAACACCATGCCATAGTCTTTGAGGGATGAAATCCCTTATGTGTGATCAATGAACAAGAAGTTTTCATTAACGCTTGATATTGTCCGATGCCACCAAAGGGCTGGAGTGTGAAATTTGCCAAATCAGGAAAGAATGCAAGGTTGATTAAGAAAATAACAGTAATATACATTCAAAATTCTTCTCTTCTCATACCATGTTCCAGAGCTTGAAATCTTTATCTTAAATGAGGTAGATGTTTCATAATATTATGTCTGCATACATAAGTAGGACCACATAGTTCCTACATGTATGAGAACGCACAAGCATGCTAAATTATCAACTTTTTTTGGGACAAAATTAAACTCATTAGGTGCTCATAACAAACTTTTTTAAAAAAAGACTAAGATCTATCTTAAATTGTCAGTTTTGGAGCAAAAAAAAAAATTTTTTTAAAAGTCATGATTATTTGTCTATGGGGCACTATAATGGTACACTGTGAAATGAGAGCAACTCTTACCAAAAGGATCTCCTCTGGCATTTTAAATACAACTATAAGATCTAGGTATCCTGAATTCCAGATATACCTGAACAAGAGATACCCCTTTTTGCTGAGCCCGCCTTTTATTAGCTAGAAAAGACATACATAAAAGAAAATTTTAAAAAATTTCATACTTAGCTTAATGTAAAAAACTTTTAACTTAATCTACCATGTGGATGGACGAATGGATGGACAGCTATACTGACATGGACACAGATGGCAAAGTTATCAGTATGTGAAGCTTCTGCCAAGGCAGACTCAACAAAATTTCTCATGACTGTTTCTCCATTCCTTATTTTTTTTGTTGTAGTGAAAAAACTAGGTGGTTAATTTAAGACAGATTGTACTTCATACCTGGAAGGAGTGTTAGTATTTGAAGGATCCCAAGCACTACTCCCTCCTGCTGGGGTACGACTTCCAGGTTCATAGCTTGGGGTCTGACTGCCATAATGTGGTGTCCTGCTTCCATCATTGAGTGGTGTCTGTGAACCATACATTGGTGTTCTTCCCCCAGCATATGATGGTGTCTGTGATCCTTGGACAGGAGTTCGTCCAGGAGTGACAGTCATACTGCCCACTCTTTGTCCTCTGTTGTGAAAATCAAATCTATATTAGATAATGGCATGGTTGAAACAAGTTGATAGTTTTACTTCTGAATGATTCACTACTTCTATACTCATTTTAAGACATCATAATTATTCAAACATAGATTTCTTGGCGTTCCATATGCTTCTGAGTATATTTACGACAAATGAGACTTCCACACGAATTTGAAGTCTGCTTTAAACCTCAAATTAATTTCACTCATCTTTAAATATAAAACATGTATCTTATGATATGTTTAAGAATGTAAATATCTTAAATTTTTTTTTACATAGCTAAGGGTCCAAGCAATCCAAAATCACTAAAATAAATCTGAAGGTTGGAATGCATTTCCTTGCACTACACTTGGTAAGGGTCATTACTTAGAACAGTATGGAAAAAAGTACACTGTCATTAATTGCCCATAAAATAAAAGTTTCAAAATACTTAAAATTTTCACAGGTTGAAGATCAAAAAAGGGTATATTGGTGAGTGAATTTTTTAAGTATGAGTGAATGTTTTCAGAATTACACAATTACTGAGATTACATCAGTTTCCACAACATAAAGCCTGTGCTGCCAATTTATGGCAAGTCATAAATAGCTAAAGATTACCACAGGTCTCGTACAGTTTTCATTGACTTTAACATTTGAATTCACAATTATTAAAATTGTGTACAAATTTTTATTATTATTATTTAATAAGAGACAGAAATCGCAACCACATCATTTCCTGTCTAATCTCTCCCTGATTTCATGGCGCCACGATACTCTTAGATAAAAGATGACATCATATCAATGGTGTATATTGTAATGATCATGTCATTTCAAGCTGCGAAGTAATTTTTATTTTACAAAAGCGGATTACCTTAACAAGACAAAATACTAACGTGCGATTTGCTAGACGAGTCAAGTCAACAGAAATAGTTTTACAACTGGAATGAAGCTCCACTCTTGCTGTGGTTTCTGTGGCATCTTTGACAATACCAATATAACCTATCATAAACAGAAAAAGTATATCACTAAGTAAGATGAATATAAGTAAGAAAAAACAATGGTAAAATGTATAAAGATAAGACAATATTTTAGGAATTTATTGAACTATAAACCAATGATCATAATCTGGAGAAGAAAAAAATACCATTTCTGCCAGACAAATCATATTGATCACTCTACATACACAGAGGATGATTTTACACAAGTTGTCATTCTTATGAAATGCATTGAGTATAATAATAATATTACTGTATATACTAGCGTATAGGCCGATACCAACTGCAAACTGCATAGATCCAGATCTGCTGTTGCATAATGTGCTGGGAGATCAGGGTCTATGTTGTTTACATTTGGACCCGGCTTATACACGAGTACATACGGTAGATGCAAGCAAATGCATACAGTATTATTCAGACATTTTAATGGGTTTTTTTGTATTACACAATAAAATATGAGACACTGTTAGCTATTAGTCAAGGTGTGGCTTGAAATTTGATGTCATGTATAAAACTCTGTCTGCTGTAATGATACCAGTTTTCAACCCTGCTGAATACAAGTCCCTCTAATGAATAGTAATATGCATCAAAAAGCTCTTTAGGGTAGTTTTAGTACAAGAGGGCAACTTGAGAGTCCCTCTCTAACCAAATGAAAGCTTACCTTTGAATGGTCCCTGTATGATGCTGACAGTTTGCCCAATAAGACCCCTATCCCTTCGGGGGCCTCCCCCTCCCCTACCCCGCCCTGGGGTCGCTCCTCCACTGCTGGGATGGGAAGGGCTTGCTAGTCTTGGGGACATGAATGGTAAACTGCTGCCCATTGGAGCGGCATTTGAGGTCTGCATTGAAAAAGGAAAAGGTAAGAAAAGTAATCTTTACTAGTCCTTACTGGCATATGTAAATTTTTGTGCAATACACTGCACCCTAAAATGTATATTTTCTTGTTGATTTTTCTTTTTTTGACAGTTTCCTTTCTGCAAATGCAGTGATTCCTTGCCATAATGAACCTCTCTACTATGAATGTTTGGATATAAACATTTACCTTGCACCAAAAAATAAAGAAATGCATGGATTTAATTCTTCATTACAAAGCACAGCTTGAAGTAATAGTTAATTAAATACATTGTATTTATTTTATCGTCAGATAATTGTACTGTATCAAGGTAACTTGCCAACCCAAACTAAGCAAACTAGGCAAATGCCAAGTCTGTGGGTGAGCAGGTTACCAAATTACACAGTACAATTATCTGATGATGAAACAAATATTAATTTTATTTAACTGTTTTAATCCGCAATAAACCATTGCTGTTTTTATATTTCAATTGAAATTTCACATTTAACCAAGTTTTGTAAGGAGTAATTTGCACTAGTTTTATTACCCTTAAGAAAATAATAATGTTCCACTATCATAGCAACATAAGACCATTTCTTCCTTTAAACTGCTGAGTGTTGAAACCATCTTTGATATTCTTCAGCGATAACAAGATTTTCAAATTAGCTGCTGTGTTAACATATAGGTCCAACAAGGCACCATAAGAAGTCTTCTAGTGGAAACCCCATGTTTCCATTTTGGAGAAGCAACAATAAGAATATTTAAAAATTGGATGCCATGGTGGCCATATTCGCTATCAGACTGGTACCATTTCTATTTAGTTCCAACTAGACATCATAAGAAGTCTTTTGATGAAAGCACAATGTCGATATCGATATTAGTGATAACATTATTTTCAAGATGCGCTGTTGTGGCCATATTGGACAGCCATCAAGGAGAAGTAGTGATAACAAGATTTTCAAGATTGCCATTGTGATGGTCATATTAGAAGTTGGATCTGTACCATTTTCATTTACAACCAACTAGACATTTAAAAAAGTCTTTCAGTGAAAACCCCATGCTGATATGACCATTCAATCAGGATAAATAGTAATAGCAAGATTTTCAAGATGGCCACTGTGGTAGGCATATTGAATGTCTGAATGGCACCGTTAGGACCAACTAGACATCATAAGAAGTTGTTTAGTAAAAACCCCATGTTGATATGACCATCCATTCAGGAGGATTAGTGATAACATTATTTTCAAGATGCGCTGTTGTGGCCATATTGGACAGCAGATCGACACCATTTTCATTTTGGATCAACTATACATCATGAGAAGTCTTCTGGTGAAAACACAATGGCAATATTACATTTTGTTCAGGAAAAGTAGCAAATTACAAGATTTTCAAGATGGCCACTGCACACCTGCTTACCCCTAAAGAGGTATAAGCGTAATCTAAGTGGCAAAAAAGTGTAATCAATATATTACATGCCATAATTACAATAAACTGAAAAATGTACATTTAGTTTTGCTACTAACCTGGATCTGCAGCTGGTTAAAGTTCTTGTCACAATGGGCAAAATCCATGTGGATTAGTACCAGAATACAAACCACAAAACATATTGACAAATTATATATAAACAACACTCACTTTAACTAGTCTACATGTCTAACTTTCTCTAAGTGATTGTAAAGTCAACTCCACAAATTCTGCAACGATCATTACCATGTGCTCAACCTGAGTGCTATATTACCCCTCTCATGTTCTTTTAAATTTGTAAAGCACTATTGATGTGTCTTTTTTCTGTTCCGACATGTTTTAAAGTTTAAGAAGATCCCTCTTCTCTAACATTTTTCAGTCATATAACAGCCAAGAGTCACATCAATAAAGCCTGATTCACTTAACATCTGCTGCCATTTTTTAAAGTATAAACTGGTCCGCTAACAAATGTGTATTAATATAATGAATCTGTGAGAAAAGTTTTCAAATTGAAGAAACCCGTCAGTTTTCTTGGAAATTTGTCATATACAGCTGCTATAAATAGAAAATAAGGAAAGTACATGGAGGTCTATGACAAATGTACTTTTATGCAACTCTTATGCAGCAGTCTTCTTTTTTAGAATATTCTCAGATTTATATGATGTGTGGGATCAAAGAGATGATAAAAAAAATTACAAACACAACTTTTTATTGCTTTATTTTTATTTTTTTTAATGTACCAAAAAAGCATAATCCATATACAGGCCAGTGTAAGATGTAATTAAGTGAAAAAAAGCGAAATGATTAAAACAAAAAAGCGTAATGGTTGGCAGGTATGCCACTGTGGTGGCCATACTGGAGATCAGATCAGCCCCATTTTCATTTAGGACCAACTAGACATTCATAAGAAGTCTTTCAGTGAAAACTCCATGTTGATATGACCATACATTCAGGAGGAGTTGTGATAAGAGTTTCAAGATGGCCACTGTGGTGGCCATATTGGACACCAAATTGGCACCATTAGAAGTATACTGGTGAAAATCCCATGTTAATATGACTTTACATTCAGGAGGAGTAGCGATAACAAGATTTTCAAGATGGCCACTGTGATGACCATACTGGAGATCAGATCTGCCCCATTTTCATTTAGGACCAACTAGATATCACCAGAGGTGTTTTAGTGAAAAATCCCATGCTGATATGACTATCCATTCAGGAAGAGTAGCAATAAGATTTTCAAGATGGCCACTGTGGTGGCCATATTGGATGTCCAAGCAGTACCATTTTAATTTAGGACCAACTAGACCATGGGATGAATGTGTGTGTAAAGTTTGAAGGCAATCCTCCAAGTAGTTTAGGAGTAGTGATAACAAACTTGTGCTAACGGACCGACGGACAACAGACAACCGACCATCCCATAAGCTCCTCTGGTCTATGACCAGTAGAGCTAAAAACCATGTTCTACTGAGATTTTTTTAAATGGATAAGTAAGTGCCAGTGGAATATGTAAACTGGTCTTTTTAATATAAACTTTGCTTTCATAAGATAATGTAAAAGAAAATTATTTTTATCAAATAGATTGATTTCATTGTCAGGAATGAAATGAATGTATTCAGCTTCCTCTTATCATGCCTTTTGTGAAAACTAATATTTATTATTATTCTTAGGAAATAGATTTTCTATTTATAATTAAAATTTTGTTACTTCTTGTAGAATATGGACCTTTGTTCTAGAGCAGTTTGTGTCGGACATTTCCTTTTCTGCGCTTGTATTAGATCTGTTAGTAACGTTATTCATTATATATTTCATAATGAGATACTGATATGTATCAGTGCAAAAAAAATCAATATTGCCACAGTGGCAATAAAAGTGGTATCACCAATGTGTGGTGATAGCAACTCTGGAACTACTTTTTTTTACCATTTAGGAAATATATCTGCCCTTACATATGGTATATTTCCATATTTAGGTCTAATTCATTTTTCTTCTTCTTCTTTCTTTCTCTCTTCATCAGGATGAACAGATCTTAAAATATGCCAAACACTGTATGTTGAAAGAAACAATGAAGTGCCCTAACAAAATGACTAAAACAAAAACCAAATAACAAGTTGGTTTGAGGCATGAGCTTATTTAAATAGTTTTTAACATGAATTGTGCAAATTGTACTTGATTGAACTGACATGACCTGTTTTCTATTTGATATTCAGTGTCAACCATATCTGCTATACCAAATAAATACTTAAAAATTGTTTAATTAGTAATTTTAACTCTCATCCCACTCATAATCATATCTGAAAATTTTGGAAAAATCTGAGATGGGTGAGCATTGATTGCAAAATGAAATTAAGTGATTTGTAATTTGGGTGTAGCATCAGTGACCGAACTAGACTGCAAGCTTACCAAGGTCATATAATTCATATCTGAATGTTGAAATAAAATAAGTAAGCAAAATCAGAATAGGTAAACTCGCAATTATAAAAAATGTCAGTTTAACAATGTTACACTCTGACGGCTTGTTGGATCTGACCACTCAGTGATGATGCAATGTCCAACAAACAATGTTCACTGTATCAATCCAGGCAAGAAATGTGTTAATGCAGAACAAAAAAAACAACAAAAAAACAAGAGGCACAAGTGGGCTGGTGATCACTCACTTGGCTGACATCTGCCTAATAGCCAAATGCAAGAGCAGTTAGCCAAAAAATATGGATCAGTAGAATGCTTTCTATTGACAATTCTTCCAATGTTGCTGATTGCATCTGTTATGAAAACAACTGTTTCAAGGTTTCTCTAGTTTTTATACCTTTATCCATATTTTATGGCACATCAACATCATTTGTCAAATACTGAAAGGTCTTTATTCCTGGATGATTTCTTTAAAAGTTGGTCAAATTCTGTTAAGTGGGGTTTTTCTTTGATAAAAGTTGTGTAAATGTTTTTCTATTTTTTTGTAATGCTGGCCACATTTGATGGTGGATTGGCATCATTTCTACAAATGTGAAAGGCCTTCAAACTTGGATGCTTTCTGTCAAATTTGGTAAAATGATGATAAGTGGCTTTTTAGAAGAAATTGTTACAAGGTTTTTTACTTTTAGTTGCAGGAGCCATATTTTATGGCAGATTGGCATAATTTGTACAAACTTAAAAGCTCTTCATGCCAAGATGTTATCCGTCAAATTTGCTCAAATTCTGTTGAGTGGTTTTTGTGAAGTAATTTAAATGATTTTCTATTTAGTAACAGCAGCCATATTTAATGGTGGACTGGCATCATCTGTATAAATTTGAAAACTCTTAATGCATGAATGTTTTCTGTCAAATTTGGTCATATAATGCTGAGCTGTATCTAAGAAGTTGCTTAATTTTTCTATTAATAGTAATGGTGGCCATATCTGATAGCTGATTGGCATCATTAGTATAAATTTGAAAGGCCCTTATGCTAGGATGCTTTCTGTCAAATTGGTCAAATCGTATTTAAAAGTCTTTGAGAAGTCATTTAAATGTTTCTCTATTTTTAGTAATGGTAGCCAAAGTTGATGGCAGATCGTTATTATTTGTACAAACTTGAAAGCCATCTATGCCAGGATGCTTTCTGTTAAATTTACTCAAATTCCATTGTGCGGTTTTGACAAGATGTTGTTGAAAGGTTTTTATACTTTTAATAATGGCAGTCATATCTGATCCTGAATTGGCATAGTTTTAATAAAACTGAAAAACCTCAACGTCAGGACGTTTTGGTCAAAACTGTTCAAGGTTCTGCTGAGTGATTTTTGAGAAGTCATTTAAAGACTGTTCTACTTTGAGTAACAGTAGCCATACTGCATGATGGATTGGCATCACTGAAAAAGTTTTCAAGACCTTCATGCCAGGATACTTTCTGTTAAATTTGGTTTAATTCTGTTTAGCAGTTTTTGAAAAGTTCTTTCAAGGTTTTTCTATTTTTAGTAATGGTGGTCATATTGCATGATGGATCAGTATCCACTGAACAAATCTGAAAGGCCTCAATGCCAGATTGCTCCATGTAAAATCATGTACAAATCGGTCAAGTGGTTTTTGAGAAAAATTGTAAATAGCAATTGTAAACAGATGCCACATGATGGAAGAAACACCATACTGTAAGCTTTCTTGGCCTTGCAGTCAGGTGAACTAAAAATCCTTTCATTTTTCATAAGAAAGCAGTCATTAATTTGACAAAACACACAATCTGAAGCAATTATGTGTAGGAAATAAATTTGTGAATAGTCACATGCTAAAATTATTGTAAAAGTTTACAATTTTTTTTATTGATGTAGTAATACAACTTATTTGTCTACTGTACTAACCACACTGGCACAGAATGTAAAAAATCCATGCAAGTTAATGTTTTTTTCCTTTAAAAACATAATAAAAAGAAAATCTGTGTATTTTTTGGTAGATATATGGAAATATTTAATAAGTGAAGTTGAAACATTTCATATTGTCACCCGTGGCTTTGCCACTTTTGACAATACAATGTTTTTCCACTTCAATCATGAGATACTTCCCGATATCTATTAAAAAAATGTAGATATCCTCTATTTATTACAATGTTATCTTTACTTCATGTCCTATCTTTAGCATTCTTGCATCATCTGCCAAGCACGTGTGCTATTTTTAGAAGTGCATATTTTTTATAAAATGTACTGAAGAGAGTATGATTATTTGTATGTAAAAGTACTGCAAAAAGAATACAATTATCAGCAAATAAAAGTACTACTGGGGATTAAATAATAAACAATTTATTAGGACCAAAAAATTGACAGTGTTAGTGAGGCACTGTTTTATCTATATCTTTCACTTCATATGATGAGCTTCAACCACTTAACAGTACAATTCAAAGTTCTCATTACAAGTCACAGCCAGCTTAAAATTTTTTAAAATTGTAGCCATCTAATTTTACAACACTGTAGCATTTTTTTTTTACAATGTTGCACTGACCCTGCATCTTTATGCTACTTCAAAAAATAATAAGACTGAGAGTTCAATAATCATATGAATATGGACAGAACAAATATACTTACCTTAGAGCCACCTGCTAGAACAAGATGTCTGGTGCGACACACAAAGTAACCGCCATTGTCAGTCATCATTCTGGACATGAGGAAAGCAAAACTTCTGTACAGGTGTTTGATCTCTCCTGATCGGCCCTGAGGAAATAAACATAAATGTACACAATGTATATCAAGGGTATGCAGTCTATACACATTGATGAAGCTGCCCTTATGGAAATGGATTTAGTTGTATGCAGTACATATGCAGTAGGGTACTGACCATGAAGTGTATATAGTGTGTTATGCAGTTAATGTTTGGTCAGGAATGAAATGACAGATGTAGGTAGGTTATAAGCATTACAGTACTGTCACTAAAAGAAACAAATACAGGTGTATGCAATGTTTATGAAGTAAAGTATCAGTCCTGGATGACATCAATAATTATGTCTGTAGTATTAGCTTGTGCATGTGTGAAACCATCTATTCTGCTTAATATATTTTTCAGTAGTAAGGGATGTTCCCTTTAGTTTTAACTGGAAGGAGTTGAACACCACCAATTTATTTTATCCCTAACCACCAACAGAAAACATATGTTTTGAATAAAATACTTGGGAAAGGTTTGCACTTATTCCAAAAATGAACATATATGTTCATTGTCTAGATGCGTTCAGATTGCCTATCATGCATGTATACAGTAGAACTGTTAGGTACCAGGAGCTCACAAGATACCATCACTTCTGTGACATGAGTCAGTTACTTTAAAAGTGTTCAATTAACCATAGAAAGTTGTCACAGCAACACAAATGT
Organism: Margaritifera margaritifera; assembly: GCA_029931535.1. Taxonomy (NCBI): domain Eukaryota; kingdom Metazoa; phylum Mollusca; class Bivalvia; order Unionida; family Margaritiferidae; genus Margaritifera; species Margaritifera margaritifera. The sequence continues at coordinate 829,623 of JAQPZY010001457.1, read as the reverse complement.
TTTGGCATGTAATGCAGCTTAATCCCAAGATGAACCTACAATGCACCTTTGGTAGCAATACATTATAAAAGGTGATGGAAATTGCATCAAATCAGAGCACAGATGCCATCTGTAAGTAATTTTCAAAATCATGGAAAAGGTCAAATGTAACATCTTAGAATGCACCCTCAATCGGTATCAAAAGGTAAAAAGGTACTGAATTAGAACCAGTAGATATGTGTATACATTTTTTATTGAATTCTGGAAAGTCAGTGACCTAGTTTTATTGCACCACGCATGCTCATCCCAAAATGCACACGAATGTTTAAATTTTATGTCAATAGGTATACAGTAAAACTGTCTTGAACGATCTCTGCCTGTCATTTATGACCACAATCTTAATGCATGGATCAAATGTATTACATAAATGCACTGTCATGAGCGACAACTGCAGAATGTGACCAGCGACCATGATTTTTATGCAAAATATGCGTGTCAACACTGCTATAAATAACTGCATGGCAAAAACAGATAAATACCATTGACCTTTATTTAATCCTTTGTAACCATAACCGCTTAGGTGGGTCTGCAGGCAAAGTGCAAATTGTTCCAAATAACACTGCTCTGAACAACCGCATTTCAAAAACAGAGATAACCACCACCACTTAAAAAATAAAGACTGTTCTAAACAAAAGAAAAAAGATTGAAGCTGGCTACTGGTTACCTAAATCTACATATCATGCAGGTTGTGTCATTTGTTAGAGACCATAAAACTGAGTAAAGTACATGTCACTAACTGCCATTGTAGTGCCAAAGTCATGTGAATCCCCATTACAATTAACCTTTCTTTCTTCGAAGGGAATAGCCATAGATGTACATCACAGTTCAAAGGTTTGAATTGTTTCTTTATCTTTTGTAACAACCCACACAATGCCAATAATATCATAATGAGAATTCTTCTTAAAGGGCTTCAGTGGAGCAGTCAAGAACATCATTTGTCTTTGGACTTAATCCATAATGCCTGGGATGAATGACGTCTTCATCTTTGTCTTAAATACTAGTATGTTATTATAGTTTTCCAGATTCAGTTGTTATTGTAAAAGGTTTGTGTTGTCTGTGGTATTTCTGGACATTACAGTGATTAAAATGCACACACTGTGCTGTTGGTTATACCCTTTGTTTATCTACTTAATCTCTTTATATCATGAGTGAATTATGCCTTTTGCTTTTGTCTCTAAATAAATTTCTTTTGTTTCTGGGCAAGTTAATACCATTTTCTGATTTCATTCATTGGTACATATCTATTCCATATTTACCCAAAGCCTGATCACAACCACTGCAGTTGTTTTTTCAACTGATCACTGGTAATGTTAACACCTTAATAACAATGGCAGAACCTCGAACGAAAAAGAGAAGCCAGTTTAAACATTGGTAAAGCTCAAATGCAAGGTGTTATAAGAGACAAGGAGTCCATTAGAAATGAACGGCAGAATGGTGTACAGGCACAGAGTAAATATGTTAAGGCATGACAGACCAGAGTATGGTGATATGAACGAGTGAGTATAGGAGTGTTTTTGTATTGCCAGGAGTAAGAATATACCAGTAAGTGGAAAACATTCAGGAAAAAGCAATTATTCTCTCAGCAGAACTGAGTTATCATGACTTTACTGCTTCTAATGGATTATGTCACATTCTTTGCAAAAGTAAATTTTTGTTGTAAATTATGTTTCTCCAATAATACTTAACAGATCACATTAACATTTGGGATTACTTTCTGCTACCTCCGAATCCAGCCCTCCTTGAAGGACTAAAAAAAACGTCCTTCTGTCTATAGATATAGAGATAAAGGGAAGCAACTCTTACAGGTTAACTCCCCTTGTTCCAACTAGGTGGCCACCGGTCTCCATTGTAAGTTTAAGCTTGAGCGAAACCTTGAACAGGATGCTTGCATTGTGGGGAAGGCTGGGAGGGAACTTTAGTAATGTGATTGGGTAATTATTATTGGATAAACATAACTTACTAAAAAAATGTACTTTCTCTGTCAAATACATTACCCAATCACATTAACATCTGGAGAATAGGTTTTAATGCCATTTTTCAGCACATGACATGCTATACATGGCAGCACATGTAGCTTAAGCAAGGTGGAAGACAGGGACTCAAACTTTGACGAGTTGAGCCACATCAAGACCTATGAGAGGTTCCATTTTTAGGAACAATGTGAGTGAGTATGGTCTGGATATGTCAAAATTGGACAGCAAATTGGAAAGGTCCTGGTTGCAGCTAGAATAGTCTCTTTCATGTCTGAACGTGTCTGAGATCATGGAATGGTATCCCTTAATTGTAATAGAGGCTAGCTTAATGTCCTCAAAGAGGAACAGAAAGAAGTTAGCCAGTTGGGGAATGGAGGCTGAGAGTGGTGTGATGTCATTAACGTGACACCAGTCATTGAAAATCCACCATTTCCCCCTGTATGCCTTCAAAGTGGAAGGCCACATAGCTGTTGCAATCTTCTCCACTATCTCAGCACCAGAGACCTTTACGCACAGGGTATTCCTGACAAGAGCCAGGTGTGAAGGAAGAGTTTCTCTGGAGAAGAATGTAATAGTGACGACCTCGGCTGCTTGCGCTTCTGGGTCTGAAATTGGGGAGATGAAGGTGGGTAGTTTGTTGTTCCACCTCGTCACAAATAGGTCTAGCATTGGTCAGCCCCATAGGGCACAGACTTGATGGAAGACAGATAGATAGAGAGATCACTCCGTGTGAAGCCATAACAATGAGCCTAGCAAGTATGTGTCAGACTTGTATATTTATCTGATATTGGGAACACCAATGACGGTATTCCCATACCATAAGGCAAAGGTCCACTGATTTTGTCATGAATTTAGGGGCAGCAATAAATTGATTGAGCTTGCTTGGGTCTATTGCAGGTCTCACTTGCCAGTGGATTTCATAACCAGAAAGATTCTGGAGTAGAAACCTGGGGAATGTAGTTTTTGGACTACTTCTATCACCCTCTTTACGTGCATAAGCTCTATTTACTTCTGTAGAACATCTGCCTTCATGAGATTGCTTGTGATCTTCATCATAAAGGTGGACAACAAAAGTGGAGGTGGCTGGATGAACGAGATTCGTAGACCCTCTGAAATGACTTGGATCACACAACTGTTTTCTGATAATAGGTTGATCCAAGTCAGGCGAAAAAGGAGTCTGGCACCCAAAGGTGGGTCGCCAGCAGTTGGTAGAGTTGGCAAGTCATTGATGGTTAGTGGGAGAACAAGCATTGTTTTCTCTCGCCCCTCTGTCTGCCAGCAGAAATTAGAGGCATATGTGGGATGATCGTCCACAGACACCTTGACTTTGTAAGTAGGACTGATTGTGGGCAGAGGAGAGCATTCCGACGGAGGCAAAATTCTGTAAATTTCTTCAACTGCTGAATTAAAACTAAATTCTGTCACTTCTATGGTCAGATTGGAATGTTCAGGCATGTCCATCTCACCCCCTTTGTCAATGGGGGGGGGGGGGTATGTCCTCCCCCTGTACACTCTAAGTCCTGGCATATAACATTCCACATGGCAATGATGACATAGTATCATCAGCATGTGTAAACATTCTCCCTGTCAGATATGCTATCAGTGGCAGTTGGATGCCTCCAAATGTGTTGCCAGTTTGACATGGTTAGTCCAGCCGGTCAGCTGGTTGTATGGTCTGCTGGTCATAGGATGCTATTGCTGCAGGGACTGTTGAGAAATGTGGTCAGCTGGCCAGTTCACCAGTCCAAGATGACAGATGCATGACCGCCAAAACCATACATTGATAGTCCGGAGAGCTGGACTGATTGGTCAGTAGCCAGGACAGCATATGCAGGACGATATATGACTTGCGGGCCAGTCCAGCCAGCGAAGTCAAAAGGTAATCCCACATGTCTGGCTTCAACATTTTCAAATTCATGCATGAGAGTGGATAGGGACTTATACCCAGTCGGCTGCCAATTTATGTTTTCGTCCTATTGGCTTGTCAACATCATCGACAATAAAGTTTGTTGTTAAAGATGCATCATTCATGATTCCAATATTTGATTGGAATCACTTGATGTGGCATCAATTGGATCTGAAGTCACAATTGCTGCCAGTGCTGTTTTTGGTATCTTTGTGTGGGGGTGGGGGTGGGGTGGGGGTTCCATCTCGACATCCCCCATAAAACTGATTAAAGATTCCAAAATGCGGTGAAGACTAAAAATGTCATGCTCAGACAAATTTGAGCATGTTTGTTTTTCACATCCCTTCAGTTGCACCTTTGACCAGATGTCTACTGCCAACAATGTACACACACTAAATGTGTGTGAAGAAGAGCACTTTGTGCAGGCCAAATATGTCTTGTGGTTGTGCTCTACAATTTTAAATCATCTACACTTGCAAAAAACTGATTAAAGATTCCACAGTGGGGTGAAGACTAAGAATTTCATGCTCACACAATTTTTATCATGCTTGTTTTTCAAATCCCTCCAGTTGCCACTTTAAGGCGCTGGACCAGACATCTTCTGACCACAATGTACACACACTACGTGTGTGAAGAAGAGCACTTTATGCGTGCCAAACATATCTTGTGGTTGTCCTCCACAATTTTTTCACCTGACTGACATCTCCGTAATGAAAGAGAGAAGAAAAACAAACAAGTGCACACAACAAATATATAAAATACTGAAATAAAGGCAAACTCACGTTGCAGAGATGATCAAGTGTAATAAACAGAAATTTAACATTGCACAATTTTGCTGTTGAAAACTGCATGTTACCACATCGAAATCACCTGGACAATAATGAACAGTAAATTGCAAAAATACAAATAAATTCACCAGGAATCACACATATGTTGTATACACAATGTAGAACAATGTTTTGACTTGCTATATCACTGAAAATAAATGGTGGATGGTCAAAATTAAGTACAAGTTTCAATGGATTCTAGGAGGCACTGTTGACAGTTAAAAGTGAAAGTTTAAACTGGTTACATGTAGGATACCAGTGGCCACCTAGCAGGAACAAGGGGACTTAGCCTGTAAGAGTTGCTTCCCTTTGTCTATATGATATATAGATACAAAGACGTTTTTTCACCTTTCAGGGAGAGCTGTTTTTGGAGGCAGAATAGAGTAATCCATATAATTAATGTGATCAGATCAGGTAATGTTTTTGATGGAGAAATGGATGAGTGCTCTACAGCAGCTAAAACTTTCACTGTTCTTGATGCCATTATATGGAGTAAGTCTGTGTGGGATGTTCTGTCTGCATATACCATTCAAAGGTGTTTTGCTGTGTGTGGTTTTTCTGGCAGTGTTCAGGATGTGAACCAGTAGAGTGAGCAAGACATCAATGGAACCACTTCTGAAAGTTATGACATTCGAGGAATTTGCAGATGTGGACCACTGTTTGGAAACTTCAAATGTTATCTCAGGGTCAGAATAGGAGGATATTCTTCAGAATGGTAAAACAGACATTTCAGAAACTGCTGGGAGTGACTGTGACAATGAGTCATCTATTGATGAAACTATACCTCGGGTTGTTTCACATGTTACAGTCATGCAACATTTAAATGACAAAATACATTATGCTTTGCACCATGGCAATCCTTAAATTTTGCTTCTGTGCTCAAAGATGGAGATGTGTATTCAGAGCATTCACCTGAGTAAACAATGTCTGCAAACAAGTATTTTTGATTTCTTAAAGAAAACTGATAGAGAGGATAAATAAGATTTACCATGGACACCTTGCATACATAAAATGAGAATGAATTATCACAGTTAACTGTTTTTACAATTTATAGGTATGACAAATAAGTTTATATCATAGATAACTGTGCAATTCGCACACAGGATGAGTTAGTGTTATCATAGCTAACTGCAATTCATATACTACATCTCAAGTACAGTAACTGTGAAATTTATGGACATGTGAAGGTAACTTATGGACAGGATAAATAAATATTACCTTAGTTAATTTTGCAGTTCATATGCTAATACATGTACACATGATCTTCCAATATAAATGTGAATGTTTTACTTTGGAAACTGGTCCTCTTGCACAAACCTGTTGTGAAACTTTTTGTTGGCAGCAGGGGTGGTCTCTCAAGACTGGTTTTACCATACTAGTATAGAAGTCACCACCCAGATGAGGAAGATAAACAAAATTTTTATTCTGAATAATTCCTGTAAAGTTTGTCACAGAGACCAAGTTTTTGTACACAACACACATTCATCTTAAGATAGCACAGACATAATTTTTAATCCATTTTTGATAAATCAGGGAAAGTACATACAGGTCAGAGCAACCCTGTTTGGGTTCTCAGCACAAATTCTTAGATACACAACAGTGTCAGCTGAATATCAACAGGTGAGGCAGTATAGGAGTAACAGCCCAGACAAGAAGAATGACACAACTTTTTTTTAGAAATTTGGAATAAATCCAGAAAGTAGATCACAGCAACTCAGTTTTGGTGCATGAAACAAGTCCATCATCACATGCACCCTCAATATAAGCTTAGTGGCAACAGGTGAAAATGTATTGGAATTATGGTCTAGACATAATTTTTAATAAATTTTAAAAAGCAGGTCACCCAGTGTTGGTGCATAACACATATTCATCCCAAGATGCACCCAAAGAACAAGTTTGATGTCAAAAGGTGAAGTAGTACACGGGTACAGCCCAGACAAGGAGGACAGAAGGATGGACAGATGCATGGATATTTCTGGCTTGGTTCTGATATTTTATAGCCCAGCAACACATTCAAGGTTATAATGTACAGAGACAAGTAGAATATATAGTCTAGCTTAAGAACACACCACAGAAGCTGATCCGGGCTGTTCCGATGGATAGAAGTGCAGCTGCACCCTTCAGGTCATGTGTCAAACACCCTAACCACTGAGTCACTGTGGCTCTGGATCAATTAATGCATGGACAGATACATTTTAGATGGGGGTATAAAAACTTACTGAGTGAGGTCCATCTATGACTTTGACCACATCTCTGACTTGGATGTTGTTGTTTTCAGAGTCCAATGCTACAGCATTTCTGGTGTCCTTCTTCCTTGTGATAGACTGGGGCTTCACATTTACTACCTAAAAGCAAACATTCACAACTGAAATGTACAAAGATATCTTTATCAGATTATTTTTGTGAGGTCTTCATGGAGTTAAAAATGCTCCTTAAGTATGCTGCATTGTATGACTGTAAAAAACTTGATAAAAAAGTCTTAACATTGTTGCTGATGATATCACCCTAGGCCACACGTTAAATGGACTTCTATTATAGTACATGGTTTGAACAGCCCAGGAGAGTTTTTTGTTCCAGGGCTTTTCAAGGATTTCCACAAATTTTCAAGGAGTATTTCTTCTTATGGAAATTGAACTTTCTCCATATGTTATAAATAGGTACAAAAGGAGAAGATAAAATACACTAATAATTAGCACACCACTATAGCAAAGGGATGCTACTCTATCTAGCAAACTACCTGTGTCATGCATCATTTGATCAACCCTATGTTGTATTCCTTCAGAAAAATGAAAGTAGTTTTTGGACAATTTGAAAATGCTTTTAAAAAAATTCAAGGACTTTTCAAGAATAAAACCATTTTGAATTTTTGAAATTCATGGAGTTCTCAAGGCAATCCCTCAAATCCAAGGTCTTTTCAAGTCTGTACAAACTATGCAATATAAAATATTTCACCATCATGCAAAATATCTCATGGGAGATAACTTCTTAAAAATTGTTTAACCCTCTGACCTAGAATTTTTTTTTTCCTCCTCAAAATAATAGGCACAGGCCCTATTACAACTACCTTCGAAACAATATGAAGATAAAATACTGATATGATGATTAAAATAATGATAAGGATAACAATGATCATGGTGATGATGTTGACAAATCATTATAGATAATTATCCTAATAACATAATAAGCTTGAACAGTTCTGCACAACATTGAACAATGCAAATATGGATGCATGAGGTGTTAGCAATACTTCCCAATAACTCTCGAACAAAGCTATCTTCCTTTACCTTGTTATGCATGCTCAGCACTTGGAAATTCTCCTTCTCTAAACGTACAACAACACCAACTGTCTGTGGGCTGGAAAGTATGAGGAAATTTTCATCCAGTAAGATGATGATAATTTAATACCTGAATTGTACAAAGGAATTTATTTATCTTCAAATACTTCAGGTGACAAAACTGAAAAAGAATGAAGTTTTTCATGCAAAAAGTATCAATGAATACAGTTAAACTGATTCTTATAAAGCTTTTGTGTTTTAAGTGTACAAATTCAATACATTTTTAGTTTTCAATGCTAACTCTAGCAAAATCACAGAAAGTATATAACAAGAGGTCCAAGTTGGAATGATATCACTCACCTAGATAACTGAAACATTTCATCTTGTTAATTCAGATTCACATATGTATTGAAACTGAAGAAAGAAAAGTAAAGGTTGGAGCACTTAGCTGCTACACTGTCTATTAATGTTGGTGTCGCTTATCTTCGTTTTGAAGACCATAAATATAGGACCACTTTCTCAGAATGAAAAGGCCATGTCATTAATGCAACCAGCATTGACCCCCCAGTCTCTCTGTCCCCTGAGACCTGGGTGGTGGTATTTACTGCATTGCAGTCAGCAAGCATTCCTTAGTCTGTCCTTACCCACCCCTCCCATGGGCCTCATACCCGAGGTTATAACTTGGAAACCATTGATATTCCCACTCTGGGAAGCAGTGATGGCTGAGTGGTTAAGGCACTGGACTCATGACCAGAAGGGTGTGGGTTCAAGTCCAACCATCAGATCCACCTGAATCAAATCCAGATCAGGATTTTTTTTAAAGCCATGGGTTTCTTTGCTCTTAGTAATTAAATTTTGAAGAATTTCAGGAGAAAAGCATCTCAGGTTATTTTTTTATTAATAGCTAAATTACAAAAATATAAATTAAAAATAATTTGTAAGTAATGTCAGTGAATATATGAAATGCCATACAATAATGCATAATATGTGATAACATAAATGACACATGTTTCAGGCACTTTAAGATAAACCTAAATGTCACACATTTAAGGAACAAGTCAGACTAGAGTGGTCTCCCCTTGAATAGTGGGATTGGCACCAAATTCCATCAATTGTCAGTTACTCCTAAACCAAAGGATGTAACTGCAGGAAAGAGTTAGGAGGGAGTGCGGAAATTATGATTCGATAAGTATTATCAATGAAACATATTTTACTTCGCAAATTGGCTTCTTCAAAAATACATTACCCGATCATAATTTCGAACAAGATTCCCTTGAAGGGACTGATGCTCTACTGGGTGCAAAGAATTTCCAGGAATTCAAGATAAAACCATTTCTTCCTTTTAACTGCCAAGTGCTGAAACCATCTCCGATATTTTACAGCAATAACAAGATTTTCAAATTAGCTGCTGTGGTGCACATATTGGATGCCAGCTTGGCACCATTTTCATTTAGGGCAAAGTAGACAGTCTTTTGGTGACTATCCCCATGTCATAATGATCATCCATTCAGGGGGAGTAGTGACAACAAGATTTTTAAGACAGTCATTGTGGCAGCCATATTGGATGTATGACTGGCACCATTTTCTTTTAGGACTTGGTGGAAACCTCATCATAATGACCATCCATTCTAGAGAAGCAGTGACAACAAGATTTTTAAGACAGTCGGACCAAATAGGTATCATAAGAAGTCTATTGGTGAAAACCCCATATTGATATAGCCATCCATTTGGAGAGGAGTAAAAATAACAACATTTTCAAGCTATGACTTTCCATTCATGAGGAGTAGCAATAATAAGATTTTCAAGATGGCTGCTGTGTCCGCCATATTGGACATCAGATCGACACCATTTTCATTTAAAACCAACTGGACATCATAAGAAGTATTCTGGTGAAAAATCCACATCAATATGACTTTCTGTTTAAGTAAAGTTGTGATAATAAGAGTTTTAAGATGGCTGCCATGGAAGCCATAATGGATGTCAGATGTCAGTGAAAACCCCATGTTGATACGACCATCCATTCAAGAGTAGCGATAACAATATTTGCAAGATGGCAGCAATGGTGGCCATATTGGACACTGGACATCAGATTGGCACCATTTGTATTCAGCACCAACTAGACATCACAAGTAGTCTATCAGTGAAAACCCCATATTGAAATGACCATCCATTGAGAAGGAGTAGCGATAACAACATTTTCAAGATGGCCACTGTGATGGTCATATTGGACATCAGACCAGCACTATTTTCGTTTAAGACCAACTAGACATCATAAGAAATCTTTTAGTAAAAACCCCATGTTGATATGACCATCCATTATGGAGAAGCTGCGATAACAAGATTTTCAAGATGGCTACTGTGGCTGCCATATTGGATATCAGATTGGCACCATTTTCATATAGAAGCAACAAGACATCATAAGAAGTCTTTCAGTCAAAACCCCATGTTGATATGACCATCCATGTAGGAGGAATAGCGATAACAAGATTTTCAAGATGGCTGCCATGGCAGCAATATTGGACATCAGATCGGCACCATTTTCATTTAGGACCAACTAGACATCATAAGAAGCCTTTCAGTGAAAACTCTATGTTGATATGACCATCCATTTAGGAGGAGTAGCAATAACAAGATTCTCAAAAGGACTGCCATAGTGGCCATACTGGATGACCCAGCAGCACATTTTCATTTAGGACCAATTAGACCAGGGGTGTCAAACATACAGCCTGCCAAACTCATTATTTATTATTATTATTATTTATTTATTATTAATTATTATTTATATCAAATCTGGCTCGCCATAGCAAATGAGTTTGACGCCCCTGAATTAGACCATGAGATGAATGTGTATGTCAAGTTTCAAGGCATTCCTCGATGTAGTTTAGGAGAAGTAGCGATAACAATCTTGTGCTAACAGATGGATGTATGATGAACAATGGACCATCCCATAAGCTCTAAAAACAGGTACATGGTGGCAGGAGTTACATCCTCTTACTCCAGAGCTGGCCCTGTCTCTGGTCTCCCAAAGTATGTGAAGCAGCTTTGGGTCTCATGTGAGATATATTAGCATGTGATCTTATGCATGGATGCAGTTTAGAAAAAATATGTTCACTACTGCAAATCCAGCAAAGTAGAGTAATCTGCATCACGACAAAGCTTCTGAACAACCTGGAAAGGTAGCCTGTTGTGCTGCTGACACAGGTTCTACCAGGTCAAACTAAGTACTTTGAAATGAGAGGTTTCTGAGGTAAAACTTTGATAATATTATCTCTGACCTCAATCCCGCAGCTTGGATGATGTCAGTTAGGGAGCAGTTGTGCTTGGATGCTTTACTAGTGTGACTGCCCTAACCTCGAGAGCCAATAACCGTAAGAAATTCATCTGGTCTTGGATTAGTTCCCTGAATGCTGAGCAGATAATCCATCATATTCAAGATAACAAAGCTTGAGCGCAAATATCATCAATTCCTTTTTTGAGTGGTAAGAACAAGCAAAACTCTTTTAACCAGCTGAGTCAACTTTAGCCAGCACTTCAGGAATAGGCAGAATCTTTCTGGCAATCTCTATTGCCTAGTTCAAAAGGTCACTGATCCATGATTTTTCCTGTGAATCTCCACTGCCTATTTCAAAAAGCTTTCTGGGAATCTCCACTGCCTTGTTCAAAATCTCAGTGATCCAAGATTTTTCCTGTGAATCTCCACTGCCTAGTTCAAAAACTCACTGTGAATCTCCACTGCCTAGTTCAAAAGCTCACTGTGAATCTCCACTGCCAAGTTCAAAAGGTCACTGATCCATGATTTTGCCTACTTGAGGGGAGCAATCAGGATTAGTTGGCACTCCTATTCACTTGCTTTAAGACTTTTGGAATCAGAGGCGTTGGGGAACAGGTGTATGCAGGTTCAGCAACTGATGGTTAACCTGTGTGCACAGTTGATTTGGCAGGCAAGGAGAAAGCAGGACTGTTATGATAATCTTCGCTGCTAGGTTGAGAAGGCAGTTGATCCCTGATTCTCCTACTTGAGGGCAGTAATCAAAATTTCTGCACAACTTGGGAATCAGAGGGGTAATAGAAAAGGCGTGTTCATCAAGACTGTTCCAATTCTGGGAAAGGTGTTAGCTAATCAGGCTTTTGGACTTGTGGCTGGTAAGACATAGGTCAAGAGCTTACTGTTTCACAAGGAAGTCTGCAAAGGGACAACCCCAGCAGGTACAGATTTGACTGAAGGCTGAGGGGTGAAAGAACCATGCAGTGTGGATCAGCTGATTCCATCAGGATGGTCAGTCCCCTAGTAACTTCAGCCTGCCTGGTGTGTGACAGACTTGAATGTGGATTTGTTGACAAGGATGTAAAATACCAAATTAGAAGGCATAGGTCTGTGGACTTATTTCTCCCTTGCCTACTTTAGTAATTGATGACAGTCGAGGTGACATGAAGAATGAAAATGCCCTTTCCTGAAAGCATCTCCTGCCACGACTGAAAGACATTCACTATGGCCTTTATCTCCACTGGGTTGATATGCATGATAAACTCCTGAAGGGACCAAACCCTGCTCATTTGAAAGGAGGGCAGGAGGTGGGAACTATGGCAAGTCAGGTTGGCATCTGTGAAGATCATGATCTCTGGCAGTGGAACCTTCAGCAAGATACACATCATGAGCTGGGGAAGGTCCTCTCATTAGCTAAGATGGGACCTCATATAGTCTGAAACTTTAATAATTTGGTCTGGTAGGCAAAGTTTCAGCCATCACTGGGATAAGAGGGTAATCTTCTGGGGGGACTCATAAACGAGTAGTGCGGGATGAGAGGATTTGCACCCACATTGAGAAGACCCAAGAAGCAAGAGATTCTGGGGCTAAGATTCAATCTCCAGTTGGAGAATGAATACTAGCGAAATGATTTTCAATGGATGTTCTTGGGGGAGACAATCTCAAAATGGGGGGAGGGGAGAGGGTGAACCATGTCCAGAAGAATAAGGAAGGACCTGGGACAGAATGAGATTGGATCTGTCCTTGTTGAAAAGGAATTCGAGAGGAAGTAAGAGCAAAACAAGGGATTTCATCTCGTTACAAAGGGATGCTCACCATGTGCTTTTGGCCTGCAAGGTCTCCCTCCTGAATGGTGATGGGTACCAAGCTTGATGTATCCATGCTGAACTCAGGTGCTTGAAAGTTTTGGTTGAGTGAGCTTCGATCTTGAAAAGGCCCAAGGAAGATCCCAGAGGGTTTGTTTGTGAGGAAAGTTTTAATTTTGAGCAAGAGCCAAAGGTCCTCAGGGCAAGGTCTCTTCCAAACCATAGTGATATGTTGACGACTACCTTCCACCAGGGTAACAGAAAAGGGCACCACATGCATAGCATCATTTCTGTAATAAGACTGTCAGAAAGAGAAGGTGGTCAACACCGAACGTTCTCAACCTGTATTATGTCCTGGATTGCTGGGCCAGTGCGAGGTTTGCCTCATTAGTGGCCTGTTTTCTTACCTCCTCTATCTGGCCGTGGAATAAGAGGTTGGAAGACGGAGGTTGCGACATAAGGATGGCCTTGTGATGGTCTTTAAGCAATGCAGATATGGATAGGAATGCATCTCTTTCTGCAAGCTTGGGATTAACGTACACAGCTATGGCATTAGAGTACTGAGCTGCCCTACTGAGTACACAACTGACTCCCAGATATGTCTGGTGACGGGGTTCTCAATGAAGGGGTCTTGGCTATGTTCAAATTGTCTAAATATAGCCATCAAGACCAAGTTGAGCATGGAACCAATCGTTATGATGCTATGAACTGGTTGTTGTAGGTTGATAAAGGGTTTCCAGTCCCTTGTACAAAGAGGAAGGTTTGACATTCACAGGCCTGTGACATCTTTGGCAACAGCTGGGATATCAGTGTAAAAAGCTGGATTAAACGTTTAAGGGAGTCATCATTGCAAAAAGAATGGCTTTATGACACTTAGGTCCTTAAGTTGCCTTTTGATATTCAGCAACACAACCAGACTGTAGAAGTTGTTTTGAAGAAGACTGGTCCTTTTTTTTTAAGAGAATGAGAGATGTAGGAATTATGTAAGAAGCTATTGACAGAGTAGGAGGATGTAGTTACCAGAAGACTGCTTTAAGGCTGAATTTTCCCTTGACAATGTCAGATCAAATAAGAGAGATGGTACTTGTGAGCACATGTCTTCAAACTTACAAGAGTGGGGGGCAAGGAAACATTCTGCAAAGTTGTAAACAACTACGCTGACAAAATGGGGTGTCTGGGATGGTGAACTAAATGTGACTTACTTCATTACTGTACACAGAACAGCATCAGAGAAACTGAGCTAATGCAAACATAATTACCAGAGCATAAAAAGTAGTTCACTGTGATCAACTTTTGCCCTTGGTGAGTAGTACCTTGAAGATGAGCAAGCCTGTTAAGTTTCATCACTGTAAATACAACAGTGTCAGAGCAACTGAGCTCATGCAAAAACTGAATGTAAACACTGGAGTTTGATAAGTAGTACACTGTGACCTACTTTTTCCCACTGTTAGTAGTACCTGCTAAGATGAACATACCCACCCAGTTTTATAACTGTAGTTCCTACATTGTCAGAGAAACTGAGCTAAATGCAAAGATTTGTATGTGGACATTGACACCATCAGAAAAGTGCTATCTCACTTGTGCTTCGCAGGCAAGACAAAAATGAGAGGGAAATGCTTGCTTTGAGCTAGAAAAAACCACTGGAAAGTCAGCTTTCATTTGCTAGGATGGACTTTCAGTGAACAAAATCTGTAATATTATTGATGTAACGTCTTTTTTTTTTTACAACAAATGCCAATCAGCTATAAATCAGTACTTGCCCAAGTGGAAAGAAATTGAACAACTGGATACTTGCACACACAATTTTGAGTAGATTTAATGAATTTACCACCCCTGCGTGTTTGATGGTTAGGAACTGTATTGAACATCCACCATTCAACTTTAATAATGATTTGAAAGAAATGCAGCTTAAAAATCAGACACTTACTCTAAATGCACCAAGTCTCCAAACTGGAATTGTCCCAGGGAATCTACTCCTGTGGCCATGTCTGTACAGAGCTGTAAATCTTTAGGAAGAACTTTCAGCTGAAAACAAAAAAAAAAACAATGAACCAATGGATAACTCATAAAATATTTCTTTCTGTTAAGTCTGAATACTTACATATAGCAAATACCTCAAAAATGTCCATTTAATTATTATACTGACTTAGATAATCAACACATTTAAAGGCTAAGAAAGATGAATTTGCATACAAATTTAGTGGTGCATGATATCGAATATCATTATATCATGGTATGAACCTGGAGATATAAATATCTCAATATTAATTCATTATATTGTCATAGCATGATACTCACATGACATCTGAAAAAAGTTCTAATGAATATCTATTATTTTTGTAAATTAATATTAGCAATATTAGCACTTGACACACTTTGCAACTGACACAGGCCTATTCTAAACAAGAGTACCATGAACGGCATATTATATGCCTGCCCCATGTTTAATAGTCCTCCATTTGGATAACTGATTTTTGTGTGTGCAGAAACCATTATTCTTCTTTCAGTCAGAGTGACTTTAAACCTTAAACATTGCCCTTTTGACCCCAAAATCAATAGGCTTCTTCCTAACTCAAAGTGCAAGCCATCCACAAAGTTCGGGCTTGGTTTGTGACGTAGAACTAATGTTATTGTGTGTAAACCATTTTTCTTCTTTCAGTTAGTGACCCTGACCGTTGCCTTTTTGACTCCAAAATCAATAGCGTTTTTCTTACCCCAAGAGCAAACCATTCAGAGACTTTTGTTGATGTATGTCATGTAGAACTAATGTAATTGTGCAAAAAATATTTTTTCTTCTTACAGTTATTGACCTTGACCTTTGCCCATTTTACTCCAAAATCAATAGGGTTCTTTCTTACACTCCAACATTCTTACATCACTGTCATTTACCTATGTAATGTTACACACATGTATCTGAAGTTGTCCAGCGTGCTGCGATCGGCATTCAATTTATTGACAGGTTCAAAGAAATACAAAAGTCACAACAAAATATTCAGATTTTTTCAAATAGTCTCTCGTATATGTACAAGTCATAATATTCATATGCTCAATGAAGTACAAAAATGCAAGCAATGACCTTTTGACTTGACCCTAGGGGGCCACAGTAGCTAAGTTGGTAGAGATCAAGACTTGTAATCCAAGAGTTGCAAGTTTGATACCAACCCTGGCCAGCCTGGGTTGGCTGCCTTGGTGTCCTTGGGAAAGGCACTTAGCTCCCATTTCCTTGGCATGATATAGCCAATATTGTGTTGAAAGTGCTACTGAAAACCAACAAAACTGACTTGACCCCAAGGTCAATTAGGTCTGGTTTTCAAAACGCCTTCATAGAAGTGTGGATATGTTGGTGGTCTGATCTGCATCATTTCATTCAGAACCAATTAAATATTTTAGTGAAAACCCCTTATCAATGCCACAATTCATACAAGAGTAGTAGTGGTAATAAGATTTTTTAGATGACCCCCATGCTACCATATTGATGGTCAGACGAGCATTCATTCAGAACCAGCTGCATATTGGTATAGTGTTTGAGTGAAAATCCAATGTCAATATGACAACCCATTTAGCAAAAGTAGCCATGAAAAGATTTTCAGGATGGCTATCAAGGCAACCATTTTGTTGGTTGGATCAGCATCATAAGAAAGTAAAGATTTAGTTAACAGATCAAGTACTTGCCTCTACTGTAAAAGGTCATGTGTATTTTGTATTTACAAAACGAAGTGTCATAGACACAGTGTTTCAAAATGTTGTGGGTTCTTATATTTGAATTTCAGAAATGTATAAGTAATGTCTTTGCCAAAAAGCTGCAGATTGCCTCTTTTTGGATTCTTTGCACCAAAAATATTGTTGTACTATAAAAGAATAATCTTTACTCAGGAATTTTCTGGTCAACATATTAACAACTGAAATGGATGACATAATAAGTAAACTCTTCTAGGCATTAGGGTAAGGCACACTATCAATTAGGTGGCTGTATCCTAGATACTCTTCTAGGCATTAGGGTAAGGCACACTATCAATTAGATGGCTGTATCCTAGATACTCTTCTAGGCATTAGGGTAAGGCACACTATCAATTAGGTGGCTGTATCCTAGATACTCTTCTAGGCATTAGGGTAAGGCACACTATCAATTAGGTGGCTGTATCCTAGATACTCTTCTAGGCATTAGGGTAAGGCACACTATCAATTAGGTGGCTGTATCCTAGATACTCTTCTAGGCATTAGGGTAAGGCACACTATCAATTAGGTGGCTGTATCCTAGATACTCTTCTAGGCATTAGGGTAAGGCACACTATCAATTAGGTGGCTGTATCCTAGATACTCTTCTAGGCATTAGGGGCACACTATCAATTAGGTGGCTGTATCCTTGACACTCTTCTAGGCATTAGGGTAAGGCACACTATCAATTAGGTGGCTGTATCCTAGATACTCTTCATGAATGATATTTATTAATAAAAACTGTGTTAAAATTGGACCAAGTACCTCCCTACACATAAATTTCTATTTATGTATGAAAATGTTGGAGAAAAAAGGTTTATATATATATCATTCGTGGAAATATGCAACACAGTTTGTAACAGACAGTAAAATACCCCACCTGAAGTCTGGACCAACTTTCTGCAGATGAATTTGCAAAAGATTAAAACAAATTACAGACTGGGATTGTAGTCAGGACCAACTTTCTGCAGATGAATTTGAGAAAGATTAAAACATTAATACTTGGATAGCTGTTTTATTGACTTGAAAGTTATGCTAACATATCAAATTTTCATTTGAAAGCATTGTTGTATCTAACAATTTATTGCTTACAGTCATGGAAAGAAATTCATATAAGTTTTTCACTCACTTTGTAATTGAATAAAGTATTACATCAGACTTTCAGATAATAATAACTGGTGGAGGTGTGTGGTCAGATATGTGAAAACATGTGGTATTTTGTGAAAACAGCCATTTGTAATACTCAATAGCCAAACAGATCTCATTAATCTAGACCTGGTCATGAGGATGCTTGACCACTGGATTCAAGTGCAAAAGTCAAACATCTTGATGACCAGGAACATAGTTGATTATATCTTGCTGTGCAAGTCAGAAATTTGTTATAAATTCAGTTATTTGTACAGTTTCTTGCTGCAATTGGATGGACTGGGTTGTATCCAGTTATTTCTTATGGGTTTTTTTTCCTTTGTATTTTTCCATGGGCTTGATACAAGCAACATTCCGCTAGTCTCCCAACATTTTTACTAGCCATGGACAACCACACTATTATAAATGTGGAACTCTGGGTTCAATTCCAAGTTCTGGCATGAGCAAGAATATTTAGTCTCGCATGACAAGAATGGTGATTTCTTCCATGCTATTAAGTTTCCCTAACTTTAAAGCCAACATCTAAACCATCTAAAGAACTTGACTGAACTTGTTAGAACTTATTTTCAGAATAGACATTGAAATAAATACTAGACTTACCATATATACTTTCGTATAACCCGGGTCCAAATGGAAACAACACAGACCCTGATCTGCCATCGTATAATGCGCTGGCAGATCAGGGTCTATGTTGTTTGTTGTACTGATTAGTCCTTATAAACTGCATAGACCCAGATCCGCCAGTGCATTATGCACTGGCAGATCTGGGTCTATGCAGTTGGTATCGGATTATACGCGACTATATATAGTATGTGATAAAGACAACAGACTTACCTCGTGCATTGTGAGATCTGAGAAGAGCACCACCATATTTTCCTCCACTCTAACAATAAGACCAGTATCCCCTTCATACCGTCCTGCTAATACTTTTACATGGTCACCCATATTAAAGTGCTTCTTCAACTCATGGGCTGGAAACTCAAGAGGGTCCTTTAAAAGAAAATTATAATTACATTTGTACCGGTGTTCCAATTAAACAGAAATGTGGAATACCCTTCCCTTCTGCCCTTGGCATCAGCTCCAACCCCTAAGGTTTGCACTTCTTGCCTGCCACGCAGATCACTCAAACTATCTGTTAAAAGTATGTTGTTACGCATTGATTTCCCACATTTTTCAAGTTTATTTCAATCTAAATTTGTCATTACATATTGACTTCCCGCATTGATCTCCCACACTGATTTCCCGCACTGATTTCCCACATTTTTCAAGTTTATTTCAATCTAAATGTGAATGTAGTGTCACATTACTTTAAAAATAACACAGAAAGTAGGATATCTTAACCAAGGTGTCTAATTTTAGTTACAAGTGCTCCCCTGATGACAAAGTGCTCCATCTCCTCCTATCCCATAAGAAATATATAACAAACATCATGCATACAGTTTCATATTTTCAAGACATTTTTCCTGCAATCATATAAAACTCATTTCCAGCTTCTTCTGTTTGCATTAGAGTAAATTTGAAAAAATTATCACTGACTGAAAAAAACATTCATCCATACATTTTCTAAGCTCTTCCATCTGAAGGATACATGAAGCTATGTTATATCCTTCTCTTGAAAGAAATAAAAAGAAACATGAACAAAGTTTGAATTCTTTCATATGCATCTCAATCAAATTAAAGCTTTAATTTGTAATTGACGTCAAGAATTAGATAACTTTTTACAGGTATTTATGTGCTGTTTTGTTACTGATATTACATAAAACTTCCAAACACATGTCTGACTCCAACAGACAGAAAACCATTAGCAGAGACAAAGCTGACTTGCATTGTGTGAAATCATGTGCGCACAGTGTAGTGACTTATGCCACATGACATCATGGAGATTTGCTGCAACATTGCATGCACACATTCTAATTGATGCTTTGCTTAATCAGGTGAAAAGAAATGTTTCTTTTTCTTTCTATAAGCGGCTTGCTTCACTAGGCTAAACAGGTTTCCATAATAGGTTGTTAAAAATTCAGTATTTTTACAAACTGAAATATAGCAATATTTCAGAAATGTTTGTTAATGTCTGTTAAGTTCTGAGGTAGCCTCGTTCCTGGCCCATCTCGTAGCTACCGCTTTAGGCAAAGGAATGTCTGGGGTCCAGTCTACCTTTTGAGGAGAACAACAACTAGACCTTTCTTTGCTGTGAAATCTTTTAATCATATTTCAATTTTTTTTAAAATAACCTCACTTCGTTCAGTTATTTTACACTAAACTAACATTCATGATAATCTGACAATAGGTGACACCAGAAATAACAAAAACAGGTATAGCACATCACAGCAGTGACCAGCTTACTGGGTGCTGCTGGCCTCTGGCCAACAATTTAATATAAATAATATTGCCTTATATTACAGTTGTTCATTGCTACGACAAACACTGCTATATGATAGTCCTGGATATAAATGAACAACCCGAGAGGATACATCTACATGGATAAATCTCTTCACTGCAACAATAAAACACAGTAAAGAACTGGGGCAAGGGGCAAAATTGTTCTTTACAGAAGTGAACCCAAGTATCCAAAACTTTTATTTAGAGTCCAGTTTGTAGTGGATGAAAAACATTCAGTTTACGTGGTCCTAATATCTAGTCCCATATTAAAAGTTGTATCCAATTTGTTGCTGAATACTTTGAAATAAAGCTGAAAACAGCACAGTAGTACAGCCAATCACTTGTATAGTAAACTTCTCAGGTTCCCAGAACCCCTTCAATCCATTCATAATTTGCTATATTTTTTTTACACAGAATGTGTTTGTATAGCACTTCAATGGAAATGTGAATTCACTTTGCCATAACCATGAATTTTTCTATCTATGTTCATATTGTGCATTACTTTATGTAATGTCATATTCTATGATACAATTAATCTTAAAGCTGCAATACTCTTTATAAGGATTTCATTCATCATTTAAGCAATATGTGCTTTAAGAATAAATAAACCTTTAAATACAATGATAATAACTTCTGATTGATTAACATAATGGATGGAATTTACTTACAGTAAGGTCCTCATGTTTGGGCATCATGGTGATCTTGTTGCCATCAATACTGATGACCCTTCCCTGAAGATGTATTAATTCCCCTTCACAGACCTCAACCACATCTCCTGGCACAAAATTGTGGGTTATTTCCCCTGCAGACTTCTCTGGAACCACTTACATAAGGTTAAGGACGATTTTTAGAGTCTGGATGGCGTGCTGACTGAGCAACCGAAAGTACAAACTGAATGCTCTGATAAAAAGCATTGTATTATCCCATCACTGTAGTTGCATGTGATGCACATGTAGTGGCGGCAATTGACACAACATGATATTTAATAAATGTAATTGCTGACTTTCCTGCTATCTTTCCAAACAAGTCCAAGAATCTGAATATTCCTTTTTTAACTTCTGAGCTGTTTGAACTTTTAAAGAGGCTTATTGTCTCTTTCGCCTTCGATGTGTTTTTGTTTGCTGGACGACATTTCTTGATAAAGCTTTAATGCAAAAGCAAAAACTTGATTGTGCAGGCACATTGCATTAAAGACATGGCTGATTAAAGCATCTGAGGTACTCCTATAATGTTAGTCTGGTTCCCTGACCAACTCCACTGAATATAATATAAAAACCCAGATCTGGACCAAACCTAGACAAGCCAATATCTGGATACGACCACAACAATCATATTTTTGCAGTTTTTTGCTTTTATTCCAGAAGTCTGTAATTAAGGGGTCATTTCAGTAAGACTTAAGGTCAAAACGTAAAGGTTGACAGGTCTGAAACTGATAACAGTCACCATTGTAAGGGCCATATTGAATATCTAATCAGCACAATTTTCACTTAAGATCAACTAAACACTGTAAGACTTCCGGTGAGACCTCCATGCTGATGGCTTTTTGTTCAGAAGAAGTAACAATAACAAGATTTTAAAGATAGCTGCTGCCATGGCCATACTGGATGTCAGATCAGCACCATTTTCATTTAAGACCAACCAGACATCATATAAGAAGTCTTTTAGTGAAATTCCTATGTTAATATCAGTCCGTTCTGGTGGAGTAGCATTAACAAGATTTTCAAGTGGTGGCCATACTGGATGTCTTGGCTGCATCATTTTCATTTAGGAACAACCAGATATCATAAGAAGTCTTCTGGTCAAAACCCCATGCCGATATGACTTTCCATTCAGGGGGATTAGCAGTAAGAATATTTTCAAGATGGCTGTCATGGCAGCCATACTGGGCATCAGATTGGCACAATTTCATTTAGGACCAATTTGACATCATAAGAAGTCTTGTAGTGAAAACCCCATGCTGATATGGTCATCAATTCTGGAGAAGTAGCTCCAACGAGATTTTCAAAATGGCTGCTGTGGTCACTATATTGGATGTCTGAGCAGCACCATTGTCATTTAGGATTAACTAGACCTTGGAATGAATGCGTGTATCAAGTTTCATGGCAATCCTCCAAATAGTTTAGAAGGAGTAACAATAACAAACTTGTGCTAACGGACAGACAGACAATGGATGATGGACATCAGATTATGGACAACTAAAACAATTGTTCAACTTCTTGACTCCATGGTCCCACCAAGGGACATAACCCTGGGGCAAGTGTTGTAAAGATAGAAAGTGAAGAAATGGATCATACAATATTCCAACTATGAAGTGAATTGAGTGAGGGATTATTTGAATACAAAAGGTATCCTACATACTGAACCCGTTACCCCACCCAGGGACTTTACCCAGGTTAAGCAGTCATAAAATTCATTTAGGTCAGTGTGTGATGATGTTATATTCCAAACATGAACTGAACTCGGGGGCTGGAGTGGTCCCGAGAGAAGGGGAGAATGTGTTGATATTCCAAACATAAACTGAACTCAGGGGCTAGAGTGGTTCTGAAAGGGGAGAATGTGTTGATATTATATTCCAAATATGAAGTGAACTCAGGGGCTGGAGTGGTTCTGAAAGAAGGATAGACTGTGTTGATATTATATTCCAAACATGAACTGAACTCAGGGCTGGAGTGGTTCTGAGAAAAGGGGAGAATGTGTTAAATATTATATTCCAAATATAAAGTGAACTCAGGGCCTGGAGTGGTACTGAGAGAAGGGAAGTATGTGATGATATTATATTCCAAAAATTAAATGAATCGGTAATGGTTACTGAGCTACAAGTGCTGGAAAAAACTTCAACCAACATACACACACACACACACAAAGACAACCCGAATAATAGATATTTCAGTGGCATAAGAAACTTCAGATGCTAAATGATGTGGCAGAATATAAAGGATACATTCCATGCCAACTCCTTCAGGTTGATCTTCAAAACGTTCCAGCTCAGCCAGGGTTGGTTTGACTCCTTCTGCAATCTATGGGAAAAAAGTTTTGTGTATATAAGTGTACATAGCAAAGTATCTATAGAAAAGTAGCATGTTGACATTGATTACATTCACAGCATACATTTACTAGGGCAGTAAAACTGATCAATTTTTTGTACTTGTCTAGAACTGCCCTTTTCATGAAAATCCCCAAAGTACAGACTTTTTAAAAAAAAAACATTTTTGGCAATTGGCAAATTGTTTCATGTCAGGTAAATTTTCAACTTGCCACAGACTAATGGACGAGTGATATTTCCAGCCATGATTTACAACGATTGATTCTCTTTGACAAATAGTTTTATTAAAAGTGTTCAAAATAAGTATAACTTTGCATGAACCTTTCAGTCTTCATGTATTATATAGGAAGAGGGGACAATTTTATATTCTTACTTGCAGAAACAAATTTTCATAATTAATGCTTCTGTATCCTAAACATTGCCAGTAGAAATATATTTGCCTTATACACTTTATATTGATAAAGATTAGAGATTTTAATACCTGGCTCAGACAGATGCCTTAAAGCTCTCATATCACATAAACCATATAATGGGTATATTTTAGCAGACATAAACTGAAATGATTTTGGTCCAAAAAAATGTATTTTAAATTTTGGAGAGCTAATTTCTTTTTGTTGCAACAGCAGACCTAGGAGATTATAATTTAGAAGGTTACAAATTTTGAGATGATTTTTTTTCATGGTTTCAGTCTGAAACAGTTAAATCACCAAAATTTCTCATAACTAAAAATACTCGCTATGTGGTATTTGCCAACTGGTTGAAAAACATTTTTACAACTTTTTCTCTGGATATACTATACACAAATTGTCTGCATCAAAACATTAGCAAAGCTTCTAACTAGAAGTAAAAATGTGTGTATACCAATCACAATTATATCCGAGTTAGTCGTCACTCATTCCCTCAAATGAAACTCCTATATCAAGAGTCCACCTTTGATAACAAATAATAAAATACCATCTTGTCCTGCACCAGGGTATAATATTTGTACCATTTTGTCCCCATATTAGAGTGCCCTCTAAGAGATGTATCATACGATGGAAACCATTATATACGTAAATATGGACAAACTTTCTTCAAAGTTTCATGCAACACATTTACTTTGGTAAATATTATCTGCAATTTTCACATTTTACCAGATGGTATATGCTCTATCTCAATTAAGTGACATGGTAATAGGTGTATTCCATTCAAATGAGATGGTACATGCTCTTTCACATTTAAATGACATGGTAATAGCTGTATCCTATTCAACTGAGATGGTGCACACTCCATCAAATTTGACTGACATAGTAATAACACATTTGACTGATCAACAGTACACACTCTAGTAAAAAAACCACTTGATCAAATGCATCCTGTGGATCAGCTGAATAGGATATAGTGTGCACCATCTCAATTAAATGTGATATAGCTGTTAATGTCTTGGTCTAATGTAAAATCTGCAAATTGATATTCACTCCATGTTGAACATACAGCCAAGTGTGAATAGTGTAAACACAAACAGGGCTTGAAATTTCA
This sequence comes from Margaritifera margaritifera, assembly GCA_029931535.1. Taxonomy (NCBI): domain Eukaryota; kingdom Metazoa; phylum Mollusca; class Bivalvia; order Unionida; family Margaritiferidae; genus Margaritifera; species Margaritifera margaritifera. The sequence goes on along the minus strand of JAQPZY010001457.1, from coordinate 804,733 downwards.
CCTGCCGAATTCAAAATGCAGAGTGAAAATTTCTTGAGATTGAGTGAATTTTCCAATAACTCGCTCAGGTGAGTGCTGCTTCAGGACTGACCACTGCTTCTCATTAAGGAAAACATTATTTTATTCAGAATACTGCTGACTTTGTTCACTGAAAGTCCATAACGTTCTCCATTTGTATTGATCAAGCTGATACAAGTACTTTGCTTTCACTCTTCAATACTATTAAACATTTAACAAAGGGCTTTTCTCAGTTTGCAATTCTTCAGAACTGGTGTTAGAAGTGTCACAGAATATGTTCTGGAAAACAACTTTTCACAAGATCAAAGTTCGGTTGTTAACATCAGCACCTTTTATATTTCTAAATTTGCTGGATGAATAAAAGTTTATTCTTGTGAATAAAAATATTAAGTACTTAACTGACTGTATGAGTGGACCTGAAGAGATTTTTCAACCCCTGACAAATTTTTCCACCACAAAATGTGCTGGGAGATCAAGATCCAAACTGTTTGCTACACTTACATGCAAACAGCATACACCCTGATCTGCTAGCACACAATGAAAAAATAGTATATCAAAATGGTATATCAAAGTGTCAAGTATCCTCAATTTACTCACAATGGCCGACATCACAAAATTTTTGAAGAGGAATCCTTTTCGGCTATATTTGTTTCCTTCAAATATTAAGAAATCTCCATCTGTTGTAACTTCTCCACCTATACGCCTATAAAATAAATTAAGAATACACAATTTTGTTGAGAACAAACACAATTACAACTCAGTCAAATACTGTCAATTCATTTTTTTTTCGTGGGTATCAATTTTTGTTGTTTTGTGAAATGATATTTTGATTGGTATTTAAATCTGTGGATTGTAATAAGAAGTTGTTTATTTCAACTGAAGGATAATTATTAATTGGGACTTCAAATTCATGGCTGTAGAAACCATGAAATTCATTGAAAAAAATTGTATCCCACAAACAATAATGACTTAACAGTAATATAAGAAACCAATGTTTAGAGTAAAATGTTTCTTCAATAATACTTACCTCATCATAATACATTAGGAGTATGTCCAATACCTCACAAATCGAGCCCTTAAAAGCTAAAACAGATGTTCTTCATGTTTTTGGCTTGTGTTAGCAACAGAAGTGCTAAAAAGTCGTTGGCTTGCCAAGACAGAAGTTAGATGAGTCTGGTCTCCCCTTGGATAATGGGATTGGCACCAAATCCCTTCAATCATCAGTTACTGTGGAGCGGATGTGCATGCTCTTCCTGGAATATAACTGCAGAAAGGTTTGGGAGGGTGTGCCAGTATTATGACTCAGTAAGCGTTACATCCCCTTACTCTGAGTTGGCTCTGTTTGAGGTATTTATACTTTAAATTGTATGCCCTAAAATTTTATCTCAGCCTGTTCATAAATATAATGAATCTGAGAGACACCAGTTCATTTTCTAGGAAATTCATAATAAACAGCTGCCATAAATAGAACACCAAGCAAGAGTGATGGGAAAGTACATGTATGATATGTGTACGCTTTTAAATATACGTGTGCTACATAGAAGCCTTATTTTCTAAATATTCTCACACATAAATAAGGTTTGGGGATTATATGGGTTTAAAACAAGAGTCCCTCGAAGGGACTACTGTTCTACTGTCAAAAAAGAATTTCAAGGAATTCAAGATAAGACCAGTTCATCTTTTTAACTGCTGAGTGTTGAAACAATCTCTGATATTCTTTAGCATTAAGATTTTCAAATTAGATGCAGTGGTGACCATATTGGATGTAAGATTGGCACCATTTTCAATCAAGAGAAACTACACACCATTAGAAGACTTAGTGGCAACAAGATTTTTCAATATGTTCATTGTGGCAGCGATACTGGATGTCTGCGGGGTACCAATTTCATTCTTGGACCAACGAGATATCATAAGAAGTCTTTTGGTGAAAACCCTATGTCAATACGATCATCAATTCTGAAGGAGTATCAATAACAAGACTTTCAAGATGGCTGCCATGGTGGCCATATTGGATGTCAGATCTGCATCATTTTCATTCAGGACCTACCAGACACCATAAAAAGTCTTCTGGTGAAAACCCATGTCAATATGACTGTCCATTTAGAAGGAGTAGCAAACAGAAGATTTTCAAGATGGTTGCCATGGTGGCTATATCTGTGGTCAGATTGACACCATTTTCATTGAAGACCAACCAGAAATCACAATTAGTCTAATGCTGAAAACCCCAAGTCAATCTGACTTTTCATTTACAATGAGTAATGATAACCACATTTTCAAGATTGGCTCCATTTTTATTTAGGACCAACAAGACATCATAAGAAGTCTTCTGGTGAAAACCCAATGTTGATGTATGTGACTTTGCATCCAGAAGGAGTAGCAACAAGATTTTCAAGATTGCTGCTGTGATTGCCATAATGTCTCATTAGCTTATTGTATGATAAAATTTGAAAAATGCAGTGCAATATATTCATCTACAATGAAGAAAGAGTAAGATTTAGACAGAAAACTGATTACACTTGCCAGAGGTGAGAAAACTCAAATGGATTGCTCTAACTGGTGAAACTGTACAAAGTGGACAGAATTTACAAGACCTATTGTAAGAATGTGCTGGACGTACTGACCAGGCTTGAGTGGAAGTAGTAACTGGCATCTGATGGGATTTGGCACAAAATTCCTCAATCTAGAGGGAGACCACTCTCATCTGGCTTCCATCTTGGCAAGCAGACTTTTTAGAATTTTTTTTCTACAACAAGCCAAAAGATGTTGTGAACATGTTTTTTAACTTGGGAGCGCTAGATTGGTGAGGTTGTGAACATATTATGATCAGATAACATGCCTGAAGAAAAAACACTGAAACCTGTCTTAAATGTCTTCTTCATTCCTGTCTGATGTGGTCATAGGACACTTCATTTTGTCCAAAATGTCCATTCTTACTGCATAAACATTTCCAATATTTAAATTTTACTTTCTCATTAACTTAGCAATGTACTGCATCATAACAGCCATGTTTCACATTATCACAGAAAAAAAACATTCACATGTACATTTTTCAACAATTGGCCAATCAAATAAAGTGGAAATGTAGAAAGCTGCTTAAATAATTATGCTGAAAATATACATGTATACTTACTTGATTTCATCCACATCAAACAGCTTTTGAACTGGTCGTCTCTTTTTCTTCCTCTTCTCTGCTTCCTGAAACAAACGGACCAATGACATACATTGCAGCAAAACTGTGTGCATTTTTTCGTTCTTTTTGTCACGATAATGAAAATCTAGAGTATTAGTGACATTGTTCCTAACAAAAAAAGTTACAATTTCACCTGCTTTCCAACATTTTATATTAAAATCACTCATGATCAAACATGAAAATCAAGAGTATAAGTGATATTGTTCCTAACAAAGAAAGTTACAATTTCACCTGCTTTCCAACATTTTAAATTGAAATCACTCAGGATCAAACATGAAGTCACCTGCAGGAATTGTAAAAATGTACTTTTTGGGGGGTAAAACTAATTTTCATGATGTAATACTTACCTGTTACTACTGCGTTGCTTTCCTTTTCCAGGACTCTTAGTCCCCAGTCCAAGCTAATTATTCCTTTCTCCTATTAGTATTGGAGGGCCAGAAATGAAAACAACATGATCCCAGTCTGACTCCTTAGTCACAGCCAACATACAGAATACCATCCTCTTTTTTCCTTGGACGATATATGCAGTACACGTGCTATACTGTTCATCAAAATTCGCCTTTTTGTATTGATTGAGTGTTAATCTCCTCAGTCCTTGCTTTGTTTGATTGTTACTGTGTTTCTTTTGTTAATTTTGAAGGGTTTTTGCACCTTGGTAAGCAATTGGTGCTTCAGTAAATTGTATCCCCCTTCATAGTTCTCGTGCTAAAGTAAGTATTGTCTACAATTTTTGGTTCCAGATTTTTTGTTTTGTATTGAGTTAGTCCCATCACCCCTCATGAGCTACTTCAGGATGATGGCAACCTCATTTTCACCTATCTCCAGAGAGAGACACTGGGAAGGACAGTCTTGTTGTGCCTCAAGAGCGGGCTCAAGATGACATTGCCATCATGGTGGACTCGTATGAGTTCTCAGAGAAACCAGTGGCAATGGTTCCTCCCCTTCCATTCAGGTTTCCTTTTCCTTCCCACCTGTTGGGTCAGGTGTTGGAGGAGGTGGAAGTTTGGATGTTCAATGAGGCATTGAAAGAAGTTTACCTCCCCCTTCACCAAGACTTGTGTCCTATGTCTTCTGGCGCTGAGGACAAAAAGATTCTCTCCAGTCTGGCGAGGCCTTCTGGGGCCTCATTTCATCCAGATCTTCTGTTGCTCCTGCACTTTGCGATGGTCCAAGAGCTTACACAGTTTTTCCCAAGGCCAAGAATATATCAGGCAGCAGAAGGGGGTGGTCTGTCTCTCTTCTATGCTTCAGCTGCTGATTTCTGCCTCCAGCTATTTGAGTTCATTCTCTGATTTGGCCCTTTTAAGCCCCCCCACCCCCACCCGATATTATCTAGGGCCTGGGCAGGAATTGTAAAATTGCTCATTTTAGTTATCACATCCCTCTTAAAGATTTTCTTTCATGTAATTTTTAAAGAATGCACAAATACATGGTCAAGAAAGTACTTATGAATTTTTGTAAGCAGATAAAACCATACTTTAAAAAATCCGAAATGTGCTATATTGCCTTTGGCAGTGAATCTTTAACAACTGTTGTCACAGTTGTGATATCAAGGTCAGGCACTAGGTTGAAATTACTGTCAAGCTAGATACTCACATTTTGCATGTTTCTCAGTAGACCTCGAGTCCGGGTATAGTCTATCCTTGGAATCAACTTCAAGTGAACCATATTTTGAGCTGGCTCTACATAATCCACCTGGAAAAAAAAACAAAAAACACACAGTCATAACTCTTTTTTTTTGCAACAATACAACATTTGGAATTTAGTTTTAATTCATGATATATATTTGTAGACTCTTCAATCCGACACCAACTATTCCTGATAACTTCAGATTTACTGTACTGTCGGATCAACAGATAAATATTTAAATGACCTGCAAAAAAATCATCCCAAACTTTAAGTAATATGAACAACAGTTGGATAAAGGCCTTTCAGATTAACATGATTAGACTGTACTTTGGTGTATATTTATATATGCTATTCTACTGGAATCAGGTCAAGGGGATGTCGATACAATTCAACTTAATTAAGTAAAAAATTAAAATGCACCTGAGCTACTGTCTCTAATTTATCTTACAATCAGATAAATTTTGACATGTCTTAAAGATTATGACTTTAAGACAAAATAGGAGATGTAGACTTTTGCAAGATAGCAGCATAGTACCAATATTTACTTGCTGGTAAGCAGGTCTATGACAACCATGGGTCGATCTTCTACTTCTTCTTGTTGATCTTTTAAATGGATTTTTAATAAGGCCTGCGGGAAAAAGGCACCTCAGTATGGATTTGAACCCACCACTTCTGGTTTCTAAGGTTAACATCTTGACTCTCAGCTCTCAAGTGTTTACACTTCATAAAAGTATATAACTTTGATACTGCTGACATGACTGTAGGTGCTGCATTGTGTGTGTGTGCATTATATATTTATTCTGTCACTGTTCCCCTCCCTTTGGTATCAACAACCTCACCCATAGTGTAGTCCCTACAAACAAAATTTTAGCACCAAATATGCATATTTCTCAGCATAAAATCAAATTTATTAAAGTAACATCAAGTTAATCAAATCCTATTAACTTAACATGGTTCTTATATCCAGTTACAAGTGATGATGATGACATTCATATCTCATGGGACATAACTCTAACAGGGATACTTACTTGAGCCAAGTCATCCTTGTATAAGCCCCTCTTTAATCTGACCCAGGCTTTAGGTTTCAGGACAGTGGATTCTTTTACCACTTTTAGGACATCCGTCATTTCTTTGATGGGAACCATCTAAGAAACAAGTAAAAATACATCAATTTGATATTTAACACTGCTGTTTTTGTAATTACAGAGTCAATACTTTTCTTTACAATGGGGAATCTAAAGAAAGTGCAAGTTGAGGGGATCATTAACTCCCAAAAAAGTAGCAGGGCTTAGAAGTCAAGCAAGCAGAGGAAAATCCCTGGATCCCAGCTTCTAATAACACCACTTTATAAATGTGTGCATATTCTGCATATACTGTGATTGTTTGAGAAATAAAATCATGAATTGTTTGCATAGGATTATTAATTAAAAACTGCCTATACAATAGCCATACAACAAAATCAATCACTCTTCACTTTACACAAATCTGCTATAGAAGAATTTTTGAAAGTGGTTAATGTGAACCTGGCTATATATCTAACTTAAATTTAATTTCTTAGATTTTCCTTTAGTTACCTTCATAAAAACACAAGAAAGAAAACACTCAGAATTTTGACAAAAAGACTATAACCTAGAGCATAATAATTAAATCAATCTATTGACACAAAGCAGCTTGATAGGTTCTCAGATATGAAAACACTGATATATCTGAGATAATTGTGTACCTTACCTGTTGTGACCAGAGACCCATTTTCAAATTCCCAATGCCTTCAATGGCCTGTTTAACATGGGTTTGTTTGTATGCCTCAATATAAATGTATCCCTTCAAACTCTCTTTGGAAATGACTGCTTTGATTTGTAGTGGCTGAAAGAGAAAGCAAAAAATCATTTCCATATCCACCAAAATTTGGGGTCAACACCTGCACTAATTATCCCAACTTTTCACTCAACTGGACCAATGGATTGTTCTCTGGACCTGTATTTTGTTTCGTGTGATCATCATCATTCATCTGGATGATCAATTATCAGGACAGATTCTCTGTCTTGCAGGAAGTTGATATAACTGACATTTAGACTGTGTACGATTTAAAAATCAGATTGAATCATAAAGGAAAATGCAGTGGGACCCCTTTTGTAAGAAACTATGGTTTAGTGAATTTCTTGAGATATTAAAAGTATTTTATAAAAGTCCTAAAAGAAAAATAATCTTTTATTTTTCTGATTTTTTAAGAAAATTGTTTCCAACAAGCATATTTCAATCATACATAGAATTTCATGGTAAATGTCAGCATCTGAAATACATGCAAGCACATGTGCACAATTGAACCTAAAAACTCCATGACACATACAGTGTACATATAGGAATTGCACTCAAAATGAAATTGATGATTGTGGATTTAAACAATTCGAAGAAGCAACAAGATTACTTTTACATAGCTTTGAAGTGCAAAATCAATGCATACTAAGTGGAGTAAGTGTTTAAGCAACAATAATTCTCTGACTAGTCATCAGACAACATCCCAGAATGACACTGTTGGGCACATTTTCACAAACAACAAATGCATCAAGACCAGTTTATGACCTTAAAAATGTTGGCTGAATGAAGCCTAGCATGACCAACAGCTGAAGATTTGGATTTGTATAAATACTGTGAAACACTTTAAATTCATGGGGTTCCAATTTTCGTGGGTGAGCTATACCACGAATTTAAAGTCACAACGAAATATCACCTAAGCTGACATTCACCCCCCCTCCATAATATGCAATGGAAAGGCATCACCTGTTTCTTTCTTTGTTTTAATACCATGGCTATCTATAGTGCTGAGAATGTGAAATATACAGGATAAGTACATAAATGATGAGGGACACTAAAACTGATTGATTACAATTCAAATGCAAAATTTCATGAACATGAAAATTTTTGTCAGATTGTAATGTCTACCTGATGTATAGTAATAAATGCAGATTTACTCACCGTCTGTGTCCTTCTTTATTTCCCAAAGCACATAATATTCCCATTTATAAATACGTTTTTGCACATATCAACTAAATGCTGAAAAAACAATCAGTAGATTAGTCCCACTTTCTCAAAGCCCATTTCAATCAGGTCTTTCCGAAGTGCTACTTTGTCACGTGCGCAGATAAACCACTTTGCGTGAATTGGCTCAAGGGTAGACATTTTCAGGTCAATCAAGACCTGATCTGAATATACATCTCCATTGTCCTCCAGTTCATTTAACTGATCAATCACCTGTATTGAATACCACTCATGAAATTGTATTTGGTAACAATTGCTTCAGCACCAGCGATCACAATGCATGCATTATCACCCCTAATCACCTGAACTTATGGATCCAAAGTTGAACCACAAGGTCAAGGTCACACAGCAACAAGGGATTCCCACAGGGCAATTTTGGAAGGCTTGTCAGGTTTACGGTCATTGACTTTTGTTCAAGCACCTAATCCCTAATTATTGAGAACTTTATACTTTGATAGTGGTTTTTAAAAACACCCAAGAACCTAATTACTTAAGATTACAATAGTGGTATTAAATATACTAGCTCAGACATGTGTGGAAAAAGAAGTTGGCATTTTCTTCAAGATCTCCGCATTAATGCCAGATGTTAGCAATGAATAACTTAAATTAATCAACTTAATTAATGCAGTATGGATTAAACCTGTTTGCTCACAAATGCATGGAAATGAATGTCAGTCTAATCTTTTACACAGTCATATGCATCATTATTTTTTTTTTGGGGGGGGGAGAGGGGGGTTGTAAACTATAGATCCACAAAATTAGGTACCCACGAATATGTACTTTTTACCCAAACCACAAAATTTGAAACCATGAAAATAAAGTGTTTCACAGTGGTAAACAATCTCCCAACAGTTGCTTTTTGCTGCTGCTGGTTTATTTTTCTGTGAAACCTTCAAAGTATGGAAATGTGGGCAGTTTTAATAAACTATTCTCATCTCATTGGAAATTAGAAGTAGGTCCCATGTCACCTTCAAAACCAGGAGACCAAAATGGACCCATTATCGCTTACTTGGTATACAATGGGCTAAAAGGCAAATGTAGTAGTAATAAAACAAGTGTCTTGGGTTGGAGGACACCATTGTCAAGAAAATTTCCAGTTATTTGGCTGAAACTGGTAGTATTTGACATGTTGTTTAACCATGTTTTTACTTTGAGTAACTTTCACAAGACTAGATGGTGTATTGGCATCTTTTGCCTGAATGTGAAAGGTATACATGATAGCATTCAACCTATCAAATTTGGTCTGATATACATTGTCAGGCAGTTTTGTTTGGAAAGTCATTCTGTGACTAGTTTTTAATTTATATGCAACAATACCTATACTTGATGGGGATGACAATTTCCTAGTTTAACTAGCCTGAAGAACTAAAAATCACTGTTGGGCAAGCACAATTTCCAGCAATACCAAATTTTTACATAGAGAAAGGATTTTTTAAAAAAGACTTTTTCAATTTCTGGTCAATGACCAGTAAGGTAAAAAATAGAGGTCATAAATATCCTTACCTGTTACTTGTCATGCAAGAAAATTCAAACACATTTTATTATCAGCCTTCCCTGTTATGGGCTATCCAAACTGGGAATATAATTCCTCATGCTTGAGTAACCATTCCTCTCTAGAATTTTATTTTGGACACTAAAGTCTAAATTTTTCTTCCCAGTTCACTGCTTTGAAAATAAATGCAGAAGGGATTTCGCTGAAGATTTCAACTTCTCTTCTTTATATTTTTATCTGTGATCATCAACAAAGTGCTTCATTGGTGCCCAAGCTAATCAAAGTCAACATTTCTGTCAACCAATGAAATTGATTGTTTATGCTTCTTTGGCAAGAAACACACTATTTAGCAAGTCAGCTTGGGTGTACTTGATTCAGTCAGTCTAAAAACAGTAACAGCAATCTTTTATCTTTCTTTTCTGGCAACTTTATTGCACCAAAGATTAAAAATAAGGGTCAATGGCATAAAAGCACAGCCTAAAAAGAAACACTGCAAAGGAAACCACATATTTGCTAAGAGAGCCATCCTGGACACAAATCTAGTAGAACATGTCCTAAGAATTGTTCTTACCAAGTTTAATCAACACTGGCTTAGGCATTCTAGTGAAGAAGCTGAGAATAGGTCTTCCAATAAGTATGGAAGCCACAACATTGCTAAAGGAGCCACACCAGGCACAAATGTGATAGAGCATGTCTTAAGAAACATTTCTACCTAGTTTGATCAAGACTGGCTTAGCTGTTCTTCACAAGAAGTTGAAAACAGGTTTTCCCTATGGATGCTATTGAAGATACACCTTGTCTAGAGGAGTCCTCAAAAACACAATTCTGGTACAGCATGTCCTATTAAATATTCCTCCAATGATTGATCAAAATTGGTTCATCAATTCCTGAGAAGCTGAAAATAGGTTTTCCACATGGTTGCTAAGAAAGCCACACCATTGCTACAGTAGCCACAACCCCCCAACCATCTCCAATTTTGAAAGAGCATGACCTAAGAAACATTCTTACCAAGTTTGATCCCCAAAAATTGTCAGTTACATCAGTTTAAGAAAACTTAAGTTCCGGTCTGGAAATTAAATGCAAAGGCCAAATCAAATCTTAGTAACAGTGACCTTGACCTTGACCTTGATGGTACACACCCTCCAAATCAAAAGGGGATTTTCTTGGGCAGACAGGAGTACATGTACAAAGTTTCATACAAATGCATTGTGTTATGCTTTAGTTATTGTCGAGAAATTAAATGTAATGGCCAAATATGTTGTATGATCTTGATCTTAAAGCTACTGATCCCAACTCAATAGGGTTCTTCCTGGGACTAAGGGGAATCATTTCAAAATTTAGTTATCATCCAGAAACAAAATCTATTCAGCAACAATAACCTTGACCATGGAGCTACTGACCCCAAATTCAACAGGGTTTCTTCTTGTTCACTAGAACTAAAGTTATCATCTGGAAACCAAATCTGATACATGATCAGATGTATAATGGTAAATTATATAACCCCACAACTTTTAATGGCGGGTTATTAAAAATGAATGTCCGTCAAAGGGACTGACGCTCTACTGGCCGACAAGAATTTCCAGGAATTCGAGTTAAGAAATTTCTTCCCTTTTACTGCTGAGTGTTGAAATGGTCTCTTATATTCTTCAGTGATAACAATTTTTTTAAAATTGGATGTTGTGGTGGACATATTGGATGTCATATAGGCACCATTTTCATTTAGAAGCAAATAGACATCAGAAAAAGTCTTTTGGTGAAAACTCCCATGCTCATATGCCAGTCCATTCAGATGGAGTAATGATAACAAGGTTTTCAAGATGGCTGCTATGATGGCCATATTGGACATCAGATCAGCACCTCTTTCATTTAGGTCCAACTAGAAATCATAAGAAGTCTTTTTGTGAAAAGTCTCATGTTGATATGACTATCCATTCAGGATTAGTGATAACAAGATTTTCAAGATAGTTGCTTTGGTAGCCATATTGGATGTGTGAGTGGAACCAAGACCAACTAAACATCATAAGGAGTCTTTAAGCGAAAATCCCATGGTGATATGACCATCCAATCAGGAGTAGCGATAACAAGATTTTCAAGATGACTGCTGTGGCACCATTTTCATTTATTTCCAACTAGATATCTAAGAAGTCTTTTAGTGAAAGTGAAAACCCCCTGTAGATATGACCCCATTCATTCAGGAGGTGTAGTGATAACAAGATTTTCAAGATGGCCACTGTGGCAAGCAGCACCATTTTCATTTAGGACCAACAAGACACCATAAGTCTTCTGGTGAAAATCCCATGGCAATATGACTTTCTGTTCAGGAGGAGTACTGATAACAAGATTTTCAAGCTGGCTGCTGTGGCAGCCATATTGGAGATCAGATTGGCACCACTTTCATTTAGGTCCAACTAGAAATCATAAGAAGCCTTTCAAGCTATAGCAAGATTTTCAAGATGGCTGTTGTGGTGGCCATATTGGATGTGTGAGAGCATCACCAATTTCATCTTAGACCAACTAGACATCATAAGAAATCTGGTGAAAACCCCATATCAATCTGACTTTCTGTTCAGGAGGAGTAGCAATAACATGATTTTCAAGATGCCTGCTGTGGTGGCCATATTGAATGTCAGATTGGCACCATCTTCATGTAGAATCAACTAGACATCATAATAAGTCTTTTAGTGAAAACCCCTTGTTGATATGACCATCCATTCAGGATGAGTAGCGATAACAAGATTTTCAAGATGGCTGCCATGGTGGCAATATTGGACATCAGATCAGTACTATTTTCATGTAGGACCAACTAGACATCATAAAAAGTCTTTAGTGAAAATCCAATGTTGATAGAACCATCCATTCGGAGGGAGTAACAATAACAAGATTTTCTAGATTGTCACTGTGGCAGCCATATTGGAAGTCTGAGCAGCACCATTTTCATTTAAGACCAACTAGACCAGGGGATGAATGTGTGTGTAAAGTTTAATGACAATCCTCCAATTAGTTTAGAAGGAGTAGTAACAACAAACTTGTGCCAACAAATGGATGGACGGATGATGGACAACAGGCCACTCCATAACTTCTCCAGGTCTATGACCAGTAAAACTAAAAACAAAACACTCTAACCATGTCCCATTAAGTAACAATTTGTTGAGCTGCAAAGTGATTTGAAATGAGACTACTCTGAATGAAGGCAATGATATCTGTGCTTTGCAGAGGAAGGTTTCAAAAATGCTGGAATTGCTTACCTCTTCTGTAAATTGATAGGTAATGAATTTCCTCATCAGCTGAATGGCTGTGGACCTCTCCTCACCAATTCGACACCTTACCAACCATAAATTTGGATCCCTGACAAAAAGAAGCATAAATATTACTAAATCATACAAATATGAAGTGTAAAATTCAGGTAGTTTTTTTTATTTGTATAATTTCTAAAAATTATTCATTTGCTTTTATTTGTACCCTTCATATGATGTAAATTTCCAAGGAATATTTACGGCTGGGTATCAGCAGCTCACATCCGATATGAAACGTATCACAATATGCAACTTCTGATACACAGTATATATATACAATACACATTTAATGCTATTCAAACATGCTTAAATTGTCTTCATATTTGCCAAACTTAAGCCATATTACACTGAAAAGTTCCAATAACGAGAATATATGAACACACTAGCTGCACCATTAATTGTGCAAGCAGATGCAAAACTAAGACTAAGACATGTAGCTCTACATAGTTGATTCTGTGGACTTCCTGTTGTGTATAACTGACTGATTCATACAGAAAAGAGGTGTTTTTATTTATTTATTCCATTTACTGAACATAATTTTTGATGACAAGATGAGTGTGTGCTGGAACTTACAATTTCTTATTGAACCAATACAGTTAAGAATGATTATCGGTATAGACGTGTGATATCGATCTATACCAGTTAATCAGAATACTGATCCAGCCCTAGGAAAACCATAGATATATATATAATTTTAAGTGGGTTTTTTGCATAATAGTGCTTACAAGGTTTTTGGTAAACAAGTCTAAGTCCGAAAAGTTCAATGTGTAAAAAAATCGAAAATTACTATAATGACCTGAATTTTGACTCATCTACATACGCACACAAATATGCATCATAATATCATTTGTCTCTGTTGAATGGCTTTGGACAGGACTAAAGCAAGATGCCCCCAACTGCAAGCAGTGGGGGCATAAAAACCTAGATTTTAAAGAGGATGACATGCTAGTTAGTAGAAGCAGAATAGTCAATATATCACTTATGTAAACTTGAATACATACTTGACACCAGGTAGTAAACCTTGCTGAGTAATTTCATCTGACATTCCCTCTCCTTCTCCAAACCTATCAGCTGTGGAACTGTCACCATATTTCTCTCGGTAGTACATCTCAATTTCATCCTCTGTCTGACTACTGCAATGCAAAAATGTTTAAAATGTGTTAATTTATCATATAAAATACGCAGCAATTATATATGCATGGTAAATGATTTACTTGTATAGTTCTCTGACATAAAAATATACAACAAGAGTCCCTCAAAGGTACTGACGATTTACTGACCGAAAAGAATTTCCAAGAATTCAAGATAAGACCAATTCTTTTTTTAAACTGCTGAGTGTTGAAACTATCTCTATTCTTCATCAATAACAAGATTTACAAATTATCTGCTCTGGTGGACATACTGGAGTTTAGATTGGCACCATTTTCACCTAGGACCAACAAGACATCATAAGAAGTCTTCTGGTGGAAACCCCATCTTGATATGACATTCTGTATTGGCAAAGTAACAATAACAAGATATTCAAGATGGCTGCCATGGTGACCATATTAGATTTCAGATTGCCACCATTTCCATTTTGGACCAACCACATTTTCAAGATGGCCATTGTAGTGGCCATATTGGAAGTCAGATCGGCACCATTTTCATTTACGACCAACTAGACATCTTAAGAAGTCATTCGGTGAAAACCCCATGCTGATATGACCATTCATTCAAGAGTAGTGATAACAAGATTTTCAAGATGGCTACTGTGGTGGCCATATTGTATGTTTGGAGAGCACCATTTTGGTTAAGGACCAATTAGACATCATAAGCAGTTTAATAATAACTTTATGTTGATTCAACCATCCACTCAGGAGGAGTAGCAATAACAATATTTTCAAGATGGCAGCTGTGGTGTCCATATTTTATATGCAAGTAGCACCAGTTTCTTTTAGAACCAACTAGACATCATAAGAAGTCTTCTGGTGAAAACCCCATGGCAATATTACTTTTTTGTTCTGGAGGAGTAGCGATAAGATTTTCAAGATGGCCACTGTGATGGCCATATTGGAAATCAGATCAGCATCATGTTCATTTAGGACCAACTAGAAATTATAAGAAGTCTTTTAGTGAAAAACCCATATTGATATGACCATCCATTGAGGAGTAGTGATAACAAGATATTCAAGATGGCCACTGTGGTGGCCATATTGGACATCAAATTGACACCATTTTCATTCAGAACCAACTAGACATCAGAAGAAGTATTCTGGTGAAAACCTCATGTCAGTATGACTTTCCATTCAGGAGGTGTAGCAATAACAAGATTTTCAAGATGGCTGATGTGGTGGCCATACTGGATGTCTGAGCTGCACTATTTTGATTTAGGACCAACTAGACCATGGAAAAATGTGTGTGTAAAGTTTCATGGCTATCCTCAAAGTAGTTTAGGAGGAGTAGTGATAAAAAACGTGTGCTAATGGACAGACGGATGATGCACAAGAGACCATCTCATAAGCTCTTCTGATCTATGACCAATAGTGCTTAACAAAAACCTTTCCAATCTAATTGTAATTCTGAGCACATTTCCTATGTTTCTAAATACTAAACCATCTGTGATTTCTTCTTTCAGCAAATGTCACAAATTTGCAGTTGAAATCTCAAGCCGATAATCTATTTAACTTAAGAAATTAAATCTGTGATTCTGAAACAAAAAACTGCATAAAGATCACGAAGTGGTTTTCAAAAACATATGCCTTGGAAAATTTTGGTTGTTGGTACCTGTTTATTTTGACATCATTGTACCTTACTGATTTATATAATTTGTTAATAGAGCTTACACCATTTGTCATTACACCGCTGTAATTTGAATAAACATTAATCAAAAGAACAGACTGTCCATACTTCAGTATTCCTGCCAGTCTTCTGTTGTCATCAAGCTCTCTGGCTGTTGGACCTTCATATGTGGACTTTCCTTCGATTATCTCCTCAGCACCATCCTCCCACTCCACATCATCTTCATCATCATCTTCATCTACCTCTGTCAGTACACAGTAAGGCAGAAAATATTACATGAGTGTTTATCAAATAGGAAACGTATGAAATAAATGAGCAAATATATGCAATGAGCTGCACAAAAGTTTCAAAAAGTTCATGTCTGGTGTGTACGAGTTTTATATTCTACTTTTCTGATTACAGCAGAACTTGTGCAATCTGATTTAAAATCTGATTAAAATTGAGACCTCTGACATAATGGAGATCTGACAAGCACAGATTTGATATTCTGGTGACCTTTGGAATTCCTGGTCCACTTATTCTTTAGAAGCCTATCTGATAAAGTGTAGCTTTCATATTAGGGTGAGTTATTGTGAGTAATGATAGATTCTTAATGACTTTTTTATACTTTCAGATAATAGGAAAGCTGTAATTTGACTGGTGAACAAACCTGGGGTCAATTACTTTCAAAAGTAATCAATTAAATCCAATTACTTTTGAAAATATGATTACAATTTAAAATTACTCACTTTTGGACAGAATCATTGATTAAATGATATTATTCTCTGGAATGTAATCAATGAATTTGAATTACTTTTGATCATATTTATTTATAAAAATCAAAAGATACATTTCTGTATATTGTGGATTTTAACAGTAACATCTACAATATGTTTTGAAAACTATCAAGAAGAGCTTTGGTAGCTCAGTTGATAGATCATCAGACTTGTAGTCCAAGGGTTGCAGGATCAATACCCACCCAGGACAGCCCAGGTCAGCTGCTTTAATGTGTCCTTGGGAGGGGCACTTAGCTCCTATTCACTCTGCATGATATAGCCAATAATGTGTTAAAAGTGCAGTTCAGTTAAACCAACAAAAACAAAAAAAATAAAAACTATCAAAGTATTGAAAACACTGATGGCTTGGAAGATGAAGAAATACTAATTTACATAAGATCAGATCGAAGAACATAACTTCTGAGATACTGCTATACATAGTCCTTTTTACTACTGTAAACAACTATTTATAGTCCATTTTACTACTGTAAACAACTGCTATTCATAGTCCATTTTACTACTGTAAACAGACTGCTATTCATAGTCCATTTTACTACTGTAAACAACTGCTATTCATAGTCCATTTTACTACTGTAAACAGACTGCTATTCATAGTCCTTTTTACTACCATAAACAGACTGCTATTCATAGTCCATTTTACTACTGTAAATAACTGCTATTCATAGTCCATTTTACTACTGTAAACAGACTACTATTCAGTCCTTTTTACTACTGTAAACAGACTGCTATTCATAGTCCATTTCAATACTGTAAACAGACTGCTATTCATAGTCCGTTATACTACTGTAAACAACTGCTATTCATAGTCCTTTTTGCTACTGTAAACAGACTGCTATTCATATTCTTTTAACTACTGTAAACAACTGCTATTCATAGTCCTTTTTACTACTGTAAACAGACTGCTATTCAGTCCTTTTCACTACTGTAAACAGACTGCTATTCATAGTCCTTTTTACTACTGTAAACAGACTGCAATTCATAGTCCTTTTTACTACTGTAAACAGACTGCTATTCAGTCCTTTTTACTACTGTAAACAGACTGCTATTCATAGCCCTTTTTACTACTGTAAACAGACTGCTATTCATAGTCCTTTTTACTACTGTAAACAGACTGCTATTCATAGTCCTTTTTACTACTGTAAACAGACTGCTAGTCATAGTCCTTTTTTTACTCCTGTAAACAGACTGTTATTCAGTCTATTTTACTGCTGTAAATAGACTGCTATTCTTAGTCCTTTTTTACTACTATAAACAACTGCTCTAAATAATCTTTCTATTATTCTTCTAAATTTTCTTTATGTTACTAGAAAATGTATATTAATATTTGCAACATTATTTTGACGAATTATTGTGGATATTTATTTTGTTTCAAGTACGTGTATTACCACCAGTGGAACAATGTCCAAGGGAGATAATTACTTTAAGGTCTACCAAAAAATACAAGTTGCCTTCTTTGGCAAAAATGTGGCCTCAAAAGCCAGTGGTTCCATTACTTTGTTTCTAATTTTAGTAAATCTTAACAGTTTGTTATTATTAGTAGTAATACAAACTATATTTAGTAAAAGAGAATGGATACTGTGCCACAGACATGGAGGGATTTTGAAGAAAAACGCATGTAGGTACTCAAAATTAAACATGTTTTCAATTACAATACCAACAGAACAGCTTATTACATTCATGTTCTTGAGATCTTAAATTTAAACTTTATTTTGAGCTTATTGCGCAACAAATTCTTAAAACTAGTACAAAAGCACTATCGACGGCATACAATTTGGTTTATGTGGTCTTCATGGTGGAGGAAACCAGCACACCTGGAGGAAACCACTGATCTTGGATGGGAGACCACATACCATTTCACATGCTGGTGCCCAGTATTGAACCCAGGATGGAAGAGGGGCCAAGTTAGCGTACTACTACTGTGCTATCCAGGCCTCAGTAGTAGACTCTGTTGGTCATATGCAAGGTGACAGCAACAAGTGATTAACAGGCACTTGATATCATTGTAATTCCACTTTCATATCATTAAGTCTGAACTTTAAACATAATAAAAATTTGTTATCTTCCATCCAAAGCCTATGTGATGTTATGTTATATGACAGCAAATAAAGTTTCAATTTCTTTTAAGTGTAAATATGGTCATTATGAGCATATGTCATTTAAAACCACAATATATGCCAAAATAAAATGTGATGAAGGAGTCCATTTGTATATTGCAAGGATCAAAATTAGGATTTTTTGTTCACAAACCGACAGGATCACGAAACTAAAGTTTTACTGATCCTGCCTAAATTTGGCTGATCCTGCTGAAATAAAACAGAAACCAGCTCAGTTTCTAATTTAAAATGTATTATCAAGTCAAAACAATAACAACTGTATTTCACAAACAAGACTCATGAATGAAGTACCCTGCACACTTTCATATTTCTCTGAATACTCATTGCAGAAAGTGCACACAATCTCAGCCTCTCCTGGGGCAAACTTTAGCAATTTGTATTCAATTTCCCAGAATTTCTGGAACTTTCTTAGTCTCTTCTCTTGATCATATTTGTGATTGTGCTCTCTCTTGTCATTATCCAATTTCTGCCATTCCGGTTGTGGCTGTGCACCTTGCAAATAATTTCATATGTTGACAATTTTCACTGCACAATGCACTGAATGTTTATCAACAACAATATAAATATTAAAACACATTGTTTACTATAATTCTGGATTATTTGTTGAGTTGGCAAACGTGTCGTTTCCAAACTGGGCAATACTAGCCTGATACCCTATACCTTTTGTTATCATCAGTAATGAAATCAGTGCTTGAAGGCAGTACACCAGGCTAGTTCCACGTGCAAGAGGACTGTTTTGACAATAATCACAGTAATTTACTTGATGAGCAGTTTAACGCCTGTCCATTTGCGCCGTGAGCATTTATTGTACCTCGTCAAGTGCAGGATGTTGGTAGGTACTCAATTAACACAATAAACAGATCAACTAACCATTAAAGGATTTGCCAACTCACGACGACTTATTAACTGTTATGATGGCTGGATTTTAGTGATCTATCAGCAAAATCACTAACTATGGGATAGTGGATTAGAGTAAACTTCGAGCCCTGATATTGTACTAAAAAAACTGTTGGTATCAAATATCAAAGAACTCCACATTTTGCATGTGCCTGTTCCTCATCCAAATTTGACAGACTGCAATTGATTAAATTCCAATAATTATTAAATTTAATAAAAAATGTGTGATTACAATTAGTTGCAATTACATAGAGAATTAGTATTCAATTACAGATTATGATTACTAATAAGAATTACCCCAGGTCCTTAGCGGGAATCACTGACAAAACATGACTCATATTGGTGCTCATTGGATCTACATTTTAGTAAGTAAATTTCAATTTTAATCAGACTGAAACTCGTGTTGCTCAATGGTATAGTGAAGTAATGTTGCTACTGTGGCATACAATATTTATGACATGTTATAATCAAACTGTATCACTGACTTAAGTTTAATGAAGCAGTGGCTTCACAAATCTGTGGTTATGCTAACTACAGGTTATAATTTTCCACTGTTGTAATTATACGTATGTATCTATATCATGTTATGATGTACATTATCTTTGTCAGTATCACTGGAGATAAACTTTGATTCTTAAAAAAATAAGAAAAGTGAATGTGTATTTATGCATATTGGTTTAAGAGTCCACTTTCCATCCTTGGAATATGGTGGGGGGAGGGGGGGTGTTTCCTAAGAAAGGCTATGAAATTCTGATTTTAAAGTATAAATGTCTGGTTATCACTCCTAAATATAGAACTGCCAGACACAAGCGAATAGTACATAGTGAACTGCAAGGCAGTGTTCCTTGAACATTGAACCTGCATAAACAATGAAAACAAATCAGTTGAATCTAATAGCATAGTCCTGTAAGCCTGGTTTTCTTACCAGCTTCATCCAAAATAAATCCTCCATATCGCGGCTTCTTTCTTTTTCTTCCTCCTCTTCCCTCAGCATCTTCATCCTCCTCTTCATCGTACTGGAAATCATAAAATGTATATTAGAAATAAACCCAGTGTTTTCTTTTACCCTCATTTGTGCATCAGAGACCCCCAAATTTTTAATCTGACCCCCATTTCTGACACCAAGGTTTGCTTTTTACTCAATCTGACCCCCAGTTTTGACACCAAAGGCAGCTTTAACTCTCAATCTTGCACCCCTAGGGGAAACACTGTAAACCTAACAATACACAGTATATGATGCATGTAAACTTATAAAACCACAGAAAATCATCTCCCTCTCTCTCTCTTCACATCATTCTGAGAAGCTAAGAGTAATTGTGCAATTTTTTAACAATTTGATCTTTGTATTTCTTCCTCATCCCCTATGATGAGAGAGGCGTGGTAGCTCAGTATAGTGTCTGCCGTGGTTGGCAGCCTTGATGAGTCCTTCGGCAAGGCACTTAGCTACAATTTCCTCAGCATGATACAGCCAATAAAGTGCTAAAAGTGCCATTAAAAACCAACCCTATTGGTCAAGCCAAATGTGATAACCAGCACAATATATTCACTCACCTCATATATGGGCAAGAATAAATTGGATAAATTCTGTCTAATGGTGTAGGAGAATGCTTTAAGGATAGACAGAAAATTGGAGAGTATCACCAGACACCTCATAGATTGACAAGAAAATAGAACAAACTGTGACATCATTGACCAGACCTGCCACTGCATAAAGTGCTAGCAGATCAGGATTGATGCTGTTCAACTTCTATGTAACTTCAAACAAAAAGTAGAGATCATGACTTTTATGTTAAACACTGTTTGAATTATTTATTCTTGGTACTACTAATTTTTTGAGTTGGACTACTATATTATGACCTGAGATTCCAAATTGGTAGTCAATAACTCCAAGTTTTGAAATCCAAATTTAAAACCTTGATCTACTTCTGATGCTGAGTGTAATGTGACTCCCAACTTCAATACTGCCAAACCAAATCCCCAAAATTTGAGATCCACGTGTTCCCATGAACCCAGAAAACCTGGAAATGGACAAACAAATATTTCATAAAATGGGTCCAAATTCTTTTGGTGGACTTGTACCAAAAAAATCCTTTTATACCACCTATGCTTTATGCTATTTGCAGTTGGGTGAATGTATATATACATATAAATATGGCATGTTACATAGTATGGTGATATAAAGCATGCAAGCATTTAGACTGCAGATACTAATTCTGTTATGACCAACTCTTAAGATGCAATACCGTAATAAGATTCTATTTTGATGATATGTCCTTAGATGCTACCTTGAGTGGCCAACACACAATTTACCTCATCATCATCCTCCTCTTCTTCTTCCTCATCCTCTCCACCTTCTCTCTCATCCTCTCCATCTTCATCCTCATCATCACTGGTTATTCTGCTGCGTCTGGATGGTTTGGAAGTTTCTTCCTCTTCTTCCTTATCAAATGATTCATTTTGTTCTCCCTTGAAAAGTGACAAATTATTGAGATACATAAATGTATACAGTTCTGACACTAATCTAGAGTTATGTATTGACACTAATCCATTGATATGTATTTTGTTTACCAATTAATCAAATAACTGACACTAATCCAGAGACAGGCATTTTGTTCACTAACTGGTCATCCTAATAACCAACAATAATCATAATCATAGACTGAACACAACCCTTTGTGGAATTTGAACACAGGAGTTCTAGGGCACATTATTCAAAAACTTAAAAGTCCAATTCTGATGAAGCTCTTTTCTCTGGCCAAGAATGGGGACCCAAATTATAGCTGCATTAAGCTAAGAGGCAAGACATTTGGCACCATATCTTTTCAAATGAAAAGAAGGTCCAATGGACTAAATTTTCCTCCCAGAAAGGACTCTGATATTTTGGGCTACACCAGACAGATTATAATGCATATAAAAAAACACAGACCTGATTCTAAAATCAGAGTTCATGACAACAAACTTGAGGTCCTGAAAAATGGGGCTCTAATTATGACGAGTTGTGAATAATAGGTTTCCTAAAATATGCTTGACCAGCATGAGATCCAAAAATAGTGCATGTTAAGGGCTGTGATGACCATTACCATAATCTTTCAATCCTGTAAAAAATCAAGGGCAACCATCCTGTAAAGTTTGGAGACGATATGTTCAGTATAACTGAAGTTGCTATGCAACTAGACAAAATTTGTTCATGGAATACAAATGCCACTGAGAAAGAGACCTAAACACAAAACCTAACTGTTGGGACAGATGGAGAGATATACTGTCAAACAGACAGACAAGATTGGGACAGATGGAGAGATATATGAACAAACAGACAGATAAGATTAACAGTATCTATCCCAATCACAGCTGTAGTGGAACATAACAAAAGTCCCTTGAAGGGACTGATGCTCCAGTGGCCTCAAGAATTTCCAGGAATCCAAGACAAGACTGTTTCTTCTTTTTAACTGCTGAGTATTGCAACCAGGTCTTATATTTTTGAGAGCTCCAACATACCAATGTTGGTAACAAAAGTATTTTCTTATGATTTTAGGTAACATGTTCACAAGATACCTGCAAAATTCTTTATCATGGCCTTTGACCTTGAACTTGATCATCATGGATAGAAGATCACTGAAGTTGTCTCAGACAATGTCAAGATAAAACCACATGCTAAAATTGGTTATATCTCTAAGTAATAGTTTTGGGAGAAAAAAACCCCACAAAGTTAATGCAGTGGTATCATTCAAGGTATTCTTCAGATAAACTCACAAACTGGGTTAAATGATAAAAATCCATTCATACTTTTGAGTTATCATACAAACATGCCAGTACAGCTAAAACCCCAAGTCAAGGCCACTGATCTTAAAATCAAAGTCAGAGTGCTATCAACTTGTTTACTGGAATGCAACTACAATCAAACCTGTCCGAATGGTCACCTTTACACAGCGGTCACCTGGTCACAATGGCCATTCTAATTTCCCCTGACAAATTTCCTATATAAATGTCTTGTGTGTAACGGTCACCTGCTTTCTGTGACCAGCGGCCAGGTTTCCTAACCAAAACCATGGTTTCTCCCTACCTAAAGTGGTCACTGCAGCATATCTACAGTGACTGCTCAGTCCATACATACTAAACATTTGCTTCACGGGGAAGGCATTGTTGAACTAAAGGAATATCATATGAATCGATGTGCAAACATTTCCTATCTTGCTTGTACTCACTGTACTCCAGTCACATTGTCAATGTAAGTCGAAGGTGTCAACATGTCAAATTCAAAAGTGAGGCAGTTTCCATCATTAGGATAGAGAGCTGAAACAATTCATTTGCTGGAATGTAGGAAAAGTAGTTGTGTTATCGCAGCAGAAATGGAAGTCGCCTTTTGTGCCAGTGTGACAGGTATAGTTCGATATCTTCATCTATTTGCCTGTGAATTAATGCCATCTCTGATGAAAAAAGTTCATCTTTAAGAAGAGATGTGAGTTACATCCCTTTTCATTAGGGTCAGTGGTCATTCAATATTTAAAACTTGTCTGTAAAGGCAGGCGAAGTTTTGTTTCATGCATCACAAAGAATAGCCATATACAGCTTGGCTTGATTCCCTACTCATCACAAGCCTCTCGCATAAGCTGACTGTCTTTTGATCTAAATGAGCTGAGCAACTGGTTCATCCAGATATTGTTTTTGAAGCGTGAACTGCCGTTTCCAAGCCTAATTTATACATGTTGGCTGACCAAAGAGTCAGTCCTCTGTTTTATAGTCAAATGTAGGCTGTCAATCAGTAGTGAAATTAGCATTTTGTCATGGTGCTCAAAACAAACTAAGATCAGTGATTATTTTATGTCAGTGATGATTTAATTTATAGGATGCATTAAAGTGAGCAGGATACAGAAATCTTGTGTGGAATATAAATTTGTGAGAGAACAATATATACAAGTATTTTATGAATTTGTTAAATAGTGCACATAAAACAATATTGATAATGTAATAATAATATTAATAATAATAATAAAACTAATAATAACAATAATGATATACGGTGCATGGTATTTGTTCAAAAACCAATTTTAAAAGTTGAACCTCTGTACAAAGACCAGTTTTGCCTTTTCTCAGGGGTGACCACTATTGACAGATTTGACTGTAAATACAAAGTCTGGTCAAAATTCACCAGTATATGTTTTCATAAGCTCAATTAAGTACAAAAATGCAAGCAATGACCTTTTAACTGATCCCAAGGTCAATTAGGTCTAGTTTTCAAAACTCTTTCATGAAGGTGCAGATATATTGGGGGTCAGATGATATGCACCAGTTTTATTCAAAACCAATTAAATATTGGAAGAAGAGTTTTCATGAAAACCCCATGTCAATGCCACCATTCATACAAGAGGTATAGCCGTAACAAGATTTTCAAGATGGCTATGATGCCATGCTGTAGGTCAGATGAGTGCCATTTTCATTACAACAAGGTAAATACTGCTATAGTGCTTTAGTGAAAACACAATGTTGATAAATATCAAGATTTTCAGAATGGCTGTTAAGGCAGCCATTTTGGAGGTTTTATCAGCATCATTTTAATATAGGAACAACTATAACTTGCAAGAAAGTAGTAGTTAAACAAAAGGTCCATTAGGCCATCAGTTATAAAGAAGCAGAAATACTGCCAGGAATATATCATAAGGGGTGGAGCTCCCCCCTTGCCACCAAAATAAGGGGGGAGAAGGAAATGGCCATAGTTCAATATTTACCTAACACATAAATATCAATCTCTTTCTTTCTTTCAGCTCCACTTTGTTAGAGCTCTATTGAAATCAAAATCCTCAAAAGATGTCTCCTCTAGTTGTATAAGCATTAATCTTTTGATCATTTCTGAGCTTAATTTGTTCCTTATCTGTGTATAAATATTGTTCTGTGCTGAGAACCCCCTTTCACAAGCTGCTGTCTGAAGAGACATATACATAGCTAGCTAAGCCAAGCTTGAACAAGTTGGGAAACCATTCTTAATGGTTGTCATGTACAATTTTCCACAGCTCATAGGTATTGTCTCTTGGATATCTCTGCTCCAAAATAAGATTTTTCACTAACAAGAGCTTTGCCAAAGTTTCACTTTCTTGAATCAGTGCTTTGCTGACTACTATGCCAGATTTCTTATCAGTTCCACAATGCTGTATTAGGATTTTAAGTCCATCAATGCCACAGTCTGCTTGTTCAGACAGAGGTATTATTTTGATCAAAAATAAATATCCTTCTCTTTTGATTTCTTTTTAGATTCTTATGTATTCAATTTATCTTAACCCTTAGGGCAGGGGTCTTCAAACTACGGCCCGCGGCTTCAATTTGTCCGGCCCACGGCGTTGTACTTTTTTAAAACGATTTTGCATATATTTAAATTTTTCACAGTCGCTTCGGAACACAAACCCCTTTCAAAAATCTAACATGGCCCTTGTCTTTTAAAGTTTGGAGACCCCTGCCTTAGGGTGCTATATAGTTTTGTAGCACTAGATCCCTCAAGGCAGAATTGTTCCTTCGTGAATGCAAGGTTCATCCTCAACAATGCGTGTTCCAGGGTCCAATGTGCCAATCAAATTTAATTTAAGAACTGTTCATGTCAAACCCAAGTACTCCAATGTGTAAACAGTTGCCTACCAGAAAAAAAGACATAATGCAACAAACGTTATGAGACCTCTACTGGCAGCGCGACTTATGCAGCAACAAGCATTTTTAAGGTTAAGAGTTAAATAAAAATTGTATACTGCGCAGAGAACATTTTTATATGCATGACTTTAAACCAGTTCTCATGTGTCACTGCTTTCCAAGTGCGTGAATTTGTACAAATTTTCCGCAATTTGCACGCCCTGGCAGCATCTCTGGAGAGGTAACTCTTACAAGATTATTCAAAATTGTGGGGGTCGCATTGACATAATTTTCATTTAGGACCAACTACATATAGAGAAAAACATTTTAGTGAAAACCACGTCATTATGACCACCACTTACAAAGAACAAGGGATAAGAAGATTTTAAAGATGGCAACCAGATATCATAATGTCTTTTAGTGAAAACTCCATGCCTATATGATCATCTGTTCAGAAGAAGCAGCTAAACAGTAGTCTCCATCTTGAATGCCCCCCCCCCCCCCCACCGGCCAGCAGCCACCCACTTTTTACAGCCTGAATCCCTAGGCACCGATGAGTTTGTGTTCAAAAGTACTGCTCAAGGACAGTCACCCCTCTAACGTGACCAGAATACAAGTGTAAAAAATGTCAAATTTATCCCTCATGGGCAGCCACATTTTTCCAACATGCTGATAAAGAACCAAACTTTAATCCATACAAAAAGGTACGCAATCTGATAATCCTTACAGCTATGTGATCCTCAAATGTCAGGCTTTGTCACTTTGATAATTGCTGGCTATTATTACTGCTGATAATTGTCAAGATTACAATAGCTAACAGCTGAAATGTGCAGTATTGTTCAGCACAAATCTGCATCGCATAAAAACGGTCTGATAGCCTTTTTGGCTATTTCCATATAGAGAAAAG
Organism: Margaritifera margaritifera; assembly: GCA_029931535.1. Classification (NCBI taxonomy): domain Eukaryota; kingdom Metazoa; phylum Mollusca; class Bivalvia; order Unionida; family Margaritiferidae; genus Margaritifera; species Margaritifera margaritifera. Next base: position 777,994 of record JAQPZY010001457.1, on the reverse strand, counting down.
AAATGTAAACTCAGCAGGGTACCAAACTATGACCAATTAATTGCATAACAAGATCACTTCCTTTATAAACACAGCTTTCGTTTAAATGCTAAAAATTGTTTCAACAGTGATATAATTGGCAACATAAGAATAAGTTACAGCAAAAAGTTCAACATGTCGTCACAGAAAAGAAAACTTCTGAATTTAGAAGAAAAAGTAAAAGTAATTTGACTCAATGAAAAGGGAGATGAGTTCTAGGATCCTTGCCAAAAAATCTGATGTCAGAATGACTCAAATAAACAACAGTGTAAACAATAAGGAAAATATTCTGATGAAATGGGAAAATGGAATGGAAGGAGAAAGAAACATTTTTAGACCCAAAAGATGCTTGTACCTTGATTTAAATGACAAGGTTTTCAAATGGTTTTGCACTGAGTATACCAAGTACATTCCACAGGTTGAATTATTCAAAAAAAGGCAATGATATTAAGTTAATTGTAAGAACATATTGATGATTATTCATAATATTCTTTTTAAAATGATATTAGTAACAGTTTGTACCAAATTGATTCCACAACATTTTAAAATGAAAATATTACATTCTTCAGAATAATTAGTTGTGACTTTCTTACATCATATGTAATTACTACTCACATATATGCTCCCCCTCTAGAAAGGCCACCCCTCTTATAAGGCAACTTTCCTGCTGCAGAAGGGATGGCCTTATAAGAGGGGAACCACTGTAACACACTTTTTAAGATGGCTCCCATGGCATCCATATTGGAGGTCTGATCGGTACTATTTTCATTAAGAAACAACTAGATATCAAAGTCCTTTATTTCAAGCCCATGTCACTACAATTATCCATTCAGTTTAATTAGCTATAACAAGATTTTTCATTTAAGTCAAACTAGACATCATACAAAACCTTTACGTGAAAACCCCATGATGCTATGGCCATACATTTAGCTGAAGTAGCCATAACAAGATTTTCAAATGGGCCCCAATGCTGGCCAAATTGTATGTCAGATCAGCATCATTGTCATTTAGTTCCATCCAGACATGATAAGAAGTCTTTTGAAGAAAAAAAACCCATGTAGATGTGAACATTCGTTCAGAAGTAGTGATATGATTTCAAGATGGCAAAACTGGTGTCCATATTGGATGTCAGATTGGCACCATTTTCATTTAGGACCAACTAGACAACATAAGAAGTCTCTGAGTGAAAATTTCATGTTGATATGGCCATCCATTCAGGAGTAGCGATAACAAGATTTTCAAGATGGCCACCATAGCATCCATATTAGATGCATGTGAGGCACTATTTTCATTCAGGACAAATTATACATCATAAGAAGTCTTTCAGTGAATATCCCAAAGCAATACGACTGTCCATTCAGGAAAAGTAGCTATTAATATTTTCAAAATGAGCACCATGGCATCCATACTGGATGTGAGATCAGCACCATTTTCATTTAGGACCAACTAGACATCATAAGAATTCTTACAGTGAAAACCCTATGTCGATGTGACCATCTGTTAAGGAGTAGTAGTGGTAAGATTTTCAACTTGGCTGTAGTGGTGGCCATACTGGATGTCTGACAGGCACAATTTTCATTCAGGACCAACTAGACCATGAGATGAATGTGTGTGTAAAGTTTCATGGCAATCCTCCCAGTAGTTTAAGAGAAGTAGTGATAACAAACTTGCACTAACAGACACTGAATGAAAGGCCATGGCATAAGCTCTTCTGGCCTATGACCAGTAGAGTTAAAAACCAATTTCCCTTTATCAGATTGCAAGATTGCTGTGACCTTGAACTTTGACCTTTAGATGCCCAATTCAGGAGGATCCTTTGTATACTGAAGAAAACCTATCTCAAGTTTTTGGTCAAGGTATATCTAGAATTCAGAATATTTTTGACCCAACTTTAACTACATAGTGAGAATGTTTATTAGAGCAGTAGTCTAAATGTACCTTTTTTGTGGTAACCTTTGATCAACCAATGTGTATGCTTACCTCTGATCAACTAATTGACCCCTCGTAAAAACAGAATACAATGCCTACTCTATTTCTCTAAAACTAGCATTGCTCATTTTGAGAAATGTCCAAGTTATAGGGAGTTAAATTTGTACAAGTCATATAGTTTATTCTCACTATATGCCATACTAGATGGGGCAAGTTTTTGTCTGGACATATGAGTATGCAATGATTCACACTTAACTGGCAATCAAACTGGTTAATGGTTTGTGGAAACTCTATTGTGATAGTTGATTGACAGATGCCGCTCTCAGATGATGGGTCAATTTAACCAAAATGCTAGAATCTATATTATGTGCAAATAAGAAAAAAATTAAAAGTAAACTAACTTATGACTAGATGTTACTTTCATTTATATGTATGTATGCTAGTCTGTAGGAATATTGTCAGAGAAGATGTAACATTTTACAGTCCAACACAACCTGTCAAAGGCAGTCAAACAAGGGATTTTTTTCAGCCCCGATTACAAATGCTAAAATAGCAGGGCATCAGTAATACAATGTTTACCTCACTTTCTGTTCCACTTTCAGCCTGTTCACTCTCAGCTTCGGAAACAACACTGCCATCACTGTCAGACATTTTAAAAACAAATCCTATAATAAAAAAAAACATGAGTCAAATGACTGCAAACTAAATCTAATTCCATGGCTCACCATGGCAAATACCCATGCATTTTTACTAGACATTTCCATCACCACCAGTCCACTCACCCACCACACCTTCCAGAACATGTGACCTAGGGGTCATAACCCCAAACCCATTACATATATTATGAATCTTCCTGCTATGACTGTATGTGCAAAATATGTCAAAACTTTTGGTTAAAAAAAATTAAACTGATTTAAATTTGTGTCCAAATGGACAGATTTTACATCCAGGTATTTTGAAGTGATTTCTCATTTGGATTAGGTGAAAACTTGGTCTTTATCCTTCATAAAATCATAAAGTTTAAGACCTTTTTTAAGTAATGACCATATGACATGGTTGTCTAATGTTGCTTAGATATTATTGAAGGATTTCTCTTTTAAAAAATTTGACACTCTTATGCAGATTATTTAAGCAAAGCTACACATTTTATTTATTTTGTTGTTCCCATAGCTGAAAAGACAGTCCTTCACTACACTGAATGAGCCAGTCATTATAGGTATGACAACAAATAATTGCTGATTACATAATGAACAACCCAACTATAGTCCATCCAAGTATTCATTCCAAAGCAATTATTGGATCATAGAAAGTACGCTTATATAAACAAATTAAATGATTCCCAAGTTAAAAAAGTTAACATTTGTAACTAGGCTGACAGAATTGTCTCTCTTACCAAAGCAGGAATCCAAATGAGCCAGTATGTTTGCCCTGAACCAGGATGGATCAAGCAATGTTTTTACCTGATTTAGTTATGATTATACACTTTTTAATAACTCTGATAAAGTGAATTATATATTCAAATGTGCCTGATTTAGGTTTGATGTGTTGTTTTTGCTTCTTTAGGTGGTATAAACTTTTTGCACACGTATCCGACATTGTCTTTAAAATGGGGCCTGGAGGCCTGGAAACTAGATTTTGGGCCCATTTTAAAGAAAGTCACATTAATGTAGCTTCATCATGTGAACTTGAAGTTTATGTCTTTGTTTATATGACTATTCTATATAATATCACATGGGAAGACACTATACACAGGGTGGGTGGGTGGGTGGTTAGTTCTGAAATAGAGTTGTCGACTTGGATTTTTCTAAAATAAATGCCATTCAAAAGTGACTGTATTGTTTCATTCAGTTTTATGGGTGAAAAATATCTCCGAAATGTCCAAATTGATGTTAAGACATGTTTCACTCCTACTTCTGGTCATAATAGAGTTGAATATGTCCATGAAGTTGTTATTGGTCAAAATATAGAATAGCATGTTCCAACAATTTCCAAGAAATATAGGGATTTGTCAATTGCCAAGAAAATCAAGCTCCCGTTTTAAAAGAAACACAGCATCAAAATTACAGTTGTCTGGTACTGGCAAATTTATATAAGACAATGAGAATGGGAGGACACCTACAGACTAATTATGACAGGAAGCAATAATGAAACAATCATATTTTGCATCCATTTAGTCATATCAAAGCCATTTTTCACCCATAAAAAGGAACAATGTGATATAGCCGCTATCAAATGGAGATGAAAGTGCACCATATAATATTATGTTGGCATTTATTATAGAAAACAATGCAGTCAAGACATTAACCCTGATCTGCATGATATTTTGGGGGTGGGGGTCGAAGTCATACTGCATGAACAATCGGTGCTGCATAGCATGTTCCGAGGTCAGTGGATCTCCCAACAAGAGGCAAAATTTTCAAGAACATTAAATATACTTGGCAGCTCATATTGATTCCGTTACACAGATTAGAGTCTAATTGCTTTAGTCATAATATACTCACTCTGATGCCTTTTTCCTTAGTGAAGTACATCCAGGCACAATCTTGTGGTTAGGTTTTTCAAAATATGTCGACCACCATATCAGTTGGTTAAAGAGCGATGGTAGCTTAAGAACAGCAAAATCAGTTAACCTGTAGTACATTTTCTGTAACTAAACAAATATGTCTGATCACATATTGCCAAATGTGATTAGCCATATTTGTTTCATTAAAGAAAACTAATCCTTAGTTAACCAACTTCAGCATTCCTCAGCTACCATTGCTGTTCAACCAACTGAAATCACAGTAAACAGTTTGCAGCGCACAGCACAAGTACACTGCAGTGAAGAGATGTGTTCACCCGCCAGTACCTGCTTGCCTAAGATTCAAGACCCACGACTTGCACGATTCTGTCAACCAAATGCAGCTGGTATATAAAAGCTAAGTCACCCAGATATTGAAAGAGATTATACGAGAGACACTGGTTCACAACCTTGGCTACACCATGCAGGCATAGATGAATAATGGTAAGGATGCTTACCTTTATTACCCTATTTGGGGTATTAAATTTGTGATATACACTTGGGCACAACAATAATTTGAAAAACGCAACGACTTGATTGTGCTTCAGTAAGGAAAAATGCATCAAAGTAAGTACTGTATGACCAGAGCAATTAGACTCTAATCTGTTAAAGAACGTCAATATGGGTTGCCTGCTATGTGAGATATTCTTTAAAATCTGGCCTATAGTTCCTAGGTTGACTGACATCGGAACATGCTGTGCAGCAGTATGGCGTCGACCGCCCATCATGCATATAGGGAATAATCACCCACCAACAATGCAAATGGTATGCTTGTCACTTTTAATTTTTTAATTTAGGATAATCATTCGTTCTCAAGCCAATGATACAAAAACATTAAAGACACGGCTTCGTCTTCAAGCCCTCGAACCTGTGGCTTTTGCATGCACGGCCGCTACCCACGTTAATGAAATCTCTTCTTCATTGCATCATTATTTACTACGAGTCAATAATTGATTTTACAACCATAACAGATGTAACTATCATTAAAGAAGAAACCAAGACTTGGAGATAGAACACTTTTCAACGTAAAAGGTGTCACTCGCACCAAATTAATTAGTCACCCTCTTCTTTGAAATGGCGATTTCAGTAGTAGTAGAGCTAGGAGTGACTGCTGATAGTCTCGTATTCACTAAGGTATAAAACGTTGTTGATATTCTGTGAGGACCCTCTGTATATTGACGATTAATTGAAAATAAAAGTAAATCACTCTTGAATTTTAGTCATAACAAATACTTTCAAAACAATTTGAAATTGCTACAATGCATTTGAAATGAAAAAAAAAAAAGAATTTTATTTGTGACCTCACATAATTTTTTTTAAATGTAAGATTATATCCCGGAGAAGTTGTGCGCTTACATGCTGAATGAAAGAACCTAGGCTACCTATCTGCATGTCTATCTATAACTACCTTGATGCAGTCACACTTAACTATTAAACAACGGGTGGTGCTCGGTCAGTAATATATGAAATAAAACAGCGGCAGTACAGACAGAAGAGTAATAATAGGAAAGGGAGAAATAAGTGAAATAATGTCAATCTACGTTTTCGTCCTATCATACTCAGACCAATCCGGCTGCCGTGGCAGCGAAGATATAAATGAACCTCAACCAGCACAGTTCTGAGAATCACTATGTCTTAATTGTAGCTGACGATTGCATTAGAAGGTAATGGTGGAAAGTTCCTGCTTTTGAGATACCAAGTCAGCAGCTTCTGCAACTGTTGCCGGTAATTTGTTCAATGTCCCTATGCTGCGCGGAAAGAAGCTGAACTTGAAAGAGTTTGTCGTTGCTGACTTCTGTAGAAACTTCTTGGTGTGATTCGCCCTGGTTCGGCTAGATACTAGGATCAGATATTTGTCCGCGGGTATGTCCACTAGGTTGTTCGCTATCTTGAATAACATGGTCAGTTGGGCCTTGGTTCGCCTGGACTCAAGCGATTCCCTCTGGAGATGATCCAGCATGGCACTGACGCTGCTAGTATTTCTCTACCTGTTGTGGTGTATCTAGCAGCCCTCCTCTGAACCATCTCTATCTTGTTTATCAGGTCTTTGTTATTGTGGTTCCACACGGTTGAGCAGAACTCAAGACCAGGTCGCACAAGCGAGAAATATGCTGAGCTTTTTACTTCCTCGTTCCTGATTCGGAGGTTGCGGCGCAGGAAACCAAGGGTGTTGTTCTCTTTTTTCACCATCTTGTCTATGTGGAGTTTCCAAGAGAGATATTTAGATAATTCCACCCCAAGATACTTTGTTGCATATTCAATGGCTAGCTTGTGCCCCTTAAAGGTCTATTTGGACATGATCGGAGCTTTCTTCCTGTAAGCTCTAAGGATGCTACATTTTTCTGGGTGGAACGACATACCTCAAGTTCTTTCCCAGAAAGCCAGTCGGTTCAGGTCTTTTTGTATGATCGTGTAATCCTTGGGGGCGTTGATTTCCCGGTAGACTATACAATCGTCTGCAAATAGCCTTGTGCTGTATTTGACGCTTGATGGTGCATCATAGATGAACACCAGGAAGAGGATGGGACCCAAAACACTCCCTTGAGGTACTCCGCTAACAACAGGTGCTGGTTCTGATGTTGCTCTATCCACATAAACTCTGGGATCTGTCTGTCAGAAAAGCTCTGATCCATTTCAGAGCATTACCCCTGATGCCATAGTAGTCTACTTACAAAGGAGTTTTTCATGGGGACACGATCGAAATCCTTACTAAAGTCAAGGACCGCAAGGTCATACTGCTTTCCTCTGTCAAAGGATTTGACAAGCTCATCCACAAGGGTTAGGAGTTGTGTTTCACAACTTCGTCTGGCACGGAAACCGTGTTGGCAGTCTGTTAGGATGCTGAAGTGAAGTTTCAAACTTATATCAGGTTTTCAATATATCTCCAGTAGGCCTGCCGTTCTAAGCGTTAGGATCTTGATTTTGCTTCTTGGTAAAGTTTTCTATCTCTGGCCTTTCCTGTTGTGTTCTGTCTTGCAAACAATTTGTTCCGTCGTTTGTGTTGGGCTTTAATGGATCTGTCTATCCAAGGCTTGTTTGTCTTGTTTCTAGATATGGTCCTGGTTGGTATAAATGAATCAATTAACCATTTTATTTTATTTTCAAAACGTTTCCATGTGTCGTTTGCAGAAAGGTTCTCTGTTTCGCGTATGAATGACTCTTGCGATGTTTTCAACTCTTTACGTATCTGGCCGTAGTCTGCCTTCCTGTATTGGAAAACTTTACGTGGTGCTTTCTTCACGTTCATTGGCCGTAGGCTGGACTCTATATAAACTGCTTCATCCCCAGCAATGCCTGGTATGGCATCGCATTTGTTGATTAATGTTTTGTTGTTTGTGAAGAACGTATCAAGCAGATTTGAGGAAAATTCAGTGACCCGTGTTAGTACATCTACAAACTGTTCCAGGAAAGGGTCCTTTATGATAGTTAGTAGCTGTAGACATCGGTCGTTGTCTGTTGCTTGTGGAAATGGACACTCGTTTTCCCAGTCAATATCCGCCAGGTTGAAGTCTCCTCCTAGCCATAGGTGCGTACCCCGTGGGATTCTTGCAGGGCATGAGTGAAGCTGGTCTAGGTAGTTTGGATCGGTTAAAGTTGGAGGTTTGTAGAAAGCGCCGACGTATAGGTCTGTTGCCCCTTTAACCTTTATTTTGGCCCAAATTATCTCAGAGTTATTGTCTGCCTTAAGTTCTTCTGGCTCGCAGCTGGCATACTGGTCAGAGACTAGGAAAAAATACACAGCCCACATGGGATCCATCTGAACTATCTTTGCGGTAGGACCGGAAGTTTGCTGGGAATACTTAAGCTGAATTTATGCTGCTGTCTAGCCATGATTCTGTATCAATAACAATGGTGACTTTGGTAGAGGAGACCATATTGTTAAGTAGTCCCTTTTCCCAGACCCTTTTATTGATTGACAATTGATGACTAGGATTCTCATGGGCAAGTCAGTTCTAAATTGACCATGTGTTGTTGAGATGTTCCGATGCTTGTGTGGAGATGAAGTAGCAGTTAGGTTGCTACAGCTTATCTCACTGTCTGCTTGGGTGCAATCACTAAGGCAGTGGTAGCTGTTGCTGGTATAAAAGAGAAAAGTGTGGAATATTCCAGTAGAGAAAGTTGGCAAGCCACATTGAATATATTCCCAGCTTACATTGAGAGGGTTTTGAACACGGCATTTAGCAGACACATACACTCTTGATGATACCATACTTGACATGAGTCACAACACACAGAAGGTATTCTCCATCTACAGGATTTGTTGCAGACCCCACAATGAAACTTTATGGTTCTTGGGTCCGGATTTGGTTCGGGTGCATATGATTCAGCCAACAATAGGCTACATAGATAGAGAAGAACGAGGTTGTTCCTACAAACTGGTCCTTTTACTTTCGACATGGTTGGTTCAGAATGGTAATGAGATGGGTGGAGAGCGGTAATCTTGGACGATCCATAATCAGTAGTGGTTGTATGTTATTGCTATCATCTTCTGGTAATGCAGAGGTAAATGTTTTGTGTATGATGAGGGTAAGGGTGATAAGAAAAGGTAAGGCAAAGTGTTAGAACATGTTTTACCTTCTGTGCTCTCAAATCAAATATGGCGGATATTTACAAATTGGAGTTGCATTGTATCATCACTTTCGTCGTCGTCCTTCTCATCATTATAATCGGTGATGACGACAATGATCAGGATGGTGAGCAATAATAATAATAATAATAATAATACATACATACATACATACATACATACATACATACATACATACATACATACATACATACATACATACATACATACATACATATACATACATACATAGATACATACATACATACATACATACATACATACATACATACATACATACATACATACATACATACATACATACAATACATCACATATTAGCTGCTTGGCTGACCTAAAGGAGGTCATTTCACTTTTCAGATGTCTTCTATAAGGATAGACTTGTAACTCTTCCACCCGACCCAGGAGGTGTTCCACTCTTTGCAAATATAAAAGAGTGCCTCGCTCAACTTTCCGAGGTTTACATACATAGGTTTACATGTGTCTGCTCTTTCTTGTCTCGTCACGGGATCGACGATGAATGGCAAGACTGACTGACTGACTGACTTCGATTTTGAGTCTCATATCGGCCTACGGCGTCTGGCACAATGTCCTTTTTGGGGCCAAGTTAGAAAATGTATGTCCGGTGGCAGCTGAATCATAAATTGAAAACGCCAGTTGCACTCTTTGTCTAATTCCGCCCAGTTTATTTTAAGTCGGGCTACCCTATCGGCCTATTATGTGTTTGCCACATATTTAATTGTAATAATCCATCTAGTTAAACGTTTACTTACTTCATTCAAATTTAGAATTTAGTGTATAGAGTGTACTTAATGTTTCCGAAAAAAATGTGAACCAATACATAAGTTACCCTTCAATTATTTAGAGATCTTACTTATTTTCCAAGTTCTTGCTGAAATTATAGTTTCATTTAAGACGATGGTTCGAAAGAGTCAGATTTGTAATTTTTAAAGAGTTCGAAACCCTTCAACCTCTGTACTTTCTTCCCTCCAACTGAGGTGCCTTCGTTGAAGTGCTGGTCCACGGGAACTATCCTGACCGAAGTCTAGTCATCATTTTTAGCTCCTTGCCTTCCCTTGCTGCTTCTTCTCGGGCTCCGATGGGGAAGTAGGTTGACTGTATATGGCAGGTAGTCCCCGTCCTTCCTCGCGTGCTGAAACTCGATATTGGAGTAGGATGATCGTTCACTGAACCCGACCAATCCGAGGCAACCGCAGTCAATCCCTTCCCCTCCTCATCTACAACGGCTGGGCTCCCGCGATGTTCTCCCTCCGACGGATAGTGGCAGACTGTGGAATGTGTGAGTGAATGTGACTGGCGAACGCTTTATGACGTGAATGAAAACATCGCTAAGATTCGTTATGCGTACGTGAAAGAAAACAACCCCTTAGAAAAGAGAGAGAGAGAGAGAGAGAGAGAGAGAGAGAGAGAGAGAGAGAGAGAGAGAGAGAGAGAGAGAGAGAGAGAGAGAGAGAGTACCCAAAAACATTTATCAGATCACAAAACAACAAAATTTCAAAATGAAATTTTAAAAAAAATAAGCTCAGCTTTATTAACTAAATAAAACATAGTATGAAGAGTGAGAACTAGGACAGTCCATCCTCTTCATGTACATTATTATAAAATACAAATAAACATATTAGTTTCATTCTAAAATACAAATACAAATGCCAAACATTTAAACATGAACATATTTACAAAGTTGACAACAAGCGTAGGTTAAGTGAGACCTGGGTTCCATTGATCGAGGACAGTTTCATTTTCCCATTGATGTACACTACGAAAACAGACATTCATAATGATCACTAAATCACATTTCTATTTTGTCATCGTTTCTAGGGAAATTTTGTCCAAAACAAGTCAGTAAATGTTCTAATTGAAATCCAGTTTTATCAAGACTTCGTTGATGGAGAAAATACACACAATATTGTCCACGCACCATCTGAACAGAGTCTGGTACATAACGTTTGACCGTACCGGATGACTTCTTTCTTGGAAACGTTGAAGTGTTAGAACTCGAAGGGGTTTTGATCACTAGTTCCGTTGAGGGCAGCAATGCTGACGATGACAATGAACAAATGTTTAGGGAGCTGAACCTGGAAGACATGATCTTCGATCTTGGATCGGAGTCCAGAGGCAGTGGTGAAAGTTTTGATTTCGTATGGGATACTTGACTGTGCTTCTGATACGAGTCTGAGTGATGTCATTTCCGACTTCACACGTTGAATCTGGTTTCTTCGTTGGTCATTTTGTACTCGTCAGCATGAGCTATCAAATTCAGACGTACATCAACGCCATTCAATACATACTTGTCTTGCCACCACGGTCCAAGTGTAAACGATCCATCATTTCTAAAATACACCCTGTTTAATTTTCCTTGTCGATCGGTAAATTCTACATCGTGGTCTTGGTCATCCTCAGCTTCAAAAGCTGTGTCGTTGAGCTTGCCCAACGTGTTGAGTTTGTACACCACACAAGCATCGATGTTTGTGTTCTTGGCTTCTTTTCCATAAGTCAGGAAATTCCTTAGGTAAGCTTGGTAAGGGTAAATTGTTTTTCAGGTACAAATCAACTTCTCTGAAGAAAGGATGCATGAAAAATTGCGGATGGGAGTCACTCTGGCATCGGCAGCTGGATCGATGTATTCGGTTTTGATAACTTCCACTTTCAGGTACAAGTAACTTTTATTCAGATCAATGTAATCTTCGTTTTACCATTTGATTTCAAACTCTATGGGACCTAATGTCGTATGAGAATCTAATCAGGATACCTATATATGAATAAAAATAAGCCTATGAAATTTCATGTCTACCTTGCTTGTTTTAGCTCAATCATGCCAACACGGTTATGTCAAAAAGTCTAAGTTCAACAAGTTTAAAAATGTGTAAAAGTTGAAAAATTGCTATAATGGCCTGAAAATCTAATAAAGTCATCTACTCATGACCATGATAAAGCATGTAAAACTTCATGGCTTTAAGTCAAATAGTTTTTATGCTATCGAGATAAAATGGATTCAGGACAGATGCACCAGGTTACATTTTAAAGTATATCAGATCACAGTACAGTCAACATCCATTTGGTTACCCCAAATCCCAATAAACACCCACATCAATGTAGTGAATCAAAATGATAACAGTGTTTCAGGACCAGTAGACCCACACAACTTCAGTCAACAGTAAAATGTTATCTAACCTAAATCTAATAGGTCAGCAGTAGATGGTTAGCTTAGTCACACAAGATGCCATCTTTTGAAGTACAGGTCATTGAGTTAAAAATTGTGAGATTTTGTATTAGGCTGGTCTTTAGGCTAGGAATAGTGAATACATTACCATATAATATAGATTTAAGATGAAGAGTGAGACTTTTAAAAGAAGCCAAACAACCCATCTAATGGGGTCCTGACCAAAGAATACAGGATTGTTAATCATTATCTGTAAATGTTTACAGTGGGCACTACATGCACCTTATTGGATACCATTCCCTACAACAACAACTGGTGAGATGGGTTGAAGACCTTAAGTGGAACACAGCTCTACTTTACTGAATGCAATCTTAATTTCTACATCATTTAACAAAATGTATGGCATACAAACACCGCTATATGCCAGAATTATGGAGACACAATGGCAAAGACTCTCAGAAAGACAGACTCCTCAAATACAGAATCAGAATTTTTAAAAAATGCACCATAACATGACTCCAGGATACCTGCAGGCTTTGGTAATTATTATTAATGATGACAGCAATCTCCCCAAAAATTTTGGATAGTATCTGGGTGGGCGCGTGGTAGCATCATAAAATGTGTTAAAAAAACCCCCACACACTATCATCATAAACGTCAGAAGAAAAAAATAATATCAATGTAATATAAAAGAAGTACATATATTTCATAGTATTCTTTATTTTCCTAAGTTATAACATGATGTAATATCAAAACTCATTAGTCTTTGAATTTAAATAAATCATGATAGTATCCAAGTTATGTTTATTCCAAATGTTAAAGATATAATGTGGTTTTAAGTTCATCTCTGGCAATTGTGAAGATTGTAGAAATAGCTCATTTATTGAGGTTTGCATGCTTTCACCTGATATTCTGGCAAATACGATGTTATTGCAGCAATATACTCATGAAAAAAATAGTACCATTTAATTTATCATGTAATACATTCCAATTGCCAACTAGTTGTTAATTGTTGTAGAAAAATATCAAATATAAATGAAAGGATAATCCAAAACGTTTATTTTATTTCTTTACATCTTTTCAAAACAGGTAAAATTGGAAGATAAAAACTGCTCTTTGTGCTAAATCAGATAGACAAAAATGAGAAATTCATAAGGCAGCACCCAATTAAGTTGAGGCAATACACGAATACTACGTCGACAGTGATGATATGACAAAATATGATGGTAAGTATGAAAGGTCAAGGTCAATGCCATTCGTTGTGTACCTAAAGCTAGCAAACTCTATGTCAGGACTATGAGTCAATAAATCCCTGTTAAACACTTTTGAGAAAATATGTTTGAAATTAATATGATACTAATTGCATTTTAGAAGTGCATCTGGAGATTTCATTATACTTGCATGACTATTGCATGGAATACCCGTTAGCACCAGATAAATTAATTCCACATGAAAGCAGTTGATAAATGATTACAAAGTTACCAACTGTACCAAAACTATTATAAACACTGAAAAACAACGAGAAATATTTAGGTAATGTTTTACTTGCAAATGGGTTTAAAATTGAAAAAGACAAAGACTTCTGATTTGACCAATAACAGTGGCTTAACATCCTACACAGAGCTGAATACATACATTAGACAAAAAGCAACAAATGATTTCGAATAAGACTTCTTCAAACTAATGATTGACTGTGTGCTATGTTAACTGATGGAGAATTTGAGGAAAAGAACAGCAAATAAAAATATGTACAGATGAAAATATATTTTTCAAATGCCAGAATGATCTATCATTTGCCAGGTAAACAATTATTGACGATACCTTAGCGTTAATCAGTGTGAAAAACAGAAAAATCTGGTTATGCAAATACAATTCATGGTGGATTTACAGTGTCAGATTTATCGAAATGGTGAACGTATGAATTCTACTACAACAAGTTGAAAAACAAATACGGTGATAGAATGAGACTGTTGATGACTGATATTGATTCTTTGTGCATTCTTGTTGAGACAGAAAACTTTTACAATGACATAAAGGGTTAAATCAAGTTCGATGACATTAGTGATTATCCAAAGAATAACATATTTAGTTTACCACAAATGAATAAGAAAGTTCCTGGACTTCGGAAGAATCAGCTGAATGGCATTCCCATTGAAGAATTTTGTATTTAAAGGTCAAAACAGTATTTATAAAAGACGGACAAAGAGAAAAAAGTTTATAGTGGAATTTTAAAAAGTGTGATCAAAAGAATTTAAAATTCTAAACGTACAGTGCTTATTTAATCACAATGAAAATTACCAGAAAATTAATTTAGTTAGATCATCAATCATGAAATGTATAAGGAAATAAATTATTTTAATAATAACTTTGTGAGTGACAAAAAGCGTTTTTTTTTAGGCCGACAGAGTAAAGACATTATCTTACTGACACATACGGGTACAGGATGCAATGTATACCTATGGTACAGGTACTCTTGAGCCATGCACTTTATGTAGTGTTCCTTTAAACACCTCTAATTCGTCGATGCAGTCTTTACACAGAGAAAAGCCAAATTAATACTCAAGTCTCATTAAAAGTTTGCGTCTTTTGTTCTGTTTTAAAGTATTTACAATTTCTACTTTCATTTCATCTGGGGAAAAAATGTTTTTCTTCAAACACAGTTTCCATTGTTTGTTTTTTTTTATCTCTGCCGTAGAAGACAAACAAAAAGCATGTATTCCCTCTGAAAGTTTTGATTAAAGAGCTTTACTTTTGTACAATCACCCATACTGATATTTTAAAATGTCTACCACTAAAAGCTAGTCCATTTAATTTAATTGCTTTATTATTTGACATCTTGAAAACTGCCACAGTCATCAATCATAAGCAAAGTATTTGTACCTTGGTACAAATATTAACCAGTAACTGTAGCCACATATCTAATTAATTCTCAGAATCACCCCCTCATCTTTGAGTAATCAATTTTTATTGTACGTCTTGTTGAACAGAAAAGTTGGACAAATGACAACGATGTAATGGAGAAGTTGATGTTAATGCATCTCTATCAGATTTTGTGCAAACATGCTATACCCCAAGTAGTCACCCACTAATTGTCATGCTATGATGTTCTTTTATGTACATTTAACTGTGCCTAAAAGATAACTGTATTTATCTGACTGTTTTAAATGCTTACTTGAGCATCATTCACAAATTAAATATCTATTCTGTGAGCATCTACGTTTTCTTTCTCTTTGTTTCAAAGTGAAATGCTGAACGTTAACTAGTTTAACGTAATCTGTTATCATGTGTACTCCTTAAGTCAGGCCTAATGGAATGTTTTTAGTTTATAAATTGTTTGCTCTTGTGTTACTGATTTTTGTATGCTTTTGATGTTGATCAAATAAATTTCTTTGTGGCTTCTGCAAACTGATGCCAAATTTGAAAATCTTGGATATCCATATTTGGCAGATCTTTTATAGTCACTGACGTTTTATTCTATTGCTAAGTTGTAAAACTTTTTTGAATCACTTTGTCCACTTTCTTATACAGTATCAAAATACCCTTTAAGTTCGTTCTGGCAGAATCAAGCGTAAGGTTTGTCAAAGTTGTATTGGCTACTGGGTCGATAATTCCCAGTAGTATCATAAAAGGCAGATTCTAAAACACTTTTTGTCTTTTTCATCATAGAGGTTTTCATTTTGCAAACAAATTGCTCTATTCAAGCCCATGGGGTGCCTCAAAAAACGGGGGCATCAAAACGTTGATTTTCACCGGAAACAACTCCAGCAAACGATCCACAAAGTTGCTAAAAAAATATTTTTTAATGAAATGAAAAGTTTTATAAATATAAGCGTATTATGTTTTAAATTAATTTTTATTATCAACATCATCATTTTCATCCTCAGAATCATCGTATTTGTAAACAAGATCTAATTCTGCAGCATACGCATTAAGATAGTTTTTATTTTGATATTTTTTTTACCCTAAAGGTAATTTTTCCGGTTACTTTAAGATTTTGTGATTGTAACATAGAATAATCCCTTGGTGGAATCTTTGTTCTTGTATCACCTTTTTCGAATACTTTTGAGCTGTTGTCTATGTTTATTTTTGCGAATTGATTTTTTCTGATTACTTCTCCTGTGTAATTTTTTACCATAGTTTTAATTTCTGTTTCAAGAGTTTCTATATCCTTGTAATATTGATCCGTATCCGTGATACAGATTTCTATTTCAGTTCTTCCTGAATTATGATAGATTTTATTTACATCCATTGAGGTTATCTCTAGTGTGTAAAATTTATTTTCAATCATAACATGATTATCTCCATATTTTTGTACGAGTGTGATTTCTTGTTGGGTTGTCATTATACATAACGCACATAAAATTATATCTTTAATTGATTGTTAACAATGGAATTTAGATTTAGATTATCAAATTAATAGTTCTATCAAACATATTTTTTTGAGTACTCATCGATGTACTTTGTTGTTCTATTAGGTACAATATCGATTAATAAATCTTCCTTGGTTTGTAGTTCATGTATTAAGCTTATAATATCATATTGTTTACCTCTGAGATACGCTTGTAATTGCGATAGTATTTTTGAGTACACCGATGCTGCTAATTTACATGATGACTTTTTGTGTTCAAGCTTTGGTTCGAGCCGTTTGAATCCAGTACTGATAAATATTCCAGCTGCTGATAATATAAGAAAAAGAGGGTTAAATAAACTACCTGCTGTTATAATTCCACTTGTTGTTAGCAATAATGGTGTATAAAAGATTAATTTTATTATTCTGCTGTAGTACTTGCTTGCTTTTTTTGCACAGTATAGCTTTTTGTGATACGTTTTAAAGTATGATATTAGCTGGTCTCGTTGATCTTCTGGTATCGCTTTAGAAATATGATTAAAGTCAATAATTTGCCTCATTTTGATAATGATTATGTTAATTGATCAACTTGTAATTTCAAAAGTTGCAGCATTGCTTGAAACTAATGCTCGAAAATCTGCGTTTTTAACATCAGTAAGAATTGCTTTGTATTTGTCGAACAATTTGGATTTGGTATTTCGCAGACGTCTATCTTGTTCATCATCGTATTCTTTTGTTGGTTTGTGATCTAATGTTTTTGAAAACGTTGCAATATCATTTAATTCACCAATATTACTCTCATGAAGGTCAATGAACTCTGTAGCTGCTTTTATAAAGTCAATGTTAATATTACTTGGAGTAAAGTATTTTTGGAGTATTATATACGCGGTTGCAAACCTTTCTTTTACATGTGATTGATCAGGTTGATCACTTGGTTGACTTGTAATAAGTTTATCAATATCCAATCTTGTTTTATATTCCATTACAGTATGTTCATCATTATCACTATAAGTATGGTCAACTGGAGGTTCAATCTCTCCCAGTTTTTTATCACAACTAATTTTTTAAATTTTTTAATATTGATATTATTTTTAATTTTTATTACCTGTGATCGAATATTTTGCATATTTTTTGGTGGTAAGTAATCAGCGAAAATGAACGGCTTAAGTTTATCAGCAGCTGTTAGTTCTTTTATTTTATGTAGATTATTTACACGTATTTTATTTTCTAGATGTTTATTTTGTTCGTAATAATCAATAGCCGCATCAATATGGCCTTTAAACATTTCATGTTCCCAATCGTGATATAAAAGAATCGTAAAAACAGCATCAATGAATTTGTCAGTTTCTTTATGATGTTTAATAACATCCACGAATTTTAAATCTGCTGCAGCCTTTGAAACCAGATCTTTAAACTTTTTATTTTTTACGTCATCGATAAAAATTCTATATTTTTAAAATATCTGAATTCTCTTATCTTTTATCATTTGTTCCTGTTCTAATGAATACGATAGTTTATATTTAAATTCGAAGGTTTCTGGTACGTATATTAGTTTGTTTGCATCGATTTTATCTTTATTTGAGTTGATAAACTCCATAGCTGATTTTACTGCCCCTATTGGTATAGTGTCTAAAACTAAGTATTGGTACAATATTGTATACGCTGCAGCGTAATCATTTAGTATATTATCTTTCGACAACAGCTCATTTACCTTTAATTTTTCTTTTATTAGTTCACGTAAATCCGCGTACAGTGGTTCGTCCATGAATGTTTTTAATAAACGATCTTCATCTCCTTTGGATATTATTTCATTATAAGTTTTTTGCTTTGGATCTGGATTCCATGTTACTTCATCTAGTATTTCAGTAAAACCGCTTAATTCATCGTAAAAAGTTTTTTTTATCAGCTTCTGTTGATGTTTTTAATTTCTTTTCAATTGTTTCTATTGTATCAAATGCGACTGATATGTCATCACTATCATATTTGTTTTGAAATCCTGGCGTTTTTGATGATACTAGTATTAAGTAGCTTGTTGTTAGCGCATGGGAATCATCAGGTTCATTGTGTACAGAAATAATTGTTTCAACGTCGTTGTAATCTAGTCCAAGTTCTTTGAAAACACGCCTTTTACTAAAATTATTATGTGCTGTTGGGTTTCTTCCTAGACCAAGTCGTTTCTTTTCAAAAATACTCTCTAAGCATTCAGATCTAGTTTTGTGATCTTGTTCTTTGCCTTTGTCAAATTTTAGTTTTTGAATCAACTTGGTTCTCATTATTGTCAAAGAATTATCTGTATTTAGCTCTAAAATTACATCATGAAGGAAATTCTTAATTTGTTCCTCAAGCTTTTCCGTTTCCGCTGGAACACAAAATTTAACGAACATGTCATATCTATCCAATAGTTCTTTCATCTGAGTCTTTCTCATCGAAATAACCGATCTAAAGTTTGTAATATTATCATTGATCTCATCTTTATTGGTTAACATATTTGCTATATCACGAATAGCTGCTCTAGAAGTTATTTCCGGTTGTTTATTTGTTGGAGCATTGAATTCAGGTTTGGTCAATTGCGAGTGGTCAAACTCAAATATTTTATTGTAAAAATCGCGGCACACTTCAACAATTTCTTTTGTTGCGCTCATTGTTCACGATTATATACATGTTTATAGTATAAACGCGCGCATCGATAAAATTAATGTTAAATTGAATCGTCTGCCGTGAATATCTGCATCATGGTTAGCCCTGGATTTGTTGGTTCTGCGGCGACCACAAATAGTCTAAATAACCAATATTTACCAATTGTATTAGCTGCTGCAATATTAAAACTTTTTACAGAATTTGAAATGTAATAGTTTGTTACTACGTGTAAGTCTGTCCAGTTGACGTCATCTTTTGAGCCTTGGAACTTCCAGTTGTAAATTCTTTCTCCACCGCTTGCACGGCCTCGAAGTTGAAGTTTCCACACTGCTACACTTGAAGGACATTCAATCTTGATCCAGAAGTTTGTTGTTGAGCCATTGGTTGCCCATTCGTTTGTGTTTAACGTCGACTGTAAATGATAAGCAAATGCGTTAAAAGGAGAGTAACCAGGATACGCTGACGATGCTGATACAATAAACCCATTACGATTACCAGTGTTTCCTGATAGTGGTGGAATATATCCAATATTGTTTTTGATTCGGATGCTTCCAAGTACTCGTGAATCAACATATGATTTGTTTGCGAGATCATCTGATGCTGTTTGTGCTGCTGCACATTTTACAACTGTGTTTGTGCCCATGATAAGATTTCCTGTCATTGTATCTCCGATTTTGTTTACAACTGCGCTACTGAGATTCAACAGAGATGAATACGGAACGGCATCACCTGGATTAATTGGCACTGGTAAGTTTTTTAGTATTCGGTTGTTCATGTCCAGTGTTCCTGTCATTATGCTGCCAGTTCTAAGTACAGCATTATCTTGCATATACTGTACGTTAACAGCGTTGTCAAGTGACCATGACAAGTAAGTGTTTATCCCATTCAGAACAAATCCACCCATGTTTAGTGATCCGATCATTGTAGAACCTCTACGCGGAACATAGTCGGCGAACTTGGTTAGCATTTGTGCATAAGAAGTTGCATCTCTTTGGTCAGTTGGTGGATAAGCTGTTGGTAATCCAGTTATTTTCGGATTGTTTGTCATTGATAATGTTCCAGCCATTGTATCTCCTACGCGACTGATGTACTGAGATGTAATGTCATCAACGTACGTTTTATTTACAAGATCAGTAGGTTGTGTAGGTAACGCCGATGAATTTATTTTGTTTACACCCATGTTAAGGTTTCCTTCCATTGTATCTCCGGCTTTTCTAATATGCGAGTTATCGGATAGCGTCAACTGGTTTAAACTAACCGCTTGCGATGGATCAATGTCTGCCGGCGGATAATCTGTTACCAAACCAGTAATTTTATTGCTTGACATGTTTAGTACACCAACCATTGAATCGCCTGATCGTTTTAAATAATTTGTAAGATCTGCTGTTTTACTTGTATCCGCTGTTGAGGTTGCTGAAATTGTTGTTCCAAATTTTGTGTAATAGGACATTGTATTGATTATGTCAACATTGATTTTTTTATCAATGATTATACTATAAAACAACAATGCCAATAATAAATTTTGATTCGAAAGATGTTATAACGAACAAACATAATTGTGATCTACCTAACTGCCATTATTTGATTGTGGGGAGAACCGGATCTGGTAAAACTAATCTTTTACTTAATCTGTTGCTGAATAACAAGCTGAACTACGATCGCGTCTACATTTATACGGTTAACCCACAGCAAGATAAATACAATACATTAAACGAGTACAATGAGCCACTTAAAAAAGCAATGGGTTCCGACGATGATATTTTTATTATAAAAGATCCAGAGGACGTTATTCCGATTACTGAACTTGACGCTGATGAAAACAAGATCATTATCTTTGATGATATTCCACTTGAGCACGATGAAATTGAAAAAATTAAGTCCTACTTTTCGATGTCGAGAAATAAGCGTTGTAATTCAATTTTCTTGGCTCAGGGCTTTTTAAACGTAAATAAATTTATCAGGCGTAATACTGGTTGCTTTATACTTTTTAACGGTCTTGACAACACTGATATTGAAAAAATCGCACATGACTTTTGCGGTGCTATTTCCAAGGAAGAGTTTATTAAGCACTATCATGAGGCGACTAATGGACTCCACAAGTTTTTTATATTTGACCGAATAACAACAGATGCTAATAAGATGTTTCGTAGCTGTTTAGATTGACATTTGATTCTTATCATCATTGACGATGACAAAGTCATCATGTATTGATTTTTATCGATGCTATTGTATATAAAAATGTCCATTGATAAAAAAGTACTTGAGGGATTGATTCAAGCTAGGCAGCGAAACAAACAATTAATACAAGAAACAGCCATTGGAAAGGCTCGAACTGAGGAAGAACTGAAAGAAATATTTAAGCCTATTACTAGTGCTGTTACAGCTTCACAAGAAGCATCAGATAAAACGTTAACAGGCAAAACTGATTCAATCAAAAATTTAGTCAATTTACTTTCAGCAGGAACAGCTAGGAGACAAAAAGAAACACAGAATCTTATAAAACAGTTGCAGGAATCAACACTAGGTACACAGGATCTAATGACTGACATTGAGGCAGGGTTAGCCCAGCAAATTTATGATGCTAAAGAAGAAACCTTATCTGAAATGGTCACAAAACAAGATGTTAATGTGATTATGAAGAAACTTAAAAGTGATTTACAGGATATTCAATCCAAAAAACAAGCAGAAACAGATAAAACAAAGGGATTAGAACTTGAAAAAGAACAAAAGATTAAAGAAGCACAAATAAAGGAAATTGAAGAAAAACAGGAAGCCAAAGACAAAGAATATGAATATAAGCGTTTCAGAAAAATTTTTGGAAATAAGCAAATTGAAAATGTTACTGATCCTGTTAATGTTATGAACCCTAATGAAGCTGCAGATTTAATACAGCGTGTTAACAATGCTTCAAAAAGTAAAAATAATATTATTGATGATTTGCCTGGTGATGCTGAGATTGATCGAATGATTCCCGATGACATCTTTAAAATAATCGAAATAATGAGAAAACATAATCCAAAAATAAGCAGGCGCGAAGGGGTTTCCGGAGATGTACTTAATAATCACAAAGCATACTTAAAATGGCTTAATGAAAAATACCAGGACGCGTACGTAAAATATGTTCAATCCGCAACGGTTAAAACAGGAACTGGAATAAAAGTGTTTTCATCTACATCTGATGTTTTTGATATGTTTATGTTAATTATCTCATCGAAACAAGCTGGAAACACTGGTGTGGAAATTGACAACGAAATAACTGAGATGCTGGATTACTTTCGGTCAAATAATCTGATTACTTCAGAGGAGTATCAGGTTCTTAGCAACGACCTAATCAGCTAGTCAACATTATTGTATAAACGATTATTATAGCGACGATGAACGAAGAAACATTTTTTCTTGATTCGTCTCAGACCAAAGACAATAGTGCAAATTTTACTGTATCATTTAATCCGCCAGTTATTCTTGATCCGAGTCGTAAATATCGCATTGGACTTATTTCAGCTACTATGTGGAACAGTTTTTTTAACATCAAAGGTGGTGTGAACAACAATTACGTATACCGGTTAAATAATGCATCGCCATGGGTTACTAAAACAATTACTCCTGGTGCATATAATTTACCTGGTATTAACCGTATTATTACAACAGTATTTGGGTTAACCGACTGCACCATCGAAGCAAACTATAATACATTACGTGCTCAAATGACGCTTAAAAACGGTTTTACTGTTGATTTTGGGGCACCACTTTCGCTTGCGTCGCTGCTTGGATTTGAGCAAAAACAGGATAGCGCAGGTGGAAACGCCAGTGTTTCATTTGAGGGTGAAAAACCTGTGAACATCACTGATGTCAATTCAATTCTGATCGACTGTAGTATTGCAAATGGATCTTATTCCGCATCTGGATCGCGTAATCGTGCGATTTATAGTTTTTCATTTGATGTACCTCCTGGATCATTAATTCAGGTTAATCCAAGGCAAATTATTTATTACACGATTAACGTTGAATCACAGATAAATTCGATCACAATGAAGCTAACAGATCAAACTGGACGTCAACTAGATCTTAATAATGAAATAGTAACATATTATTTACACTGTGTTAATAACACTGACGAACAGGGGTAATTCAATTGTCGTTAACGGCGTCGGTAACGGTGATTTTATCACCGTAGTTGTCACCGATGCAATTATGTAGTAATTGATTATACAATGTCGTTAATGAGCAATAGAAGAAAAATATATTATCCACATACTATTGGTGGAAGTTTACTTGGAAACATATTCTCAAAGATAGTTCAACATGGGCCTGGAATTGCTACAAAATTAGCACCAGTAGCATTCAAAGCATTGGAATCAGCTGCAACAGCTTCAGCAAGTAAAATTGGAGACGCTGCCGGCAACTTAATCGCTGAAAAGCTGTTAACAACAAAACCAAAGCCACCAGAACTAGACAAAGCACTGATTAGGGAAATAGCACCATCACCAGAAGCAGCACGGGCAATGATTAAAACAGCAAAAAAATTATTGTCAAATGATAGTGAGCGAATTATTAAATCGCTGGGCGATAAAATCTCAATTTTCAATAATCCAATCAGCAGTGCCAGAGGCACCTCTGATATTGCAGCATTTTAACAACGGTGATATTATATAAACGATTATATAATGGCATCAACGAGCATTTATTTTAATATTGATGAACCATACATGATCGATAACACTACTGTGGAATTTGAGTACACTGAGTACATTGAAGGTATCAATGACATGAACATAAACACTGAAAGAAAAATAAGCACACGAGATGAAGATGTTTGGCTGTTACCACATAAAGCGTATATTGAGATTCGTGGGAATTTAAGGCAAGCGGCTAATGCTGCAAACCCGTTTGTTGGTGGCACAAATATTACACTACAAAACAATGGATTTGGATTGTTTAAAAATGCTCGTTACCAGCTGAACAATCAAACAATCGAGGACATACAAGATAATTTACCAATTGCAAGCACTATTTTAAATATTTTGTCATTTAGTGAAGATTACTCGAGATCAACTGCGACAAACATGTTTTGGTTTAAGGACACTGGGGGAGGTGATGCAACGGCTATTCCTGGGGATTTAAATGCAATGTACGCTAATTTAACACCGCTTACTGCAATAGCTGCTGTTTATGCAGATGCAGCAGCAGCTAGAGTATCAGTTGATGCTCTTCGTGGTGAAATAGCTGCTAATATTATTGCGCCACTAAATCCTGGCGGTGTAGTTGGTACTTTAATCAATAATATCAGACAATCACTTGCATCTGGTAACAATGACGGGCATGTAAAACGACAAAAATTTACTGATGCCGGAGCACAAATTACGATGTTACTTCCGTTAAGCGCAATATTCGGATTCTGTCGTGATGTAAACAAAGTTTTCAGAGGTATAAAGCATACCGTCATTTTTAACAGAAATACCAACAATAACATCGTTTCAAGAATTGGTGGAAATGATGGACAATTTGTTATTAGCAATCTTTCATTGTGGATCCCAAAAATAATTCCATCGCTGGCAAAACAACTTGAGCTTGAAAACAAGTTAGAAGCGTTCACAAAGAAAATTCATTTTGAGCAGAATAAGATATACACGCTGACAATACCAGATGGACAAAGTTACACATGGCGAATAACAACATCTTCATCAGAACAGCTACCACGTCATGTGTTTATAGTGTTTCAAACCGCTGCAAGGTATAAAGGTGATCAAACTGTTAACAAGCGTATATTTGATCATATGAACGTTACAAGTATAACAGCTAGAATAAATTCCAGACAATATCCAGAAAAAGAATTAATTTGCGATTTTAATGCAGCGACAAGAAACGTTTCCAGGGCATATATGTCACTGATCGAAGCGATGCAAAAATATCTTGATACGGACACTGGTAGTCAAATATCAATTGAGGAATTTAGAACATTGTATCCAATATTTCACTTTGATGTTAGTAAACACGCTGAAAGGCTATCATTATCAATGGCTGATATTGAGGTATCATGGAAGCTTGCAGCAGCGCCTGGTGCTGGATATCAGGCATTTGCACTTGTAACATCTGATAGATATCTTACACTTGATGTGCTGAAGGGAAAGATGTCAGTATAAGTTGTTTAACCGATGACAATGTCATCATTGGCGTTGCCAATGGGTATTGATTTTGTCAACGTTTATAGTATAAACGATTACATACACAATGCCAACCAAAAAAGTTAAAAACGGTGCCAAAGGCATGTCAATGAGCACTGTTAGTGCTAAAAGTGATTCCAAAAGGCATCTAGCAAGGATAAAACAAACCATAAAAATAATTGGACAAATAAAGGCTTTGACAAGTAAAATTGAGCAAATACTCGGAGATGAAATTACCGGTAATGGAATTACCACTGGAGGGTTTATTGGTCCAGCAGTATCCGTTTTAATTAAATCATTGCTACCAAAGGTTTTGACAGTTCTCGGAACACTTGGAATAGCTGCAGCATCTGGTGCAATATCTGGTGCAACAAATAAAGCTGTACAAGGTTCTGGTATTAGAACTGGTTCTGGTATAAGATCAGCCACGCTGTTGTAACAGCGCTTTAGCAATAACGTTGTCACCTTGTCAATGACGGTGATGACACCGTTGACGACAATAACAATGAAATTGTATTTTTAGTATAATAGATTTTAATAATATGCCATCAACAATGTCATCGCCGGCAAAAAAACCAAGAAAGAAAAGAGCAACAAAAGCGGAAATGGAAATAAAGAAAGCAGAACTAGCTGTAAAGAGAGCCGCAATAAAATTAAAGAAAGAAGCAGCTGCTAAAAAGAAAGCAGACCGCGCTGTAAAAAAAACAACACCAAGAGCACCACGGTCAAAGAAAACAGTACTACCTGAAGTAAAAAAAGCCAGAGAAGTTCAGCAAATAGTAAAAAAAATGATGCCGTTGTTTACCAAGCTGGACAAGCTAGTGACACCGGAAAAGAAGGGTGGCTTTCTTCAGATGATACTTCCAGCGCTAGCAGGATTACTTGTAGGCCCACTGATCTCAAAACTGCTTGGAAACGGTCTGACACTGCCAGGAACAGTACCAGGGATGTATTAGCCGCATTGACCTTGCCAGTGACGACGTTAAGTAATTTTGATATCAGTGATCAGCTTAAAAAAGTTCCAGGATTCAATGGTGTGTTTTCCAAAGATCAGTTAATAAAAAACAATGGTGGTGGCTGTACCAACGACACCGGTGATAAAATCACTACTCACTGTGTTGTAAACATACAGAACTTCAATGACGGCTCAGGAACCCACTGGGTTGCATTATACGACAACAATTATTTTGATAGTTATGGATTTCCTCCGAGCGATCACATTCAAAGATATGTTCAATCATTTCCTAAATTTGCTAGTACCCCTATCAAATATGTTAGTAATCAAATTCAGCAAAACGGCACCAATGCGTGCGGTTATTATTGTATAATGTTTATAAAAGAGCTTTCCAAAGGCAAATCAATGCTGGACTTTATTTCACAGTTTGATCCACATGGAAGTATCAATAATGATCGAATTGCTGTTGATTTTTTATCAATGCGTTGATAATAACATGGCAGAAACGTATTGCTTGAGATGTAAAAAGAAAACTGGCAATCTAAACGAAACAATCGTAAAAACAAAAAACAATAGATCAATGATGAAAAGTACTTGTACGGTTTGTAAGAAAAATAAAAGTATATTTATAAAATGATGATCTGCAATTGTGAGCACAGTAAAATGCTTTCCATTGAGGGAAATAAACTGGTCTGTTATTGTGACAAATGCGAACATCGCCAAGTACTCGGTGGAGCTATTGATATTCATAATCTGCTTGGAACACTACCAAAACCAAAAGGAGGATGGACTCTACCAGGACATAAGTACACTGGACCTTGGAACCCACTAGATGAACAACTTGACAGCAATGATCAGCCACTACCAGGACAAGAACCTTTTAATCAGGTTGACGCAATTGCTATGAAACATGATATTTGTTACCGCGACGTTGCCAATGGCAAGGCGCATAAACACATGTGCGACAGAGAAATGCTGGACAAGCTCGGAGAGATGCAACCGGAAAATATGAGAGAGCGAATTGATAGACGATTTGTGCAAGGTGTAATCGGAGCAAAATATAAACTTGGTCTCGGAACCATTGGCGACAATGTCTTTGCCATTGGTGGCGACGTTGATGATATCGTTGAAAACGTACTTGGTGTTGATTATGATAGATGATAGTTTATACGGCGACGGCATCGTTGATAATATCAACGTTAATAACAATGCTGATCAAATTCGTTCTGGTGAACTACACGCACCAATAAAAAAAGTTCTAGCGAAGGCGTGTTGTAGCAAATGCTGTCGATGACATTTGGTCTGTTGATTTAACAGATATGTCGTCGTTGGCTTCCAGCAATGATAACACAAATTTTTTACTTAATGTGGTAGATGTACAGAGCAGATATGCTTTTAGTAAACCAATACAAAATAAGATGGGAAATACAGTTTTAATCGCACTAAATAAAATTGTTACTGATAGTGGACGGCAGCCAAACAAAATATGGACCGATAATGGTCCAGAATTTTATAATAAGCAGTTCAACGATTGGCTTGATAAACATAATATAAAAAAGTATACTACGGGCAACGAAGGAAAAAGTGTAATAGTTGAACGATTTAATAGAACACTTAAGGAAAAGATCTACAAGAAAATGACCGCAAAGAACACTGATAGATACATAGATGATCTACAGGCGATTGTTTCCGATTACAATAATACTAAACACAGGACAATCAAAATGACACCAAATGAAGCAGTAAATAATCCTGTTCTTGCAAATGAAAACTTGTATCGGAGGCATAAATTTAATGTTGGTGATCGAGTTAGGATTTCAGTGGTAAAAAAACAATTTGAAAAGGGATATACGCCTAATTATACCGACGAAATATTTATCGTTGATGAAATACTGATAACAATTCCTGTCACGTACAGAATCAAAGATTTAAACGATGAACCTATCATAGGTAGTTTTTATGAGCAGGAACTATTAAAAACACGATTATGATCTGCTGTTGTCGTTGCAATTTGCAATGATCACTGAATCGTAAATTTTGTTATACTTTGGTAGTAATCGATTAGACTTTAACGGCTTACACATCTTAATCAGCTCATTTGCTCGTTTTGAATCCATAATACCAGTATCTGAAAGTAATAAAAATATCTTTGCGAAAATAAAATCAAATTGGACATTTTTTTGTCTTCGAGGGATATTAATATTCATACATATTTTTATGCGCTCGCTAAACGCTTCCTGCTCACATGAAGTCAGATTAAACTTTTCTATTTTGGATCTAAGATGATATTTAACGTTGTATCGTTGTGGTTGCTTCCTGTAACACTTATACGAATTTGAGTCAACGACGTTGTTATTATAAACGTTGGCAACAGTGATAAAATCACCGTTGGAATTGTTATTATCAACATTGGCGTTGCCAATGCCGTCGGCGGTGGCATTACTATCAATACCATCCAAAATATTTTTAAGTGAATAATCGTCATATGATAATGGATCATTTGGGTAAACCTGTAAATAATCGCAAAAATATGAATAACCTACCAACGGCTTTTGACAAGGCGTATCATGCACAATAACCTCATCGATGTTTTTATCATGGATCAATAAAATTAATTTTTCGAGTAGCGTTGTCATTTTCATCATTATATTTTATATAAACATATTAAATATGGAAAAATATCAAACAAAAGGTTACATACAAAACGTTGAAGATCTAAACGAGGCAATACGTGTTTGTTTTTGCGTTCCAATAAATATTAAGCTTAAAATAAACGATAAACCAATTGAAATTCACAAATCCGATGGTATCGCTGTTCAGCCCAATAACGTACTTTTAACAATGGATGAAATGAAACTGTTCAAAAAAAATGGGACCATTGTTACAACATGGGACGCAGACGCAATAATGAATTACAGCCACAGCTGCATTAAGGTTGAAGAACTAATGAAAATACTTGATTCAGAATAGCTTATTAACAACTTTATCAAAAATGGTTTTTCCAACAATGTCAGCAATTTTATCAACAATGGCTTTGCCAACAATGTCAGCAATTTTATCAACAATGGCTTTGCTAACAATGTCAGAAATTTTTATCTGTAATGGCTTTATCAACAACAGTTCCACCGGCACCGTTGGTGTTATTAACACAAATACCATCAAGGCCTTCAGTGGAATACACAAAAGAAAATTTGCGATCGTATTTTTTTGAAAAAGCTGAATTACACACGTGATCAGCAACACATTTCACAGACATTGGATTAACACCAAGATGTTTTGCAGCTGATGTAATTGATCTAAACGATTGATTTTCACCTGTAAGCAAATCCGTTGACATTACAGGCTTAGGAGGTTTAAAACCACCATTTGTATTTTTACCTCGACGACAATTTTCTTGCTGCGTAACCAAATCCAAATTTTCAATTCTGTTGTCAGTTCTAATACCATTAAGATGATCAATAACCAGTCCAGGACCAATAATTCCATTAAAAACCTCGTAAATAAATCTGTGTGCTAAAACTGATTTCATCGTACCATCCTTACCATTGGTAGGAATACCTACATTAAGATATCCCATATTGGTTAGATTACCAAGTGGTCGTTGATGGTATTTGTGCCTGATAACACCTTGTGCATTGGCTTCGTAATTTTCGTACACTGGGTGAAGATAAAAATTGTTGTTCATTATATATCTGTTGGTAAAAAAATTAAAATTAAAATTAAATAATTATTTAAATATTTTCCATTTAAATATTTGCGCACTATTATATAATGCTAAAATCGTTGCGTGAACTAACAATGAAGAAAGTATTGGGACAGGCAAAATTTACAATGCGAGAGACAGACAAGGCGTTTGCAGGCTCTGACAAAAATTTCGTTTTTGATAACCAACAAGTATTAAACGCATCTTCGGAGACGTACACGTTAAACACAGGAAGTTTTGGAATAAGGCCTCAAGATATGATCGCAATGGTTAAACCAATAATAAACGATCAGTTAAGCCAAAAATACGCAATAAAAATTAATATTCAGTATAACGTATTATTCGTGATCGGAGAGCTTATTGTGCTGGAGGAAGAATCCGAATCATATAAAACAAGTAAAACAACATTAATAACACGAGGATTAAACGCTGATGAAATTTTAATGAAATTGCATAAAGATCTTAGTGATCAGATTGAAAACCATGAAGGAGCTGGATCTGGATGAAAATTCAGAACTATTACATCAGTTTCGCTTAGCACCCACAATGTTAAGCCTGCAGGTGGATCAAAATTTATTGAGTTGCCTGGACACTACAAAAACTCAAAGTGCATTGTAAACGTTAAAAATAACGACGACAAGTGCTTTCAGTGGGCGGTTCTTTCAAAATTGTACCCAGCTGGTTCAAACCCAAATAGAGTATCAAATTACAAAGAGTACGCAAATAGATTAAATTTTGATAAAATTGAATTTCCAGTACAAATCAACAAAATTGAGAAGTTTGCTCGGCAAAATAACTTAACTATAAACGTATTTGGCTTGGACCGTGCAAAAATCACTGGAGACATATTTTCGTATCCACTAATAATAAGTGAAAATTTACAAGATAAAAAGGTACAGGCGAGCGAAGTAATTAATCTAATAATTTATAAAAATCACTACTGCTGGATCAAAAACTTTAACGGATTTAATAGCAGTCAAAATAATAAACATAAAGGAAAACATTATTTCTGTTATCGTTGCTTAAGTAGGTTTACCTCACAAGAAATATTAGATCGGCATTTAGAATACTGCTCAAACAAACAAAAAATCACAATGCCTGATATTGAGCATTCGAAGTTAAGTTTTAAAAATCCAGAACGATGTGGAAAAATATCGTTTGTAATATACGTTGATTTTGAATCAGTGCTGGAAAATATCGATTTTGCAATAAACAACCCAAATATATCATCAACAACAAAAATGCATAACCATATCCCCTGTAGTGTTGCTTACAAGGTTGTTTGCGAGTACGATAAGTCAAAATCAAAAAACATTGAGATATACCGTGGTGTTAATCCAGCAGATTGGCTATTAACTAATTTGCTAAACGAGGTAAAAGAAATTAAAAAAGTATTAAAAGCCGATAACAAGTACGATAAGTCTAAAATGTTTGTTCCAGTGGTTTTCCACAACTTTAGAGGATATGATACGCATATTATCGTTGACGCACTTGGAAACAAAAAATTTAGTGTTAAAACAATCAAATGCATTCCAAATAGCACTGAAAAGTATTTATCGGTTACTTTAAAACAACTTAGATTCATTGATAGCTTTCAGTTTATGAATTACTCTTTGGATGATCTTGTAAAAGCTTGTACTGTGTTTGATAACTTAAAAGAATACTTTGGGACTGATTCTAGTTATTTAATGCGTAAAGGTGTTTATCCTTACGAGTACATAAACAATTTTTCAAAATTCGATGAGACATCGTTGCCAGATATTTCAAAATTTTATTCAAAGGTTCGTATCGAAGAAATAAGTCAAAACAATTACGAATACGCTCAACAAATATCCGAAAAATTTCAATGCAAAAACATTGGAGATTATCACGATCTGTATTTGGTAACCGATGTTCTACTTCTAGCTGATGTATTTGAACAATTTCGCAACACTTGCTCGCGCGACTACGGATTGGATCCATTGTGGTATTTTTCATCTCCAGGGCTAGCTTGGGATGCAGCATTAAAAATAAGTAATGTAACATTAGATTTGTTCACAGATGCTGATATGTATTAATTTATTGAAAAAGGTATCCGTGGAGGAATATCAGTAATAACAAAAAAATACGCAAGCGCTAACAACAAATACTTACCAAATTATGATTCGAGCAAGGAATCAAGCCATATAATCTATTTGGACACAACGAATCTCTATGGATCGGCAATGAGCCAATCTTTACCAGTTGGAAACTACAAGTGGATAACAGAAGAACAATACCTAAACGAAAAGCCAAACGATAAAATCGGATATTTCATTGAAGTTGATCTTGAATATCCATCTGAATTACATGATCTACATAATGACTATCCGTTCTGCGCTGAGCAGATTAAAATCAATAGTTCATGGCTTTCTCCAACCCAGATTAAACACGGTTGTAAAAGCACTGCAGAAAAGTTAGTTCCAAACCTTATGAACAAAACAAGATACGTAATACATTACAAAGCGTTAAAACAAGCAGTTGACGCTGGTTTAAAAATAACTCGTATTTACCGAGTTCTAAAGTTTAAACAATCTTGTTGGCTAAAAGACTACATTGAATTTAACACACGTAAAAGAGCAGTTGCAACAACATAATTTGATAAAAACCTTCCTAAGCTAATGAACAACAGCGTGTTCGGAAAAACAATGGAAAACTTAAGAAAACGTCGGGACATTGAACTTATCAACAATGAGGAACGAAGAGATAAAGTAATAGCAAAGGATAATTTTATCTCAAGAAAAATATTTAATGAAAATTTAATAGCAGCTCATATGCGTAAAACAAACCTAACACTAAATAAGCCGATTGCTGATGGAGCAGCTGTTTTAGACCTTTCAAAAACGCTAATGTACGACTTCTACTATGGTGTTATCAAAAAATTATATCCAGGCCATAAATCACAATTATTATTCACAGATACTGATTCGCTTTGTATTCAAGTGTTCACTGATGATGTTTATCAGGACATGTACGATAATCGCCAATGGTTTGATCTATCAGATTATCCTGCTGATAGTGGATTTAAATCTGATGAAAATAAGAAAGTCATAGGAAAATTCAAAGATGAAACAAACTTCGTCCAAATATCTGAATTCGTTGGATTAAGAAGTAAACTTTACAGTATTAAACTCGCTGATGGATCAGTAAAAAAAACGTGCTAAAGGAATACAAAAGGCTGTTGTCGATAAAAAGATAAATTTCGGTGACTATAAAGATGCACTAACCGGAAAGCGTGATCATGTGTTAATGACAACATTACGATCTAATAAACATAAAATTACTACATCGGTGATAAATAAAGCAGGATTAAACAACTATGATGACAAATGATGGTGCGAAGATGGAATAAACACGTACGCGATCGGTCATTATAAAACTAACCCTCAGTTTACTGAACTAGACTTTTTATTTACTTAAAACATCGTAATGCACGCGAAATTAATTTTTACAAGGGGGATTTTTTACCTTAAAACAAATAATTTCAGCAGTTGACTGCGGCGTTTGCCGGAGTTGTTTCCGGTGAAAATCAACGTTTTGATGTCCCCGTTTTTTGAGGCACCCCATGGGCTTGAATAGAGCAATTTGTTTGCAAAATGAAAACCTCTATGATGAAAAAAGACAAAAAGTGTTTTAGAATCTGCCTTTTATCATACTACTTTCCCTCCCTAGTGATGTAGTCATAAATAGATAGCAGTTCCATTTATTAGCTGTCATCAACTGATTATTCAGTTGATTCCAACGTAATCCTATCATATTGGTAACAAATATTTTCCAGTTTGTAGTTATATGTTACCATCTTATATCACTTAAGAGGTTTTTGCAAATGTTATATTAACTCTGAAATGCCGAGAAGGAGAGCAAGGAAACAGTTGACCATGATCTGTTAGTATCGGGAAGTAAAGTGGTATTCTAAGCTTCTTTCCATAAACCGTAAACTGTTTAGTTTCAGTATCAGTATTTTATACAGTACCTATCACTGATCGCAACTTTCTCAATTTCTCATTCATAATGCCTTGTTAAACCCTATTGGTCCTGAGGGAAGCAGGTAACCACAAATATTTGTATGTCATGAAAATATTGTAGTCATTCAACTTGATTTAGTAGTCATTCAATTTGAAAGGAGCGTCGCTTCTGTATGATATGGGGATGTCTTTCACGAGCATGCTTCCAAAATTGTTCATCACTACACTATAATCATCTCCGTTTACCTTCATATCAAAACGAGCCAAAGTAACTACCGGATACAGTCATGATGTTTAGACTCAGCTTTGCTATTCAAACTTGTATAGGTTGTTCGCGTTTAATATTGCTGCTTGGGGAGTATTTTCCTGTTTGTTAGGAGTTATGTACCTTGACATTTACCATTAATATTTTATAAAAACTTCTGAGACTTTCTCTTTTAAAAAAAACTGTAATCAGCATGCTCTCTTTAATCAACTAACACTCATCTCAAGTGCAATGAAAAGTTTACTTGAGAATCAGGTTTGTCAGCATTATTGTGTTCAGGTGGTCTAGGCTTTTCATGTTTTGCCATACCATCAGGATCATTTAAATCTTGTATACTATGAGCACTATGGGTACATACATATAGAGCAAAATCATCGTCCAGGTTGTTTGAAATCTGAGCCACGAAGCCTTGTTTTCTCAATCTGTCATTCAATTAATCCAGTGTCTTTGCTCTGTGCTGATTGAACTCTGCAGCTTTTCTATGTAATTCTTTAAAGAAGTATGATGCCTCATTGATTCTTTATCAGATCTAACTGGATCTAATCATAATCAACAAATAATTACTTCCTGTAAATGCTACACCGTTAGCCATTGCACCTGCAATAATTACTCCTGCTGCTGCCTTTTGTTTAGCGATGAAGTCTATGCTAATGCATACGCCATATTAGCGATAATTGATAAAGGATTGTTCTGCAAAGGGCGAAGTTTGTGCATAGCATAACCGTTTTATTTAAGAGGAACACATTTTGATACTGCTGCCAGTTTTTATCTTACATTCCATCTCATTAGGACTTCTTGCGTTTTGATCCAATATATAACACATTGTTCTCTTCAAGATATTATGTTTATCTTTCTTTTACACTCTATATATTAGCCTCTGATTCTTCTCTAACGTCTAGTGAGTAAGCAACACGTTGGTTATTTACCTCTAATAGAATGCAAAAATTAACATTAAGGCTCAAAAATCAAAGAGTTTCAATATATAAGTTGATAAAAATATGTATAATTGTGATTTTTTGATTTGAATGAAGTATTGCTGCGAAGTATCTACTGTGTGTAACTTATATTCATCAAAAGGTGATGGAACATAGTTAAAGTCATAAATAACATCTAATATCTGGGACAGGGGTCGGCAACCGTTTATACTTAAAGAGCCAAATTACGTCACAAGTCGGAGCAAGAGATTAACAAAGAGCCAGTATAAGGGTTAGGATTAGGGTTAGGCCCAGCATACAATTTAACATTATTGATATTAAACATGTTGATTAATAATATAAGAAGAAAAGAAAGCGACAAAAAGACCGACTTGATGTGAGTAATTAAGCATTTTTTATTTTTTTACATTAATTTTAATTTTAATTAAAAACATTTCGAGTATTGTAGGGATGACAAAAGAGTCATATTTTGTTCCGTTCTGAGCCACGTATGGCTCGCGAGCCATAGGTTGCCGACCCCTGATCTGAGGTGTACTTTTGGACTTAAAAACATTCAACAATCCTTTCATTATTATGTTAATAATATTATTTCCATGTGTCTTCTTAACAAGTTAAATTGCATCAATTAATTTCACACCGAAAGCAACAACATGCGGATAATCGTAATCGGTAAAATTCGAAAATCGTGAAGCAATATATTGTAATAAATTTGGATATGTTCCATTTGTATTTACGTCTCTATTTATAGGTTCGTTAGATTTTAGTGATTAGTTGTTTGATTATTGGAAGTCGGTGTTGGGAAAATATTTCCCAGCCCGAGTAATTAGCCAATTTCTAGGAACAGACGTCATGCTTAGAGTTTTTAAGAGACTTTGCAATGGCGCGTATTGGTTTCATAGTTTGAGATGGGGTTAGACTAGCATAAGTGGGCATGGAGCCAAGTAGTTCCTATTTTATTCAGAGGTGTTGATTGATTGTGCCTTTCGGTGGGAGATATTCGTGACAGGAACTACTGTTTTGTGCCATGGAATAATTGGGAAGAGGTCATCCCTTTGTTTGGAGATGCCTTTCATTGTAGCAGTTGGTGGAAGTACACGTGCGAAACGCGATTCAGAATGTTGTTTTTAGGACTCACGGTACTAATTATACGGAACAACTGTAAACCAGTCTAGAAATGGTTAAGATACAATAGAATATATACGGGTTTGGTTGTCCATAATTGGTTAATAATGAAAAGTAAAATTTTTGGACAAAAATTATTTTGAGAGCTTATCCTATCATCCTATCTGTACATAAAAAAAAAAATAAAAAAAATTAGAGACAAGATTCTATTGATGCAGTTTTAGTATTTTTATAGCTCCCTGTGTTTGAATTGTGTTATGTGCTTCATTCCACTGCATACTAACAAGGAAAAGCCATGCAATTGTGGAGTTGTAGTTGTGACATTGTGGTCATTTATTTATTGATTTAGAGAAAAATTGTTTCACGTCTTGGCGCGTTACGAGAACTTCCAGTTGACAACAAATGTTGTCGGGAAGTCCTTGGAAATATGGGAAAATAAGGGACTTCCAGCCCAACCTCACGCAGGTGTTTGATTCGCTAGGTAGAGTAACCCCTGTGCGTGTTCCAATATATCTAGGCATTCGTTTACTTTTCTACACAAACTCTTTGTAGATGTTATCTGTTTACTTTTTAATTTCATCCATTCTAACACCCAATCGAAGACTTTAATACCCATTATCGTGTTGAAATTCATTTTCAAATGCTTCTATAGCTACTTTTATTTCCGTTTTAGCTGTATCCTTTGCACCACTTGATACAGGAGTCTTATGATATATTTTAGTTTTAACTGGAATTGTCCCTGTTATATACTCGTGTTTCAAGTCAGTTAATTCTTGCTTCACATGTGTTATCATTTTTGTCTAATTCGTTAATCGTGCCTTGTACCACAACTTTATTATTAACCTCTTCTCGATCAACTTTATTATTAACCTCTTCTCGATCAACTTTATTATTAACCTCTTCTCGATCAACATATCCTTGTGTTTTTAATTCTTCAACGTCAGCATGTAACTGGTTGTAAAATTCAGCGAATGTAACATCTTTAGCTGGTTTGATCTTATCACTCAGATAAATAATATATAAATCTATGTTACATTAATCGCTCTTTTATTGTTTTTGTTGTTCTCCATCTTTTTGGTTATTTCATTCTTTTTAGCAAATCTGTCACGGTATTAGTGTTAGCTGTAATCGTACTGTTCAAGTAATTGATTTTTGTGTTACAATTATTCAAATCTTCCTGTAACTGTTCAAACTGTGATTACAAAGTGTTATACTCTTCTAGTAAGCTATCATCTCCGTGTCATTCTCAAAGGCATTTATCTGAGTGTATCACTGCTCGGTTGGCTGTATATATTGTTGAATATCAGACCCTGATTCTTGTATGTCTACTCAATTGGTTCTAAATATTGTTGAATAGCACACCCAGATCCTTGTATATCTACTCAATTGGCTGTAAATATTGTTGAATAGTACACCCTGATCCTTGTATGTCTACTCAGTTGGCTGTATATAGTGTTGAATATCACACCCTGATTCCAGTATGTCTACTCAATTGACTGCAAATATTGTTGAATAGCACACCCTGATCCTTGTATGACTACTCAATTAGCTGTATATATTGTTCAATAGTACAACCTGATCACTGTATGTCTACTCAATTGGCTGTAAATATTGTTGAATAGTACGCACTGATCCTTGTATGTCTACTCAACTGGCTGTATATATTGTTGAATAGAACACCCAGATCCTTGTATGTCTACTCAATTGGCTGTATATATTGTTGAATAGCACACCCAGATCCTTGTATGTCTACTCAATTGGCTGTATATATTGTTGAATAGCACACCCTGTTCCTTGTATGTCTACTCAATTGGCTGTATATATTGTTGAATAGCACACCCTGATCCTTGTATAGCACACCCTGATCCTTGTATGTCTACTCAATTGGCTGTATATATTGTTGAATAGCACACCCTGGTCCTAGTATAGCACAATCAGATATTTGCCCTGTCTACTCAATTGGCTGTATATATTGTTGAATAGCACACCCTGATCCTTGTATGTCTACTCAATTGGCTGTATGTATTGTTGAATAGCACACCCTGATCCTTGTATGTCTACTCAATTGGCTGTATATATTGTTGAGTATCACACCCAGATCCTTACATGTCTACTCAATTGGCTGTATATATTGTTGAATAGTACACCCTGATCCTTGTATGCCTACTCAATTGGCTGTATATATTGTTGAATAGCACACCCTGATCCTTGTATGTCTACTCAATTGGCTGTAAATATTGTTAAATAGCACACCCAGATCCTTGTATGTCTACTCAGTTGGCTGTAAATAGTGTTGAATAGTACACCC
Organism: Margaritifera margaritifera; assembly: GCA_029931535.1. Lineage (NCBI taxonomy): Eukaryota > Metazoa > Mollusca > Bivalvia > Unionida > Margaritiferidae > Margaritifera > Margaritifera margaritifera. The sequence goes on along the minus strand of JAQPZY010001457.1, from coordinate 739,301 downwards.
AGATCTTTGTATGTCTACTCAATTGGCTGTAGATATTGTTAAATAGCACACCCTGATCCTTGTATGTCTACTCAATTGGCTCTATATATTGTTAAATAGCACACCCTGATCCTTGCATGTCTACTCAATTGGCTGTATGTATTGTTAAATAGCACACCCTGATCCTTGTGTGTCTACTGAATTGGCTGTATATATTGTTGAATAGCACACACTGATACTTGTATGTCTACTCTTTCTTTTGCTGTTTTCAATGGCACTAGATACGGTTCTGAATCTATGTGTGAACAACTCTTGAATATTTAAAATTCTTTTTCTGTTGTGGTCAATTTGTTGTTGTAAATATAAATTTGTTAAATCGTTCAGTACCACTCTGTTCAATAAATGAAAATGTATTGTGAACTTGTTCCCTCTATGTCTTAATAGCTTAAAACTATTACCCTTCAATATCTTACATATCTGAGTATCAACCCGTTTCTGTAACAAAATAATATCAGCTGCATCAGATTTTTTTTACCGGACCTGCTAGATTGGTAATACGGTCATTGTTAAGGTTTAACCACTGTTAATGTTTTAACACAGTGTGACATCTTTTTCCTCTGATTTTGTCTCAATTTTTAACCAAAGTCACGATGGCCTTTTAAAGAGTTATCTCCCATTTACTTTACATGGAAGAGATATGTTACATGCATAAAGTGAAAATCTCTTACTTTATATTTTATTCCGTATTTAGTCTGTTAAACCCATCGGTAATAGTTGGTAGTGACCATTAACACTATATGAAAGAAAGTCACAGTGAAAACATTTTTAGCTGGTATAGATTCTAATAAACACGAATAATAGCCATTCAACTAATTTTGTGTTTTATTGATCTGATAGAAGAAAATGTATAAATATTTAACCTTTGAAAACCCAGACACTGTATCCGATTCAGTTGATACCTGTATAGATTTCTGGCAATCGAATCCTAGCCAATGTTTAGTTATCGCTGCTGATACACACCATGTAATTATTGCTCGGAGTTACGAGAGCATTAGAGTTGTGTTTTAAGCATTCACCATGTTTTTTCGTTGTCACTATTTCCAGTCAATCCCACTTGGACTTTATTCATGTGTATTTCGAGGTTTAAAAACCATCATCATTAAATAGTCGTTGTTTCATTTCTGTCGTTTATCTGCTCAAAGATATTGGGTATTAGTTCATAGGAAATGTTGTAATTCCCAACAACAAAATATATCCTTTGCAATGAAATGGATAATTTAATATTTCAGTTACCAACTGAATTCGTAAAATAGATTTCTTCGCAGGGAGTTCGTCACGTAGTGTACATGAAACGTCACCCTATATAAGGTCTTTATTCGAAAGATCGTCGATTGGAATATCATTTTCCATTTATTTGTCCCTAAAGGGACTACTAAATGTATACTTACAAGAACACCTATTGGTATATGAATTCAACTTTGTATTTCTTTCCAATACCAGTGTAGTGTCCGATTTCCATAGCCAAATCATTTTTTCTAAAGTTTAAGTTTATTTATTTGTCAGTTATGCCGTGCTCTGCAAGTCTGCTATGCAGGCTTTGCATAGGCTCTCCGCTGATAGTGACATTGTCCCTCCAGGACAAGCCTTGTCACTGACTGACAGCAGCAGTGTAGAATAGAACCGTGGGAGTCCCATCAATCATTTACATAACGATAACAGCTTTGCCATTTAAATATATGCAAGGGACAGCTTATACTTTGACGTGGTAACCTCTGCCCAGACTGAAGCTCTGCGTCTGCGCTCTGCAGTTTCAAGTTCCACTGTTGTATTTTTTTTACACTCTCCTTCAGAGAAGCCACGCATTTTCTCTTTGGCTTGCTTTTTCAAAATTGAAATGTCATTATCCTTTGGACCGGAAGTATTCATTCTCATTCAGAGATGCTACTATATATGCCCTATCAATACATGTTTTGCGGAAGAAATCGGGTACAAGTCTATTTGCTATTAAGTCGTCAAGTATAACATGATGAAAATAAGCTGGAATTATTAGCTTCACTACTTTATCAATATCAATGCTTGATGGTGGACAAATTGTAAACCTCAAAACGTTTTCAAAATCATGATGTGGTCAACAGTAAGAAAAGAGCTTAATTTTGAATGGTAAATTGTGTTCATAATGGTTTCCGTTTCAGTCAACATTTGTCTGTAGGTACAATCTCTTCTATTTATTAGCCCCAACACGTTAAAGTATTTTAATATTATAAATTTAATTGTAACTATTGGGTCCGATAAAAGTCCATGTCCTACAAGGTAGCTGACTGTGGACTGACGAGGTGAAAAGGGAATTATAAATTATTTAATTTCTCCAATATCCATATTTGATGGTGGACCTATCAACATCTTAAACAGCTTCTTCAAAAGCATAATGTATGCAACTAAGAGAGAGAGAGAGAAGAGTTAAGCTCTGTATGGTAAACAGAATTAAAATATATATTTTCTTTTTACTCGACATTTGTCTGTAGGTAAAGCTATGCTATTTATTATCCACAAAAGTTAAAGCATTCCTGGTATTGGGTCGGACAAAGGCTAAGCATTTGTCGTATGGCGCGACAAGGCTTGTCCCTTAGACGCAATGATGTTATATGCAGACAAGGCTTGCTGTTATATGCAGACAAGGCTTGTCCCTTAGACGCAATGCTGTTATATGCAGACAAGGCTTGTCCCTTAGACGCAATGCTGTTATATGCAGACAAAGCTTGTCCCTTAGACGCAATGCTATTATATGCAGACAAGACTTGTCCCTTAGACGCAATGATGTTATATGCAGACAAGGCTATGTCATGTTGTTCTTTAGTGGTTTTGATTGTTTAAATCTCTAATATTTTGTGTCTACATGTTTTACCATTTCATCAGCTTTAAAAAAAATAAACAACTTTGCTTTAAGAGCAAATCAATAAGGTACAATAAGAACAGCTACACTACTGCCTATTATATACTAGATCGTGTTTTTGAACTATATGACTTTGTATATTTTTTTCCTCATGTGATGTTTGATAGTGTTATTGTTCCTTCTTTAATCGTTCAGCTTATAATAGTTTTAGTTCTTTTATGAACGTTTGCCAAGTTGAACTCAGCATGGATCTTTAGGTTTTTGTGAAGTTACCTTGTCAGGTTCATTGATAGCATGATTTTCATTTTAATTTTTTGTTTCAGTGACTTCATATTTATTTTCAAACAAAAATTGTAAGGTAGATCAATATAAATTTGAATCGGAATAAAGATCAATTGTTACCTGGCTTGCAAGTTCACTTTGAGTAGTGAAGAAATCGGAAATAGAATAAGAAGGAAAAACATAGCTGAGTTCAACAAACTCCTTTATTGCAAATATTGTCCTAAAGCATAGAACAATAAGTGGCATGTTAACAATAAAAAACACAATAAGGAATATATATGAGATAAAATAGATGTCACAAAAATGAATAAGACAGACAAAGATACCACAATGAAAATTTCAGATTAATTAAAATAGAAGAAGTAGAATTTTACAAGCACTAAAACAAAACTTAAAAATTCTGACACGAAATACTTGGTATTTCGTTAATTCATTTCTACCAAAGGTGGCTAAATTTTACAAAGCCTTGAGGTGCTCGTGAAGATGATTCAGACACATAGCATTTCATTCCGTGTGCTTGTTTTGACCTACCAGATCCTGAACAGCAGAGAAAATGTTTCCACTCATCAAACATAAGATATGTGATAGCCAGTGAAAACGGGTCTAAATATGCAAAAATGCTAAGAAAAGAGACAAGAGCGCATGCAGAAAGTTGAATCATTCAAGCTGGCTATCTTCACCATAGATGAGATTGTGAATAAGATTAAATAAAATAAAAATGGGGTATCTTAACACAGTTTTTCAAAGATCTTATTGATATGAAGTTGTATGTTGAGTGCAATAAAAAAAAACAAGCAAGCAAACAAACAAACAAACAGTAAACCCAAATATCTTATGAGGTCAGAGTTATTTTGTATCGGCGAAAATGTATGTGCACTGAGAGACACCACTGAAAGATTAAAAATTGAAAGTCTGCAGATACATATCTCGCCGCCTGCCCGTAGTTCTTTACACACCGAAACAATGCTCACCTGCATTACCATTAGGCCATAGTGGTGTGTTAATTGATGTTCTTGGGGATGCAACGTTATCGTCCTACCTATCACATACGCATTATCATTCTTGTTAGTTACTACATTACTCCAGCAGATTTTAACAAGCGAGCTCTAAAATCTAACCATTTCATATTTTATTAATCTGACCAATTTTCACGGAATTCCGTTAAATGACTTACAACAGTTTTCAGGTTGTTACTCTCTCTCTCTCTCTCTCTCTCTCTCTCTCTCTCTCTCTCTCTCTCTCTCTCTCTCTCTCTCTCGCACACACACACACACACACACACACACACATACACACACATGAGCGATAGCAATACCTCACCTCTGCTACAGAGTGTGGGGTATATAACAATAAATCTTAAAGATATGAACCTGTGTAGCAAAATTATAAATAGCTGGAATAAAATATACTTGATAAATGGAAGCGTAATGGAATGTGTGAAAGATAACGGTAATGACAATGATTGCTATATTTTGGTCTTGTCCATAATGTTTAATAAATGCTGATGATTAAATAATAGGACTGACACTCTTCAAAGTAATACAAGGGTTATAACTCTGATACTATTCAAAGTAATACAAGGATTATAACTCTGATACTATTCTAAGTAATACAAGGGTTATAACTCTGTTTACTATTGCTCGTAAACAGTGATCTTCTAAGTCATGCGAGGACCCTAACTTAGTCATATAATAGACTGTGACAGTTAAGAGAAGAATTATTATAAAATTCTTTAAGTACAAAACGATCTAGTGTTCTGAAATCATTTTAACGTGAACGTACAAACCAAATCAACTGGGTGGGGTTTTATTGGACATTTTCAGTTTTCCTTAAAAAAAAAAAAAAAAATTAAAAATAAATTAAGGCATAGGGACAAATTAAACAGACGTGTAGATGGCAGAGGAATTATAACCTGGTAAACTGCAGTATCATGAGCCATCCTACAGTCTCCAAAAGCAATTGAAAATCTAAGAGCAAATAGGAAAAAACACGGAAAACCTGAAATAATTGCGTTTGTATGAAGAAAAAAAAATGACAAAATTTGGATCAGAGTTAATATAAATTTTATGAAATTTATACAAGGGTATAAGAGTCATATACTACACACACACACACACACACACACACACACACACATATATATATATATATATATATATATATATATATATATGCTGTATATGACTCCATGTCCATCTTTGGTTAAGTTATGCCCCATTTTCGATCAACAAACCCAGAACTTTTCTTCACGTGTTTGTTTTTTTTCTTTTTCTTTTCATCTTTATGTATTTTATACCATTAGATACTTCATGAATCATTTGTTCCAGCTTTGACGAAATTCCCTGACAAAATGTGAGTTCTGTCAGAGTTATGTCCCTTTTCAACTTAAGCCTCCTAATTAACTGACTATATATATATATATATATATATATATATATATATATATATATATATATATATATATATATATATATATATATAATGATTCCTACGGGCTTCTGCAAAAAAAGACAAAAGGAAGGAGCAGTTGTTTTAACTGACTAATCGCCAAGCTTTTCGAACCAACCGCCCATCAATTTTCATTCGAAAATCTAATCGACCACTGACCAATATCAAATTGGGCTTAGTGTGAAAAATTAGCTAAATACGCCTGAGGCAGTATCGGCGCGAGCGGGGGGGGGGGGTCGGGAGGGATGTCAATTGCCCTCAGGCGCCGGGCGAGGGGGGGGGGGTGAGGACGCCGTCGGGACCTTTTTTTGCAGCTGTAACCATTAGTTACATTAGTAGTTGGTGCGGGAGTTGGAGATTGTCAACTGACATAAAAACTGTTCTCTGTGGCAAAGTAGGGGCGCCACTGAAGAACATTGTCCCCGAGCCCCTCGGTGGGGGCGCCACTAAAGAACATTGACCCCAGGCACCTCGAACCCTCGCAACGCCACTGGCCTGAAATTAGAAGTTTGTCTTCCTCTGAGGCAGTATTTTTCACTGATGGTCTGACAAATAGTTAGTTTTCTCTGTATAACATAATCGTTCAATTTGTGTGACATTTTCACCAACAACCTAAAATACTATTTCCTTGTAAAGAGGTGAAGCTTCCAAAGGAAAACTCAATTTTAGGCTCCCGCTACTTTAAGATGAGACAACTTGATTTGGTCCTGTCCATCCGTCCTGATAAGCTTATTAGCAAGATTGCACAACGCAGATAAATTAAATTTTGCAGGTATATTTGTATGCACTTGAAGACGACCTGATTAGATGTTTCAGTCATAACTGCAATTATTCGCTTCTTTCCATTCTTTGTTGTTGTTTTTTTTAAAAAAATTTCTACAAATTTTAAAAACTTTTTTGAAATAGACTCTTTTGACGAAAACCTCGTTAGTGCCATTAAACAAAAACCACTTGAGGTACACAAATGAAATAAATTTGGTAGGTATAATTTTTAAAAAAAATGTATGTATATGCAAATTATGTATATGTTATATTTCCATGCAATTTTCAGATTTGTATATCTTTTCAAAGGTTGTGGAAGTGGTAGGATAACTGACAGATCTTGACCATAGTGAAACAAAGCAACAAGAGTACAGATCAAAAGATGTGTAGCTTGAAACTCGGCAGAGGTGAAATAAGTGTTTTCTAGAGAAAAATGAGCTCGACAGTGACGAATTTCCGGATTCATTGGACCTTTGACACATATTCATGTTTTCTGCTCATAAAACGATGACGTAACCATACACAACAAACGATGACCTAAAACTCTGAAACTTATACACATGCAAAATAGCTAAATATATATTCAAATATGTTTTGTTAAATAAATCAAAATGAACACTACGACACTTGATACGTCATAACCCGAAAACGTGAGACAAAATTACAACCACCTTTATTACGTCTTCAAATAGACAAGAATTCAGACGTATGAATAGATAAAATGTGATAAAAGTCATAGCTAAAAAAGTCTTTCGTAAATCTTTGAATGAGCACATATTTTACGCTCATAGGGAGCTTACACATACATTTATATGAATGGATTAAGAAGAAAATGGCTTGGATCAGTGTGAAAAATAAAGACGGTATATGTTGTTGGGTTTTGTTTTTTTGTTTTTTTAGCTATGCCATGGAATCTTTGTTAAACACAGCAAGTAATTATGTAGATAGGCCAGCAAAATATCATTTGAATAGATACATTCACTGGTTTGATAGATGTCTTGTAAAGTAAATAAATGACGTTAGAAAATGTTATGTAGATCGATGCAATGCCTGAATAAGTTTCAGTTTTAAAATTCAAAAGCTATCAACACCAATTAAAAGTCTCGGGTGCTAATTATTGTCATATTTAAAGTATGATTGTGCCAGAGGTACAAACGTATACACAAGAATCATGCAACCATCTGACATATCATGGACAATTAAAACAATCATACACATTCCATCGGGCTTTTATATTGAGCACAAATCAATCCACATCAAATATAAACCGGAAGTTTACACAGGAATAGATTATATTAAAGTATTTGAGATGGTTTGGTAAAATTGCAAGAGTAGTCTGTTTAGACTTAAGACCATCAAATTGAAAACCAATGGTGTTCACAGAGGCCGGGAAACAACATTTAATTTAGCAAACATATGTTGCATATGGGACGGAGAAATAACCGAAAGCAGAGTTCGAGACAACGATTACTTAACACGCTAGTATATAAGTTCAATAGATAACGAATGCAGTTTTGAATTTTAAATATACAAAATACATACCATTATCATTCATAATTTATGCAATTATCACTTATTCAACCAGACAATTTTTTAAATCATCCAGATGAAGAGGTAAAAATAGTACCGAACAGCGGTGAAAAATATATTGAATTCAGTTAGGATTTTAGAGCTGCTAGATTGATGAAAGAACGAAAAAATAAGGTTTAAAAGGACAATTATGGTTTGTAGACAGCTTTAGATTCGTGGGACAGTCAATAGAAAAGACGGCTAAACTTTTTAATGATGTAAAGTTTAAAGAAACACTGAAATAGTTTACAAGTATGCGGTCTAAAATATTAGAGAAAAGACATTTGCCCATATGAATACATGGATAGCTTTGAAAGGTTTCATGAAACAGCTATACGACCAACAACAAACTTAAAAACAAATACGTCATAAGGTGACACTACTCATGACGGGTTCATTGTGAATGTTGAGACAGAAAACTTCTCCAGTGACATATAAGGTAACATTAAGTTTTAGGTCACTGGTGATTATCCAGATGTTAACATATTTAGTATTACACAAAAATGAATTAGAAAGTTCTCGTCATTTTACAGAAAGAGCTAAATGTTGTTCCAAGTGAAAGGATTTGTGAGTTAAGGTCAAAGCTTTCTTCCTTTGCAACAGTCATAGACGACAAGAAAGTCTGTAATTGAATTTTTGAAACACAATGAGTGATTAAACAAAATATAAAATCCAAAATGTACAAATATTGCTTATTTAATCATAATACAAATTACCAGAAAAAGAATTTACCCAGGGCATACAATCACGAGATATATAAAATCAAAATGAATAAAGTAGAATTGGCTGTGTATGACAACAGGCGTTTTCTTTCTTGACAATGTAAACACATTACCTTACGGATACATAATTACCTTGTACTGAAAAGGAATTTAAGGCCTCATTTAAAGTTTGTTTCTTTTGTTCTCTTTTAGCTTATCATCTATATTTTATCTTAAGCACGAGTACTACATTGTTATCCTTGAACATATTTTTATTTTTTTTTTTTTTTTGGAATAGATGACAATCAAAAGAGTGAAAAAGAAGTATTCTTTCAGAAATGTTTGATTACAGAGTTGTACTTTGTACGATCACCCAAAGAGATATTTCAAAAAGTCTACTACTAAAAATAGTTTTCTTCCTGCCACTGAACGTAACTTTATTACTTTATCTTTGATAATGCCTTGTTCAATCCCATTTGTTCTAAAAAAAATCAGATAACCACAACTCTTTGTCTGTCATGAAAATATTCTAGTAGAATTCGTACATCCACCATTTACGTTAAAAAATTAAATTTGACATGTAGTTTAGTTACAAACAATTTCTTAAAAAATTAGGTAAACTTTATTGAAATAAATATTGATGCTGTAGCCAAGCGAAAGAAACTATAATCTATCTAATGCTTGAGTGTAATAGGGTGAAAATGTTTTGGAATCGGTTATGTAGTTGGCTCCATATCAATTTTAACTTACAAGCTGAAAAAAATTTAAAGAATATTATCCTAGGAGCAGCGAGTAATACATTTACTACTAACCACCTCATAATTATTGGAAACTATTTTATTTAAAAATAAATTTAATAATCAAATATTTTTTTATTTGAAACCTTTCTCTCGACCCTAAAAAATATTCGAAACAGAAAATTATCTAGGTAAAATAAATGGGACAATGGAATTTTTTTCTTAGAAGATGGTTCCCTGTTTACAATTGTTTCTCATAATATAGGCTTAGTACCTCAACAATCAGATGGAAGCAATATTTAGATGTAGGAGTATGCACAACACAAAAGCTATTTAGTCCCAATGCCCCGTACAGATTTCCTCTCTCTCTCTCTCTCTCTCTCTCTCTCTCTCTCTCTCTCTCTCTCTCTCTCTCTCTCTCTCATGAATATGATACACCCGTTTTAATTCTTTAATTCCTCAAGTAAAACTCTCTCTCTCTCTCTCTCTCTCTCTCTCTCTCTCTCTCTCTCTCTCTCTCTCTCTCTCTCTCTCTCTCTGTATCCCAGGCAATATCATTTTTTATGTAGCAAGTCATATGTTTAAAGGAAAACTCAGATCGTATCTATCACATATATCTATTTTCAAACTGTTATACTTATTAATTGTACCATCATGTTGCATATATCTGTAAAGTGATGTTCACATGGATCTCAAACCTAGGCATGTCATGTCATGTCTGTGGGATAACAATCTTTAAAAACAAATATTGTAGTTATTCAGTTTGAACAAATCACCATTTATATTCGATATCATAATGTATTTGCAAGAATTCTAAGGAAATTGCTTAATTATTAGCATTAATCTTGTTCTCGCAAACTTTCATTCAAGTAGTCAATTGTCCCGGCTCCGTTTTCAATGAACTCTGCCGGTTTTTCTCCTTAATAATTTCACGGTTTTATCAACCCCAGATCTTTTTTCCTAGTCTGGTTCCCTGCTTCATATGCTCCCTGCGTTGCACTCCGCATATGAAGCAGGGAACCAGACTACTTTTTTCCGTGCCATCTGGTTAAAAAAAAAAAGCAACAATAACAACAAAATGAAGAGACAGTTGTTTTATCTATTATCCAATCATCAATTATGCTGCAGTCACTTTGTTATTTATACAACAAAAGTTGTGCTCTGCACACAATTCTATTTAAGGGTAACAAGTTTTTATACTCCTTCCAGTTTTTTAAATTTTACACCTGACTGAATATGTATTTTTATGTTTTAATCCAATTATTAAATCATTATTGTCTTCTATATAGTATGTGTGTAAATCTTTTACATTGTGAAGATCATATTCTTTTTAAACGTGTAATCAGTAAGCAACACTTTGGTAGTTTACTTCTCATCCAATGTTAAATTAATAAAAGAAAAGATACAAAATAAATAAATAAATAAATAAATAAATAAGTAAATAAATGTTAAAATATCAGTATAAAAGTTGAAGAAACTTGTGTATACATCTGATTTTATGATTTGAATGACATTTTGCTGTACTAATATATTGTGTGCAACTTGTATTCAGCAAATGTGAATGTGGCCCAATTCTTTACTAATGTCTAGAGTGTAGTTTCAAATTTCTAACATCCATAACTTTATTGTGCGCCTGATAGCAGCTCCACGGGGTGATAGTATATTGTTATGTATATTGAATTCATAATATGTGTCCATGAGGTAAGTAGTGCTTTAGTCATTTTGTAAACAACATATTTACTGCATTTAAGTTCAAGGTCAATCTTGTTTACATATCATTTAACAATTAGAATGGAATTTTCCATGTTTTATGTGAGTAAAGTCAGGTGCGAACAGGAAATTTCCATTAGAGTTACTCATATTCTGTCAGGTGACTTATCCTTATATTTATACAGGTTTGGTAAACAAGATTTAATTCCTATACTAAACTTCATATTATTAAGATAAGTCTATTAAGGAATTTATTTGAGTAATCAAATGCTACAATTGTGAAAATCAGAGCAAATTTAGAGAGAGGAATTATTTATTTGAAATATTCATTGGAACTACTAAAAGTGCTCATTCTCATATTGGATTAATATTTGACTTTGGGATTTATGTGAATTATTCAAAGATATTCTGGATTACATCATTCAGGCACACCAGAACATTCAAGACTATTAATACATCAGGACATTCAAGGCTACTGGAATTCAAACGGAACCTTCTATATTTAGGACTTGTGATTAGAACACTTAGGATTATTGGATTATTTGGATTTTAATTCACGTTACTGTAAGTGTCCTTTTTAATTTTCACTTTAATTGTCTATAAATTAATTGCTTGTTGATTTTACTTACATTGCTGGTTTCACTTTCTTTCTGTTACATTATTTTAAGACCTAGAGTCGTAACAATATCTTAAACATTAGAAACTACATCTCTTATACTCACATTTAAATCAATACCATCGGGTTGCTCAGAAAGCAAAATACGTCAAGGCATTATTTTTGTTTTCTTCTCAAACACCTTTTTGTTATTATCGATTTCCTTCTTAATTTCACCCATTCTAACACGCATAGCAAGACGTGCTCAGTTTAGTTTTGAATGTGTCTAGCCTTTTCTTAACTTCATTTTTCACATTATCAGAGGTACCACTTAATGCAAGGGGGGGGGGGGTTACCTATGTCAGGTTTAGCTGCATCTTTTAAAACGTTTTGACATTTTTGTCTATTTTGTCAATACTATATTATTGACCAGTTTTCGATCAGTAATACAGTGACCCTGATCGTCAACTCTTTCTCGTGCCGTTTCCATTGTTCGTACCGCACTAGATAAGGTTCTGAATCTTTGTGTAAACAAATCTCGTGCATATAAAATACTTTTGTTCCGTTTATATCAATCTGATTTTGTAGCTCTTAGATTTTACTAGTTCTTTCAGTACCGCTCTGTTCAATGTTTTCTCTAAATTATTATTTGTTTAATGTGTTCTGTAAATTATTATCTTACATATTTCTTTCTTAACAAATGTTTGTACAAACCAATTGAAGACTGCATCAGTTAATTTAACGGGATCACGTACATTTGTGATACAGTTTTTGTTGAGGTTTAACTAACTGTTAATTTTTTTCCACGTACATCTTTCTCCTATGCTTTTGTTTTAATGTTCAAAGGAAAACTTAAGTTTCTATGACCTCGTATAGATATTTCACCCATTTAATTAACGTGAAAACATAATTCGCATTCATATCGTGAAAATGCCTAAAAAAATTTCGATCTTCATCATCTTCAGCATATAAGCAGGTCAATCTGTTAATTTTACCTCTCTGTAGTTGCTTGCAATGACCATTAACATTGCATGAAACAAAGTCCACGTGAGTAAAACACTTGTAACACGTAGAGACGTGAACAAACACGAATAATAGCCATTAGAGTGGTGTTAGAGGTCTGATCGAGGAAAATGTATAAACTTGTAGGTTTCAAAAATCTACAAGCCACATCCTATTCAGTATATATCTATATAAATTTCTGGCCATTGAATCCTAACAATTTTAGTCGTGGTTGGTTCTGTACATATATTATTCGGAATGACGAGAACTTTAAAGCTATATTTCAAACATTCAACATCTATACTTACTTCGTTGTCACCTTTTTTCAGTCATTTCTTCTTTGACTGTAAAACCACGAGACAGGGAAACAGTCCTTGTTCCTTCTTTTATGTAATAAAAGATATTGTTATTGAGTTCATCGGAATATTGAGACAAAATATATTGTTTTTGCAATGAAATGGATAGTTTACCAAATCTGGTATCAATTGAATTAATAAATTAGATTTCTTTCTCAGAAAACTCGTCTATTGTAATAAAACATTCCATTGATATAGGAAAAAATCAAACAGACAAGAACTGTATCAAACACACAGGCTTCCGTCATTAAAGATTTTCTGTTTTGTTTGTATCCTTTCTTGTGACAATTGTGCCTTCGGTATACATTGTATTCTGCATGAGTATATACTTTCTGTTCGCTGTAAGTTTTTCCCAGATGGAACTTCGTTTCAATCCTTCCCGAATCTATTTTTGTTTCTATTTCTTTCCTTCTTCCAGAAACTTCTTCCTTGAATTGCTCTATGTATTAGCTTTCGGTATTGCTTGTTTTCTGTCTGACTGCATTTTTACCTGTCTGTACCTGCTGTATTCGTTAATGATAAAACTAAACTTCTAATGGTTTATTTCACTGTCACTTATTATTTTGTTTATCATGTCGTCGATACTGTCCAACCTCATAAAGGCATATGTTAATAGTTTGTAATGTTTTAAAACTTTGTTGTATATCAACTTCTCTCTGAAAGCTTTTGCAACAAATCCTATTAAAGCTGTCCCCAAAGCCCAGTAAAAGGTAAAGTAACAACTACGCTGGTAGCTATTCCAAAAACATATATTCCAGCTGTTTCACCCATACCACCTGAAACTGCTGCCATGCTAACTTCTGCTCAATTTAAAACTTTGTTTGCTACTTTGTATTTCTTTATAACACATCTATAGTGTTCTATCTCCTTAACCAAATAAATTTTAATCTCGTTCATTTTTTGTAACCTGAAATAAAGAGCATTGTCAGCTGGCGTTGTCCCAGTGGGACAAACCAAGGGCAATGCAGGATATAAAGGAAGTATTTTGGGTATCTTTCACTCATTTATGTCTAGGAAAGAGACATCTGTTACTATGGTAACATATATAATAGTATCTTTTTATGAAATATGCTGCACTGGTGTATTTTTCACATTCTCATTCAGAGATACTACGCGATTTTCCTTGGGTTTTCGTTTCAAAACATAAAACATAATAATGCACAACATATGCACTGACGAAGGTATAATGAGTAACAATTGTGTCAGGTAAAACTCCGTGCGCTATTAGATTGTCACTTGTGAACTTACGAAATGAAGTTAGAATAAAAAAAATTAGCTCTACGACTTATTCAGCATCCATGTGTGATGGTAGACCAAATCTAAACCTCAATAGTTTTATGTTTTAAAAAATGCCGTAGGAAACAGAAATAGCAGAGATTATTGTTGTATTATAAATTGTGTTACTTTCTTTTCGTCTCGGTTGATATTTGTCTATATGCAAAACTTTGATATTTATAAACAAAAACAAAGAAGAAAAAAAAGCAAAAAGAAATTAGAGCATTTTAAAGCATTTAGCTATGGAAGTTTCATTTAAGTTCAATTTTATCTTTGTTTGTACTTTGTTAAATGATTTCCTAAAGCCCGTGCGCCGTCAGACAGTCGATTATGAACTGACTAAGTGAAAATGGAATAATTCATATTGTAATTTATTCAGTATCCATGTCAGATTGTGAATATGTTGACATTTTAAACAGCTTATTCAAAAGCTTGATTGTATTAAATGTAAGAGCAGATTTAAGTGCAGCGTCGTAAATAGAGTTCATATTTTTTTAAATTTTGAGTCGGCATTTATTTGTTGATAAAAGCTATGATATTTATTAACTTAAACATTCTGGGTTTGGGTTGTAAGATACAGACATGATTTTATCTTCTTACTGTACTTAGATTGATTGCTCATTTTTAAGTCCAACATCATTTACAACTGTGTAGTGCTCTGCATGAGTGATGAAGGCACAATGTTAAAGAGTTTGCAAAGAAAGAATGTTAGACAATGAACAAAGTCCAACTTCCTAAAATTTTATTGTTTCTTTAATCTTTTTTTTTTTTTCTTTTTTTTTATAGTTCTCAACGTATTAGTTTTTATTTTTCTTTATTTATACTTTCAGTTTTGGCTTAGATTCGCCCTGCTTTTTTTCCGCTATCTTCCATTTAGTTTTGCAATAAAATTTGTAATTTAGGTCAACATGATTTGATAATTTAGAGGTTACTTATAAGTCATCATGGCTAGGTAATGTGTACCATAAGTACAATCTTTCAATATTACTCTGAGTAATGAAAAAGAATGTGAATTTAAATTCAGTAAAGAAAAATAATGGATATAATTCCTAGATGCGAAGAAAAGAAATAACATAGTTTAGAGGTGGTCATTGTAATTTATCTAGAAAGACAAACAACAGTTAGTGGCAAACTTAAACAAAGAGTACATGAGAAAATGGAAAATTTAAAACAGAGAACATAATAATGTTTATTCTAGACAAATACATCACAACGAAAAGAACTACAGGATTTAACAATTGGCAAGAAACAGAATTTTACGATAATGAAATTAAAATTTACAGTCAGATACAACTGTGAAAATATTATGTGTTCCATCTAATGACATCTATTTTATAGGGCTAACCTTCGCTAAACTGAAGGTGCCAGAACATAAAAAAACTGCTAAGATGCCATCCAAAAAAGAGATAGAAAAGCGCAAGAAAACAAGGAATCATTCAAGATGGCTAGCTTCATTATTGAGGAGATTTTCAACAGTATTTTAGTCTATTTCTCACAATCAGAGAAGCAAACGCATGAACAACGAAACACCCAGTATACATCCATTATGCATTTTTTCGTGATTTCTGTTATCTTCTTGCTTTGTGATCTCCTTTGCAGAGACATCACCATTGCAGTTTGTAAGTTAATATGTTTAAATATCATCGAACTCGTACTCAGTGCAGATAGAGATAAACCTAATTTAACTGAGAATATTCCAGTGAAGCATCCAATTCCATGTAAAGTCACGTAATCATCTTTCAATTCACACTGCAAGCTCTCTGCGTTGTCATGTGGAAGAAATTTGCTAATTAACGATGTCACAGTGATAACCACAATATCTGACAATGAGCTGGACATTTTAGCAGCTTTAGCATTGATAATGATTTCATGTGTCCTCTTGATGTGTTTCTCGTTCATTTTGTACAAATCATTCTCAGCTAAAGCTCTACACGTGATTTGTTTGCATGTTCCATGTGCAACAGCTATGTTCAATTCCTGTTTGTATCCTTCAGTTTCTGGATGAATTGGGTTATTGTTAATTGTATCTTCAATAAATCCTAGTTCTTTTTTCCAGTTCTGCTTTTCTTTGTATCTAATGATAAAACTATGCTTTGCACGTGTTGCGTTACGCTTCCGAGAAACCTCAATGGTCCATCTGCACATGTGCTTGTTCACGCCAGTGGCGACGAAGAACTTGACGCATACACTTGTTCTCTGAAAAGCACACTTTTCACTATTTAAATATCCGAAAAATGGCGTGAACCTTTGGTACACTTTCAGCACAATAAATGGCAGAAGGTGGTGATGATGATTTTTATAATTCATTGAATATTTTTTGTATGAAGATACAAACATAAAATCAAATACAAGAGGATTTACTGCAAAGCTTACAAATGATTTCAAAGATGTTACCACAAGCTCAAGCGATGAGCACAATGAACAGATAAAAAAGGAATTAACATGGATGAAGATCAATACCAACAAAAAAAGAAGTAACTTAAAAGTTACCAACAAAGAACTCTCTCGTGTTAAACGTGATTCTGATGGTTATGCCAGGGAAGTTCAAATTTCGCGGAAAGGCAACATCAAAATACATGTTTTCACCTAGCACTATAGCACGACAAACTGGAAGGAAGTTGGTGACCACATTAAGGTTGTCAAAACAAAGTGACAAACACGTAGTGGATACATCGTGTTGAGGATACAAAATAATAATATCCGCTTGAACCCACAGCTGTACAAGGTGAACTAATAAACGTGCCTGAGGGAATAGAGATGCAACTGAATAACATAAATGAAACCTTTGATTAGCAAGTAAGAGAAGCAGAAAATTAACAGATAAAAAATTATTCACTATACAAGAGGAAAGAGAATTAAGGAGTTATGTTAGCTGTTGTTAAAGTTGTGAAACTGGAAATAGAACCTAAGAAATCTGACTTTAAAATATATGAAAAACCGATTAAAAAGTTTTAAAAAGACATCACCATAGAAACAGGCCAAAACACAAAATGCTGTATTACAAGAACAGATTGCAAGTGTTGAAATAAAATGGCGCAGTTGGTTGAACGCATAATAAATTTGGAGATATATTTTAGAGAAAATATTGAATTGATTAATGAAAATGTTAGAGAAAAATTACATTTAGTGAGAGACTGAAACAACTGTTGTAAAAAAGGGCATGCCAATAGCTAATATAGCCAATGCAATAGATATGACAATATTAACTACCGTATATACTCCCGTACAGGTCAAGTCCAAATGCAAACAACATAGACCCTGATCTGCCGTCCCAGAATGCGCCGGGAGATCAGTGTCTATGTTGTTTGTTCTACTGATTAGTTCTTACAAACTGCATGGACCCAGATCTGCCGTCGCATTATGCGACGGCAGATCTGGGTCTATGCAGTTTGCAGTTGGTATTGGCTTAAACGCGAGTATATGTTATTTTTTATACCAAATTTTGTAAAAGGTTTTGTACCGGGTGGAGGAGGATAAAATGTCGGTAGTGTTCCATAAGGAGGAATGATTGACAAAATTAAAGCAGGCCTAATAAATATTGATAGCTATTTGTTTACGTTAGCCAAAAAAGCAGCAGCAGCAGCACTACCTGAAATTATTGACAGTGTAATAAGCTGGCTTTTGAAAACAGCTGGACGGGTTGTTTCTCTCTTTGCTGAACATGCTATTTTACTTATTTTTAGCATTAGTGGGTTGGTTATTTTCATTTTTTTAAATTAAAGATATAAACAAAGCGTTCAGCAAGATTAAAAAAAGAAGAAAACAACAGCGACGAACACGTGCATGTATCTTTAGCACATATTGCTTTTAGGCTGATTAAAAGGGTCCTAATTGCTCCGACGATACTTTAAAAATACAACTACATCAGCTACTTTGCCCATATTTTCAACATAAAACTAATGTATGTTTATTTCATGGACAAGATTTATTTTAACTTTTTTTAAACGTTTCTATTTTTTCCACACTTCGTGTGTCATTTGAATATCCAAAAGGTGTATTAGAAGTTTTGACAGTCCGAAAATCACCATCATAATCCTTCTTTTATGCATAATTTTTACTCACTTTGTCGTCTTTTTTCCTCTACAATATTTTTTGTCGTACTGTCACAGATTGTTTATCATCGTTCGAAATACCATTCTTTACTACGTTGGTATTAATGGTATAGTTTAATCCCAAAAAAAAATTGTAACCAATGATATTACCTATTTTCAAAGCCATGTCAATAGTTTATAGAAAGATATTGTCAGCACCAAAAGCATAGTCTATTTTCACTATTTAAACTTGTATATAGTCCTGAAATTTTTTGATAATGTTTTCCCCTGTGTCGTAACCTTGCTGTCCTAAAATTAATACCTCCATTAATGTTCTATCAATGTCTTCACCAGTGGAAAGATATTCCAAATAGATCTTCTATTTCCAACGTTTGCACCTAGAATACACATCACATGCAACCTAGTACTTTTATTCAGTCTATCTACTCCATTATATGTAAATCCGTTGCTATCTTGTATTAAAAACTAAGTCATGATAGTAGGTTTCTCTGCATCATTTTTCTCATCAAAATATCAGTAGATTAAGTTAACATTTCTGTATCACTAACCAAATCAATTAATTTTTCTTTCCCTATTGTAATTATTTTTTTTCAAAATAAGATAAATTGTTTATGTCTTCCAATAGTATACATAAAAGTTACTAATTAATCGAATTTTTGTTTCCCTAATGTATCTCAGATCAAATTAAATTGTTTCAGATTGATGCTACTGTTGGTTGGATTAAATTTATCATCGAGTGGTAGAGGTACTGCACCCTCACTCGTCAATTTCCCAATCTGAGAAACAACATGATATTTGTATACTGATTGTACTAACTCTGGAACACTTTAGTCCAGTAAAGGCCTGAAGGAAATTCCACAGCCAGCTGTTGCTAACCACACTGCCCAATTTGTTTCGTTCTGCCAGAAATTCATATTACACTGTGCTCTGCATCTGTCTAGAAAATCTTTATTATCAAAGTTTACAGTATAGTTATCTAAAATGTTTAATAACATGTAGGTGATATATTATTTTTCAGTGCAGTAAATTTGTATCGTATCGAAAACTTTAATAATTTCATGATCAACCAGAGCGTTAAACTAAATTGCATGACAAATCATTTCAAAATGTGTGTGTCTACACACTGTACTGGATTTTACTTCATCCACGTGGTGCATAAACTCTTTCCATATCAACTGATCTTGGTTAATTTTGTGGTAATTGTTTGCAACAGTCTAATTTAATACCAAATCTACTTATCAGTAGATCTGAGATACATCGATAATGATTCATATTCTGGTGACCTTTGGAATTCTCGGTCACCTTGTTTTAGTAACCTATTATAAAAAGCGTTGCATTTCGTTTTAGGGGAAGTTGTCGTTGGAACGTTATCTTTCGAATGACTTTTTCACTTTCATAAATGTGAAAGCTGTACTTTGATTGGTGAATCGAAAGGTCAACAGGACATGACCTTGTATTGGTGTCCTTCATATCTTCGTTATGTCTGATATCTCGATTTTAACGAGATTCTTTTTTGCAACAGAAGTTTTATAGATATGTAAAAATTCCACATGGTAAAAATGTTGTCCAGAAAGAATGTACAGTTGATTGTTTCGTTGATGTTTCTTCTTTGAATGAAATTTGATATAAGTTTTAAATGGCCTCATGACTGCATTAACATTAATGTGATTTTCATTACTCCTTATTTTATTTAAAATGCAGTAGATTAGCGTGTAGACTTTTACATTGTATATGTCTTTCATATTTTTGTATGCAGTTGGAATTAACTTCATATTTTTGAATGTTATCTGTTTTCATTTCTTTTGTCTTTATCATTTTTATCCCGTTTAGACATTGTCTACATTGTAGACGCCTTACCACGTTTCTCATGTGTACCATTTTTCTTTTTATTATTGATGTATTTGGATATACTTACCTTTTATCTCTTCTAGTTTTGTGATCAACACAAGTTCCCAAAGCATGCATGCTTTAATTCTTTCATATTTTATTGCACCATTTTACTTCCATGTCTGTCACATTTTAGAACCCTTTTCTTTCCAAAAGTTTTCATGTTCCTTAATACTGCTGTTTATGTATTATACTTCCTGTGTGCATTTCGGTACATAGTCTCCCAAAGGCATTTTGAGTAAATATATATCAGTGATAAAGAACTCATGTCCATTTCTTGCATATCAAGTATGTCTACGTGCCACTGGTCATCCAGGTAACTCACATATGCACTTTTGTACGGAATTTTCTCCTCGCTTCTTAGTGTAATGTGCAGGTAGATTGTTCAGTTAAACATTCTTTCAATTAAGCGTATTTAATGTTATTTTTATTCCGTTTAATTTGTTCCCACAATAAATGAACATTTGTGTAACCATCGGCCCTTTCAGGATAGTAGTAAAGATGTCTTAAATTCTGTTATATGTCGTTAAGATAAAATGGTATAAAAACATCCAGAGAATACTTTATGCCAGATAAATTGTTTTTAGATGTTATAAAGAAGTCAACAGGACGACTGTGTACAAGTGGTACTCTTATTGTCAACAATTTACAACGATTCTTCAATCATTTCAAACTTTTGAACGATTTCACATTTATGTCCAATTTTGACATTCCTTTCATTGATTCTAAAACAGCTAATTCATATATGGAGTCATTATGTCCTGTGTTAATTTGAACTTTGTTTTCCCGAAAATCTATAGGTCTGTGTCGAATCATTGTAAACTTACCTTAAAAAGTTTATGATAGTTTCAAAGTTTAATATAAATTTATCCGAAAGCAAATTTGTGTATGTCCCCACATCAGATACTTAAGTAATTCCTACCTTATACTGCACTGCCTTAACCATCTCTCTGTCAGGGCGATTGCTATTTATTTCAAAGTTATCATCATTGATAGTTTGGTTTGATGATTTAGCACAGCAACATCATGAATGTTATCTGCAAATCTGGAAGATTGGAATAATCTTGTTTATTTTTGAAATGCTCAAATTAATACTTTTGTTATCTTCAATGTTAATCTTCGACACAACTAGCTTTGACAAAACTTTTATCCCACCCAAACTTGTCCATAAATAGACATTATCTCTAGATACCGACTATGCTGCTTTCAGGTTAATCTCATAAAATGTTCCCATTACCTCTCTGAAAGCTGTTGAATTCAACACAAGATAGCTTTGTGCCATTATCTATCATGTGTACAAAAGACGTCAAATTATTATTATTATTATTATTATTATTATTATTATTATTATTATTATGTTGTTGTTGTTATATTCGCTTCACTAATCGTTTTGTCAGACTGACTGGTTTAGTAATTTTTAATTTGTGAAGTAATACACTTAAGTCTGACTGGTCCAGCAATTTTCGAGTATTGAGCGTATTAACAGTTCTGGAATTTGAATTTCTTGAAATTTTTCGAAGTATTTTGCCAACGGAAAAAAAGAAAAATAAGGATAGTACTATGTTAAATTTCAAATTTTATTATAAAAAAAAAAAAAAAAAAACCCCAAAAAACAAAAAAACAGAGGTGGTCTTAGAATATTGGAGACGGAGCCATGCGTAGATCCCAAAGAAAATTACAAAGGGACTGACCATTTAATTTTTGGGGTGGGGTTGGGGGAAGGGCCTGGTATTTATTGAAGAAAAAAAATCAGGCTCTAAAATAGCTTCAAAGAAATATTCTTGCTCTGATCTACAGGAAAAAAAAATTAGTTGAAAAATATAAATTATCGTGAGGTAAAAGAGGTAAAAAAAATACAAAATTTATCCCGGCTCGCTCGAGAGAAAATCGGAGACATCCCCCCACCCCCCGCCCAGCACTGATTATCTTCGCAATGAATGAAAGATTGTACATTCAACTCCTCATTGTCTCAATATCGGAACCTATGCGCCTGTGTCATCACCCCTTTCCCCCGTTACCTACTGGTAATCTGTGCGGCTGATCGTTGTTCGATGCACTGTGAGGCCGAACACTGCCGCAGAATGAACATTGTCTCCTCACTCCCACCGTTTGGTCTGGAGCAGTTTTTTTTTTTTTACAATTGTATCATTTCACCCAAACTATGAAAACAATCAAGCTATAATAATTGTTTGATACAAAGATATATTTATTTTTTAAATATAATAATTTCATGCTTAATACTGAGCTTGAAAAAGACCGTTGAGTCAAGAAAATATTACAAAGTAAAGAAACTCGGTAAGGGTCCTATTTTCCTGAAAATAATGAATTTTTACAAAGTCTTGATTAGAAATACAATTGACACAATGAAATAAAATCTACAGTAATAACGCCTTCATTTTTGTCCAAATGATTTGACTGTCTAATATCTGTATTTTCTGCAAAATCTGGTCCATTAACAAGGTCATTTTACTGTTAAAACCAGGGAGTCATTGTTATTTGGTATATATAGCAGAGACTAAGCTCTGCATAGTGTGCCCTAGTTTTGTGCGACTTGTTGTCGTTTCTTTTCCTACAGATTGTGATTAAGACCGGAAAAAATGTTGAACATGTACCGGAAATGAGATAATCCATGTGCACATATTTCGGTACTTTGATGATCACCGTTAATAATGGGTATAACTATAACCTCGTCATTGTTTTGGTACAAAATGTCCAAAGTTAATATTACGTTAAATTTCTCTTTACAAATGCTATTATCATTAGTATTATTTACTTTTCAGTACATAAACAGAGGCATATATATATATATATATATATATATATATATATATATATATATATATATATATATATATATATATATATATATATATATATATGTTTGTGTGTGCTCTGTGTGTGTGTGGTATAAATCAAGGGTTGAACACTTATAAGAAATATTTTGGATCAGTAAAGTAACTTAAACTAACTATCTCTCTTGCTTTGGTTCTGTGTCTCTCTCGTTAAGACCCTCACTTTACATGGTCTGTGTCAGATGATTCAATGACAAATTATTTAAGCCTTGCGGCAATCCATTCATTATGTACAGAACCCCATTACTACCTAAGTCTGGAATGGAATTATATTTGCCTTTGCGAGTTCCAACTACCCATCCCCACCCCCTCTCCATTTAGATATTCACATATTCCTTGTCGAACCGGTTTCCTAATTATGGCATATTTCTATGAGGCTCCTTAAGGGAATCAACACTGTGAAAGCATTGATTGTCGTTGAGCGCAGCTCTCTACGCCCCCTGCGCTATGAACGTATTGATTTACAGCTTGAATATACAAGTGCTGTATTTGTGAACGGTGCGTGCAGAAAGCCTTGCATACAGATAAACCAAAATCCTAAAAGGTTGAATGCATTGACGTTTTTCAAAGCAGGAAAAGAGGAGATATTTTCCAAAGCCAATATTGCAACGTACGTAGTTGTTACAGGAGATGTATTTTATCCCATTTACAACTGTACAGGTTTGTGACTAGCTCACAGCTTGTAGAACCATTGCCCAGGGGTTTGTGTCCGTAATTTTTCAGCATTCACACCAATATTCACGGGATCGGAGGCACTGTCTTCAAATCACTGTTCTCAAATATCTTTATTCAGTAGACAGTTATGTAATAATTGTCTATTGTCAGGAATGTGGTAAGATAATAATAATAATAATAATAATAATAATAATAGGAAAAATGCATGAAAACTGCGCCCAAGTTGGCCAATTTTCTGAGGCAATTCAAAATTTTTAAAATAGATTTTTTTTTCTCAAAGAAATCAGTATCAGTGTAATATGTCTCTTATAATGGATTAGCCGATTGATATGGTGTTCTGGATTTTGACCCTAGTCTAGGTGTGTTATAACATGTCCTCCTTTTGCTTAATGTTCAATGTTGTCTGATTGTATTTGTGGGGCACCAGATGGGTTAAGTGTGAAGTAGTTACATTTGCATGTTAAATTTCCTTGTGCAGCTTTTTATTTTCGATTCAGACTTTAATTGCATCACGTGGACTGGATCATATTGTTGCGGGTTCAAGTCCCGCCTTAGACATTGCAGACATTGTTCCCTTAAGCGAACCCATCAATGGAGAGTGGCATTGCTCGTATGGAACAAATCGCTGATATGAAGTGGCATTGCGTGATTGGACACGTACTTGATTCGTGCATACCGCGTAGAGGGTGAACCTCGACCAGGGTGCATACCTTGCCATTGTCCACTGACAGCGGAACAGCACATTCTTTTCGAGTGTATCGACCACCAACCTGGAGACGGAATTTATTTTTTTTATATTTACGTGACCTCATTTAAAAACTTTATCATTATGTGCCACAAAAATGTTATTTAAAAAAAATCGGCTTTTCTAAAAAAAAAACTTTTTTTGGGTCATTTTAAACACATTTTACAGAATTTAACATCCTTGACTTTTATCTTGTTGAACTTCATGTTTATGTTTATTTGAAAAGGTTTATTTTCGTGGATTTTTTTGTGCAGTTCTTTATGTTTACATTTTTATAACTTACTTTAACTTACTTTTAAGCGGCACTAATAGCTATTATCGTGCTGATGTGCCGTTAAACACAAATACAGAAGGCGTCCATTCTCAATCGTTCCAGCCGACGCTGCTGAGAATGGGTTCCAGCCTCCCCGAGTGGGTTAACCCGCTATGGACAGGCGTCCCACCTAGGCTGGGTAACATGCTCTACCTAGCATAACACGATTTACTCCGGAATGGTCTTTGGTTTTATGAATCACTAGTTGGCTCAAAACCTTGTATTTATTTTTATTGTCTAACAGTGAATTAGTACTCTTGAATGCCCAGTCGAAATGTAAGTGGTATTCGAGTTGGAGCATATCAAATTACCTTAATAAAAAATAACCCACTGACCATTAATAGGCAACCACTGACACAGGCGTGTACTATTCCGAGAATCGAACCCGAGACCCTTAACGTACGAAGCGAGTGTGGATTCGCTGTGCCTATATTGGTCCCTTTCATTTGTTTTATATCGTCTTTTACCCTTCAAAGTGTACCTGACACTGTGATTTTAAACTGGTTTTTTTTTTTTAAAGCGTAAATAATACTATTAGTATTTGGGTTTGTATTATGAGTGCCCAGATATCGACCAATAATGCCAGTAATTAGGTCTCTGTAACATAAAATAGGTCATTAGATATGTTCATCTTCTTACTCTTACAGATTTTCATATCTGCACTGAATCAATTTCGATGCTTCTCCATAACATACCACAATGACACTTTGGTGGGGGCCTGGGGTTAAGATAAAATCATCAGTGTTGCTTCTTATTGTCATTTTTTACATATTTTTTATGTACACGTCTTTTATATTTAAAGTAGTTTTTGTCTAATTTTAATTTTAGTAAAATTTGTGCGCAGCTGACCGCGATTTAACTGCAGCTGTTTACTCGAGACTGTTGCCATTTCCAACAGTTTTGCTTGGAAAAATCGGACAACAAACAAAACAAATGTTCTTCTTGCCATATTTTTGGTGAGATAAAAAGAAAAAAGGTTGGGTGGGTGTTATAAATTTATGTTGAATGACACTTGCATAAAATAAGTCTCGATTCTTTCCTACTTCTGTATAGGTCAACTTCCCAATCTGACTTTTTTCTTGCTTCCTTTCCCGTCCTCCTGTCCATCTTTTATTAATGCGGCTGTAATTGGTCTGGGTACTGCGTGGTTTGGTTTAAATAAAGGAGTAACATTGTCCGACTATTACCACAGAACTGTTAATTTGCTTATACCAACAATCGATAAAAGTATACACATGGATCATGACCTATCAATCAGAAAAGTGACTTGACTATTTGGTGATGAGAAGAACGCTGCCTTCAGGCCATTCACCCATCCTCACGCCGCCAAGACTGATAAATCTATCTCAATAATGATCAATCTAAATACAATCTTGTAGAATAATGATTAATTGAAGAAATCTGTTGGTTGTAATTCACAACAACTTTCAGATTTTTAATTTTTTTTTAATGGTCAGATTTTTCATTTTTAACCCAACCTTGCTCAAAGCCGTCCTTCAAACTCGTCATACCCATACCTCAAGTGTGTATCGTAAAATGAATGTGTAAAGAAATTAATAGGTATGGAAGCAGTGAAAACATTAACGTACTGGGGACGATGGAACGGTGTAATGGTAAATTCTGTTGCATCGAAATTCGTCCAGGCTCATTTATCGCCTTTATTTAGAATATTACACTTTGTAATGAAACGCATAATTGTACAGTTTTTCATACAAATTCGCGGGATCCTACATTCTTTGAGTTGCTGCGCAAAAATCGTACCCTAACCCAACATTACACCTCCTTCCCGTAAATACTGACCACAGCCTTAATATGAACTTTGAAAAATCTCTACCCTCTCTACTCTTACAGTAGTGTTGATTATTTATGATTAAAAGAACAAGTTCACAATAAAACGACGCTAGATCGAAAATACACAGGAAATTATACCACAAAAGTTAAATCATACTTTATCTGTAATATAACCATACATGGGAAATTAAAGGTAAATAAAAGCGACAATAACAAAAACATGATTTCCTCAATCAAATAGGGGCCCCGGGTGGCCGAGTGGTCTAAGGCGCTCGTCTTTACCGATCACTGACGTCTCACCTCTGTCCGCGTGGGTTCGAGTCTTGGGCTCGGCCAATGTGGTTATGTGAGAAAGCTTGCCAGTAGCTTCCCGTGGGTCGGTGGTTCTTTCCGGATTTCCCCAGGTTCTTCCTCCACCAGATATACTGGCCGCCATGTATAGCCTATCATGTGCTGAAAAATTGCGTTAAACCCATAAAACCTAAAACCAAACCTCAATCAAATACAGTAGAATCCACCGTCGCCACCACTACAACAACAATAACAATGACGACGATGTCCTGCAAACAGGAGCGGTTTAGGTGTTTTTTACGGCACAGCAACACAAGTTAGTGCCTAGGCAATAGGAGTAAAGTGACTTGCCCAAGGAAACACCGCCTTAGCCTGCCTGATGAGATGGTATCGAACCCACACCCTTTCTGTCGCGAGTCCGGCAAGCTAACTACTGAGCCATCGCGGCTACTGCCTCAATTAGTCGCCTGTTACGACATGCAGTAGAGCCCATCGGGCCTATTCTACATCACAAAGCCCGCAGGTGTAAAAATCACAAGTATCCTCGCACTTAAATTATTAGCCCGATGTGATACATATTAAAAACTTCAACATTTTTAAAACCGTCCTCGTGAGAAAGCTGATGACAATGTTTATAATTCTGCACATTATTGAAACAGATAAAACTGTTTTGAATGTGTTGTGGAACAGGAACTAATTTGTGCGTCTTTAACACCATTATATCTTAGGCCATTCTCATATGCACCAGTAAATGAAACCACTCGAAGGTGAATTGTGATCTTTCAACACTAAGCCTCGCCGTTGTCAAAATATCAAAGCCTTAAATCTAATTCTTCTAAAAAAAAAAAAAAAAAAATAAATAAATTTGAACAGATTTGACATGAGCAATCTGGCATGAAGGTCACTCGGTTCTTCTAAATTACAATTATTCATTATCAAATATGGCCGCCGTTACTAAAAGTAGAAACATCAATGAAACGGAATGTGATCAAATTGTTTTGAAAGCATCGTGGCATGAAATCATTTTAAGTCGTTACAAACCATCAAATCTGTCCTTGCTAAAAATATATATTACAAAAATAATTTAAAAAAAAAAAAAAAAAAAAAAAAAATGAACTTAAAGCGAATTATCAAAAAGCACCGTCACTAAATATAAAAAAGGCTGGACCAACGTTTCTAAAATATTTGACAGATAACATCTCGCATTCAAGCTTCTTATATGTCTGATTTACATAAATGATGCTGATCTACCATAAAAGATGTCCACCGTTACTAAAATATAAAAAAGTGAAATGGCAGAATCTGATAAAATGTGACAGCATTTTTGCATCAAGGCCTTTCCAGCTGATACGAACGAAGCTGATTTGCTATCAAATATGACCACCATTACTTAGAGCAAATGGGAACAAAACTGAAACGACTTTTCGGTCAAAACAACTCAAGAGAATTAGACCACATTTAACATATAATCTTTATATCAAGACCGTTTAAGTTGAAATAAATAATGTTAGCCTGCCATCAAATACGGCTTTCATTACTAATCCAGATTACTTGGTCAACTACTATTATATATTGTTCTGTTCTTCTTTGGCTGACGTCAGCCAGGTGATTGAAATCTGGCCCTCTTCAGTCTCTTGTTTGTTGAAGGCCTACTTCGCTTTCAGTAACTTAGCTAGGAGCCTGTTCAGGGAGTAATATCCTGTTGAAACGTAGGAGACAAAATATCTCAAAAGATGCCATATGGTTAACATTACACACCAAATTATATTTATTGAGACAACTATTACAGGCCGTTTTAGCATTTTTTTAAAAAAAATTATGTGAAATGCTATTTCATACATTAAAAAAGATTTTCACATATGTGAAAAAGTTGGAGTTTCTGCACATAAATGAACAAGAACTGATGTAAAAGTTTTTCGTATTTTGATTTATTTAACACATGTAGAAGTACTTTCATATATGTGAAAAGAATTTTACATATGTGAAAAAATGGCACTGATAATAAATGACTATTTCATATTCTGAATTGGAATAGGTGACTTTTTCTTAAGTTAGCAATGCTTGCGTCAGAATAGTTGGGTTAGTGGTCGTAAAAGAAGCATTGGCTTTTTTTGCCCCCCCCCCCCCCCAACTCATGGTCTTTGTTGATTCGACTCTATTTTTGTTTACTTAGACCGAGTTGGGATTAGAATTCTAGTCGCAGGAATGGGTAATTTTGATGGACTAATATAAATCTCTCTTTCTATCCCAAAAGTAAATGGCTTCTTTTGTATTTTTTTGAAGATCATGGCTGAGAGGCGCAAATTTATTAGATTTGGTTGTCACATACTGGCACTTTTAATTTTTTATGCTATTCATGAAACTTTGTAACGAACAAAATTGAAGAAATCATTTGGTTCAAAAGCATGAAACTATTGCTTACATTGCTGTTAGCAATTAAACGCCATCTGATCATTGTGACGTCAATGAAATGTTATGACGTAATAACAACCACGGGTTTGAGGGCAGTTCAGAATGGCCATTATTTACATCCGAGGTTTTTTTTCTAGCATTCGATGGATAAGACTGAGGTCGTTCCAATTGTGCCATACTACATTCGGAACAATATCGTCTCTTTCCGATGCGAGCCGAATAACTTCGACTCTCTGATAGAGACTCGGAGGTAATCGTAGTGATACTTCCCAAATTGGTCAGTTTTTTTTGCGGACGAAAATCCGGCTAGATGTGTGAAGAAAAGAGTCTTTTAACATGATAGGTCTCGAAAAGAACACTCCATAATGTTTCAGCAATCAATGAAATACATGCACATTTAATTATGAATTAACATTTTATTTTAATCTTATTCCTACAACTTTGTAATGAGAAAATTCAAGAAGTCATTCGGTTTCAATTGTCTGCAACTATTGCATGCGTTGCTGTTAGTGATGACGTCATCTATTCATTGTGACGTAATAAAGTTATTATGACGTATTAACAACCACGGGCTTGAAGGCAGTTCAAAATGGCCATTATTAACATCCGAGTTTTTTTCTAGCATGTGATGGAAAAGGCCGAGGACGTTCCGATTGTGTCATGCTCCTCACAGTGTGTTACCTCCCTTAGGACGGATAATACGATTGCGACAATGCTATAAATTTTGTAGTAAATGGCACTTGTAGAAAACCGTTCGCTTGGATAACTGCATCATACTCAATTAATACTGCATTTTCTGCGATCTTTTGTCTACAGTGGCTTTAGGGCAGAAGCTGAAGATTTTACCTAATGCCCAGGAGGAAAAGGTGAGGAATTCTTTACTTGCAGAGATGGGGCATAGGGCGGACGACGTTACAAGGTAGCTCGCTGCAGACGTCACAATATACCGATAACGTCACAATGACATACTAAGCCGCCATAGACTATCCATATCTCGTTCTCTAAGACTGAACGAGACTGTTACGGCCCATTCGCCGTATTTATTTATTGTTTTAAATAAGAAATTGTGTTTAAATTTGTAGCTTGGAGTTAATAAGGCAGGGTGCCAGACTACAGAAATAGAGGTACATAACGGATGTACTGACTCTGCCCATTTGTCCGTATACAGATCAGAGTCACCATACATAGTCTGGTTTTAAACCCTGGATTTTTTGTTTGTTTTTTTTTTAAAATTTGATTTCAATATATGAATAGAGAAGAAAGGTAGTATGCAGTCAGTGTGCTGATGTACTAATGCGCGGAGACGATAGACTAAAGTTAAGATGACCCAGGGGACAAAACGGCATTGTGGCAGCGATATATTCTGAAAGTATGTGCTGTGAGAAGCGTGACAGTATGTCAATAGAACAGTGTGCCCAACAATATTGGGCCGTCTTTTTCTGCTTAAGGGAAAAGGCTGATTGTGATAGAAGAATAGTGTACCTGGCACGTATGATGTAAAGAGAACAATGTACACGAAAAGTATCAATTTTATCGACGATATGGTGTCACCTTTCCGCTTTCTGTGCATGCATAGTTAAGGGAAGGGTGGGTGGAGGGGATGGACATAATAGTGCAAAACAGCAGTTTAAAGCAAAATGCGTGATCTAAAGAGAACATAACAATAATTTGCTCCAAACAATTGATCCTATCTGCTCCTTGGGCATCCTTCTTAGATTTTATATTGTCTGCGCAGTTACATAGCTCACTTTTTCGGGATTTTTTTACTAGACACGGGGTGGGGTGTGTGGTCGACTTAAAGTTGATTTATGGAAATTTTCATTATGAATGTTACCTGCTAAAATTGGGGCAATACGTGAGCAAAAATAGGATTTTGAAACATAATTGTAGTTAGATACATCCAGCGATCATAATTACATTGGCAAAGGGCGACACAAATTTTTAGATGCATTGATACATCGGACTGCATCGTATTGCACGTGTGAAATGATCACTGACCAGTAGTACCGAGTCGTTAAATAGTTCGTTCTCCTTCAAGGCTACTACTATCGGCCAAGGTAGGTCACGATGACCTACTTTTCCATGTCAAGTGAACAAAGACACTTTTGCATATACAGTCTTGACATTTGATTGGTGTGTTCCCATTTGAACTTCACCCCAGGCAGAAGGTACATGTAGGTAGTGAAAGTTGTGTGAAATACATGTATTTATTATGCTACATTGAATATTAATATTCTTTATATTTATATGTAGTTCATTTTCCCCATGTGCTGTTGCATGAAACTTATGTGTACATTCACCTTAATCGCTAAATTTAGCACCCATTCAAATTAAATTGTGATTGTAATGGCCTACTTTTTTTTCCCCTAAACTGACTATACTATATTTCCGGATTATGTCCTGGCGAAGCAGGCATAGCATCTAAAAACATTTCTGTTACTACATTCTTTGCACAACTCAAATATTGATCCAATTATATGCGTGGAAGAAAAGAAAAAACAATCTTTAATCTGGATTGGCTCCATGAATGAGAAACATAGCAAAAACTATTTCACTTGCGTCCTCTCTTGATTCTGGTTGCTATTAGTTTTTTGAACTGCACGCACCTATGTGTGCATGTTCAGACATGTCTTAAAATAAAACATTTTGTATGGAAAGGTTCCATCTAGACCCTCGTACCTAACCGACACCACCCTGGTTTGGCAAATTGCCAAGGACTCATTTTGACCTTTGATTATGCTCTGAACATCCAATAAAATAACATAAACTAGATATTCATTTTCATGTTTATATCCAGGATTTTTTAACTGTCACATATAGATATATAATAAAAGTTGCTTTTATATTTTAAAAGACTGCTATTATAATTATAGCTTTATGAAATAGTGAGAAAAATCAATATCATCGTAATGCAACGTTTCCTATTGGAGCCTCATTGGTAGACAAGGCCTCGATAATGTTTATCTTCCAGCGTGAGGCGCATGGAGGGATGAACTATATTTTCTTGGTTTTACTGCTGTTATTTTATTTTCTCATTCTTTATTTAGCACCGTAAATTTGTACAATGTAACTGTTAAATTACTGTGTATTGTTCCATTTGTTATAGAAAAAAAATCGTTGAAATCTAACTAGTATTATATCCTCCATCAATAATGATATTTTGAAAAGGAAAGAAATCTGTTTGTCAATCCCCAATTACGCCTTCACGAGACGAGGGAATGACGTCAATGAATACATTATCTTACAGTGCGCCATTTTGTTTGTTGGCTACTGCGTTGTGTACCAAAACTTATGGAGAATTTTGACGTGAAACTGGACTCGTAGAAAGGATTCTCAATTATCAAAAAATACACAAAATCAAATCTTACGCAGTTAAGACAACGAACTCTCTCTTTCACGGTACTTATCCCACACTTCTTGCTCTTAACCCTGAAAGCTTTTCAGCTATGAAACCATTGTCCTTTGCAAAGGGCGATGATGGTTGACAAAGAGAACATGGGGATAGGACCTGAGGAACTGTTCAAGGCATTTCAAGAAGCAAATCTTCCATCAACTGGTTATTCTTCAGTACCCAGATAAAATAATTTCAAGGATAAAATCATAAACGATGATGAAAGGTAAATTAAACCGGAGCAACGTGCCGAATGATTCATCTTGTTAAGCATGAAGAAACACTATGTACATAGTTGTAAAAACGTATTTTATTCAGTTTATTTTCAAAAATAGCACAAATTTACCTTATTTAGAAGTCCAAAATTGACGAATCGTGAGAGCCGCCATTATTTGGGCTACACCGGACATGCTGATGACGTCAGTGATAAATTGCATGCCCAGTATGTCATTTAGTTGTTCATAAGTTTTAACGAACGTCCTTTTCGTTCGTTTCATGGTGTTTTTAGTTGATATTTTTTTAAATTTAATAAGTTTTATCGTTTATTGTTAATGTACAGATTTATAATAACATGGACAGAAGGCGAAGGATGTATACGTCTTTTTATGAACCGCCTCGCATTTGCTAAATTCGTACACGTTTCATTTTCTTTTTTCTTCAATGTCACGTGACATAGGCTGTTTACTTGTAGTGCGCGACTTGGCGGGATATCTTTTTTAGTGTGCCCTATGTGCCACAGCTATAAAATTCTTACGAAGAATCATAATTCATCTTCAGTTTTTAACATTTAACTTTTATGTCCTCCATTCATCAGTAATCATTTAAGGTTTACAAATTTGGCAACTGGGTCAATATTCGCGTCAGTAGCGTGATTGCTATTTTTAGAACATCGCTTCATACTACACGGTTACAGAATCACGTGATTTAACCGAGAAGATATATTTATATGCAAATATAAACCGCTCTTTTTGTCAACCAACCATTGCCCCATATTTCTTTATTGCTAATAAGCTTCATCATCCAACAGGGCACATTTTAAAACCAAGCAGTACTAATTGTTACAATACTAGTATAATTTTCATCATGGGAATATAGACCTGTATCAACCTAAATAACGTTGCTTGTCAACCATTTTGCTTGTTGAAAATGTCTAAGACATTGAAAATCAGATCTGGGCATATTTCACATATTAAAGGGGCATTGAAAGAAAAATAAAATAAAATGACCAGAAATAAATCTGTCTCTTCCCTCTTCCTAGTTGGTCTCATAGTGTTAAGTTGGGAAGAGAGAAAGGTTTTGTCAGCATAAGGAAAATATCAAATCTGATATTTATAGTATGTCTCATTTGGGGCATGTATTTAATATGGAGTATACTATTTTAAAAATATACAGCAAGTCAACATTGCTGTCACAAGGTTAAGTATGGTAATATAATTAAATATTTTTTTTTATATTTGTATTTTTTTTACGGGGTAAACTTGATTGTTAATATTTTATGAAGTTAAAAACAGTGTATTAATATTTTGTCTTCTGATGTTAGTTCCATTGGACTTTAAGTCAAATGTTGCAGTAAATAATGTCAGCAATTAACTTGATCAGTATATTAAATGTTGATAATTATAAATGAGAAATGTATTAAAAAATAAATTGGAAGCAAATTAAAAAAATATATACAAATTTGTAAAAGAAAGAAATAATGCAAAACCCTATATCCTTGAGGTTCTTAGAACCCTTAATTCCCCTAATTGTCTAAACCTACTTGTGAAAGTGAGCATGCTTCTTGTCAAGGAAAACCTTGTGTACGAATTTCTTGTCCTCCTGAGTCATTATAGCTGGCAAAAGTAAAAAATATAGGCCAAATTGCAGATTTTTGTTGTAAATCCTTTTTTTTCAAAGCTCCCCCCCCACACACACACATAGAGAAGAAATTGGAATACATTTAAGCTGGTTTAACCATCATGATGCAGTTCCTTTTTGAAAACAATCAGATGAATTTAATTTTAAAGTTTAAAAATATTTTGGTAAATTTATTTTTCATTTATTGATTATTGTATCAACATTTATGAAGCATATCTATGATGTACAGTATTTCTCTCATTATAAGACCAGGGGATCACTCTTGTTTTCCAAAAAGTATGGAGTGGGCTTATTATCAAAGATATCCCTAGTAAATATTTGCAAAAATTTTGTGACAAGTGGGTTGGGGTTTGGTTTATAATCCAGTGTATTCCATAAGAATTTAAGTAAAACGTGAATGAGCCAAAGAAGTAAGGGTGGCAGGAGGTGGCAATGTAGGGGTTTTCTCTATTTTCCGATAAATTTTTATCTTGATCATTGAGGTGCTTAACTTGGTCACTTAACTCAGATGTCATAAAAGTAGTCCTACATTGCGTGACCTCATCACAGACGGAGTGTGAAGGAAGGTAACACCATCGTAGTTGTACAAACATCTTAACTGACTGATAACTGCCAAGTGACCTTGACACGATCAAGAAGAGAAAGATGTAAAAAAAAAAAAATTCTCTTTGGTAGAAAATCATTTTATTCATTCCATTTTTATTGTAATGAGTCTGATTTTCAATTTTCAGATATAATTTATCTTGCCCAGTATATTTTCAGCTTGGGTATCACAAGATCAAATAGGGATTGTTTCTTTCATGCAGTATTTGTTTTCCTTTTTTTTAAATAATTTTTGTGCCGTTGTGCAATTAAACCTGCTTTACTCGTGACCAGAAGGGTGGAGGTTCGAATCCTACCACTGCATCATCTATCTTGGTGTGTCTTAAGCATGAAAATATCATTTTTCACTAAACCATGAAAATGGATATCCACAAAAATACATTAACAGACTGTATCTTAAGATTTCCATTTTATCCATCTTCATCTTTTGCTTTAAAATTTAAAGGTACCTAGTGCTTTCAGGAAAAAGTACATTTTCTTTATAAAAATGAATTAAAATTTTTAAAGCCTAATTGGCACATTGTGTAAGTTAAAAATTGTTTTCCACCTTCAGGAATTAATAGATTTAAAGACGAAAGATACTTAGAGAAAATGAGGATAGTTTTCTACAAGACATGGACAGGGATTTGATTAAGGTATTTTAGGCAAAACATGGCACCAATTTTTTGTGTGCAGAAAATTAGGTCAATTAATTTATGGGCATAAATTTTGCTACAATTTGACATTCTTCATAATTGTGCAGTATTTAGATAATGGGGTACATTTGCAGTATCAGAGGACCCCAATAAAAATCCCTGATGCATTTTCTTTGTTCTGACACTCAACATAGCAAAACTGATCAAATTTAATGCTGCTAAAATATAGAAGCTTACGATGAATTCCTTTGCATTACAACACAGTTCCATAATCATTAAAAAGCAGTAATGAGTTTTTACATTTGTTAACAAATTAGGTGATGAAAATAAACATGAAGATCAGGGGATTTACATATTAATTCAAACTAACTGAAAGCTTCTGACCCACCACTGACGCAATATGTAACTAAAATGATGTTTTCCCCTGCAGGCTTGGGAATGTAGAATAGGCCAGAAGTACCCTCTTGCATGTTATAAGAATTGACTAAAGGAGGCAACCTGTTTGCTCAGGGATAAGTCACATGATGTTCCGACTTGGGTCTTGAACTTTTTAAAAGTGTAGAGTTTATATGTAAAAATTCTGACCTAGCATTTTAAGAACTTTACCCTTTTGTTTTCCTTTTTTTTAAAATAATTGTTGTGCCGTTGTGCAATTAAACCTGCTTTACTCGTGACCAGAAGGGTGCAGGTTCGAATCCTACCACTGCATCATCTATCTTGGTGTGTCTTAAGCAAGCCACTTTACTGCAATTTGTCTTTGCACTTAATAACCTTCATGTATTGTTGTGCCATAAATGCCAAACCTGTACACACACCCAGAAGCCTGGAATTAGGTCAAAACACTTTGGTCCTCTGCGTGATACACATGATAAACACTTGGAATTATTTGTACACAACTTTGTTGGGCTGATGGCAGCATAACATAGATATGTAGTTTACCCATTTAGACCATTTTTTAATTTTGTTTTCTTTCTTTCTTCTATTGGTTACCCTTTGTTTATTTCCCCGTCATTTAAACATGTAGGAGTCCGGAATTTTTCTTGACTTTGTGTTTGGTGTTTGTTTTGTGGATGTAAATTATTTCTTCCCCTGATAAAGAGCTTGTTGAGCTGCTCAAAACATTGGAAAACATTTGTATTTGCGCCGTTATCAATTTTTGTGTCATTATACATATGCATACACACATACATACATACATACATACATACATACATACATACATATATACATACATACATACATACTGTTATATGTTAACAGATAAAAAGACATTGGTATCACTCTTTGGAAGCATTTGTGTTGTAGTTCCTTTGGTGGAAATATATGCTGTCTCGAAGCCCAGGACAAGTTGAAAATATTTCTTGTCAAGGAAAATTTTTAGTTTTCCAATACTTGCCCAAAATTTATATAGATTAAGGAAAAATCCAGATTTTTGCAGAAGTTCATGAAAACTTTGATTCTGGGCAATTAGAAAAAAAAAGAATTTTTCCAGCCAAGTCGTTATCATTATAAACACAAAGATTTGTGTTTTAATGTCATTGTAAAGAAAATTGTTGTACAGGTCATATACATGTAGGTTTCAGAGGTCATATACATGTAGGTTGTTAACATTAAGATTTTGTGTTTCAGTGTTATTTTTTAAAACATAGTTTGAATGGCTAAATACATATAGTTTGTTTTGCAGGCTGTACACATTGGTTTGTCAGGTAGACCTAACTGGCTAACAGTAAAGATTTCCTAATAAAATAACAATAGTTTTTAATTTCAAAATACAAGTTCAGCAGAAACAGGCTGCATGAACCATTTTTTCTAAACAAAGATCACCTTGAGTAGAAATTAGAGCTGTAATTGTTCTTTAAAAAATCACCAGAAGTTCATTAAAAATCACAAAACCTATGCCAATCGGGGGCAGGGAAAGGGAGGGGGGCTTCAGTAAGTGTGTAGTTCTCCTAGGACGAGTACAAAGACAATGGCCTTTTCCCAGATGCTATACATTCTGCCATGAAATATATGTGCTCATCTCAATTTATAAAAAAATACTGCTACACAGAGATGTATACAGCTCTCCTCCATTATAACATGCCTCAATAATGTGATTCCAGATATAACGCGTTACTAGTATGGACTCATTGACCAAAATCATACCAATATGTAACAATAAGGGTTGAAAGAAAACAAGGTGAAACTTAGTCTTATATCTTCATTTCCTTTTCAAAACATCCTTATTTAAAAAGAATTTATGGTGCCCGCTATACCACGGTTTCGTATATTACGTTTTTCTCCATATATCGTGGTTCAGTATATATTGCGGTACATGGTATAACACGATTCTGTACATAACGTGGTCAGCAGTGAAGGACCCCGACTACTGTGTTATAACAAGGGAGAGCTATGTTTAGATTTTCTTTTTATTATAGGCCGAAATCTTACTAAAAGTGAGAGCTAGAAATAAAGACATATGTGCAAACAAAATGTTGGTTTGTGATGGCAGCTGAATATTACGGAGTTGAAGATGATGGGTATGATGATGATGATGATGATGATGATGCCCAGGAATTAGATCCAGCTTACAAAGACCAAGATATGCCACCTCAAAAGCATGATATTTACTATGGTCGACAGGAGTCGCACCAGGATGAAATAGTGGAAGAGGATGAAGATTACCATGAAGATTACCATGGAGATACAAAAGAAAACCCAAAGCAGCAAAAACGATCAAAATCACACAACAAAAGTCACCACATATCACAAGATAGTAGATCACCTACGCCTGAAGATTTGCCAAAGAAGAAGAGGAAGAAGGATGAGAGTGTAAAAGCAAAACCAAATGCAGATTCACCAGATCCAGATGCTGAAGATGGTGAAATCCTAGAGGATGGAGAGATAGCAGATGAGGATGAGGAAGGCCAAGAGGAAGGTAGTATTTGTTTTGTATTATTTAGATAAAAGAATTAACATTTGGGACCATTTTCAATTCAAAGGAGCTTTATGTAGGATTTGGAAAGTTCAGGGACACTCAAAAATTTGGAGTCATCATGCTGAAATCGATTTGTGTTCGTAAAACATGTACTGTTATGCCTCCCAAATGGAGACATGCAGACAAAGAAATTCAATTATATTAAATGAGAAAGTATTGCTAAAATTGCATGAAAATATAATCAGGTCATTCTACATACATATACAAATATTGATACCAAACTTCATTTGCCACTCCGCTTAATTGTACTAAGGCCTTTAAAAAAAAAAGCTTTGTTTTTTGTTTTCCTCATAACCCAGATTTTTCCTAGCTGACTGAAGAAATTTGTTCTGACTATTGAAAAAAAAAGAATTCAGGCTTTCTGAATGTTGTGACCAATCCTGATTTGATTTTTTGGTAACAGCATTTGTCATCATGCTCATTAAAATATTTACAATTTCTCCCAATATTTTTAAGTGCCGACTGTACATCAGACTGAAGGCATGATTCAGTAAAGGCTTCATTTGTGCTCTGTTTATTTTTAGCATGAAACAGAAACAAGCATATTATTTTTTGTAGGCCTTAAAAAAAATGTTCATGGGGGAAAAAGTCAATTTGAAAAATTGCTGTACTGACCTGAAAATCTAATCAGTTTATCTACATATCATTAAAAATATACCTACCAACTTTCATATCTCTACCATAAGTTATTTTTACTTACTCATGCTTACAAGGTTTTGTAAAAGTCAGAGTCTAAAAAGGTCAGAAATGTTTAAAAAATAAATGAAAAAATGCTATATGGGGCAGAAAATCTTATAGGTCATCTACATTTGAAATAAACATGCCCATAAAATTTAATTTGTCTACCTAAAGTGGGTTTTGATTAATTGCGATAACAAGATTTTGTAAAAACATGTCCCAAAAATTTAATAAATGTGTTTTTAAAAATGGAAAAATTGCAGTAATAGTCTGATAATCTAATTAGGTCATTTAAATATGCATACATATATTCTAGCCAAAATTTTATTTGTCTCTGTTAGGTGGTTTTTGGGCAGTCTTGCTAACAAGCTTCTCTGGATGGATGTATTCGAGAAAAACAAGATGCCCCCACAGAGCACTGAGGGCATAAAAAGACCAGTTTAATAGCTGAGAACCATGCATTCTTCAGAGTTCCGTATATACTCACGTATAAGCTTATACCAACTGCAAACTGCATAGACCCAGATCTGCCATCGCATAATGCGCCAGCAGATCTTGGTCTATGCAGTTTGTAAGGACTAATCAGTAGAACAAACAACATAGACCCTGATCCGCCGGCGAATTATTCTATGGCAGATCATGGTCTGTGTTGTTTGCATTTTGACCCAGCTTATGCACGAGTATATACGATAGAGACTCACTACTTTAAGTTCTGATTCAAGACTAATGTTTGGTATCTCTTAATTAATAGTAAGAGTTGCTTGGAGAAGAGTCACCTTATTCTTTTGTTGAGCTATAAGAAAATTTTGTGAATTCATTTATTTTAGTGGGCATCACTTTTTGTGGTTAAGTAAATAAGATAAAGAAAAATATTTCTGTCGATACTTAAATTCTTGGATATGCCTCTGGCAGAAATGTCAAAATTGATAGCATTAAGACAATTTATATGGGATATATTGATTTGTGGTTTATAGCAAACACAGAATCCAGGAAGATTGGTGCCCCATGAATTAAAGTTAATTCACAGTAATTTATTTCTGTTGTCTGGACTGCATTGTATCAGGGGATGGGGAGATGTTTTTCACTTTTTCCATGATCATAACGACATCTTGAAAAATCCTATAAAATAAACTGTAACACTGTTTACAGGTGAAACATGTTGTTTTGTGGATATTTTTTGTTGTTGACTTTATAGTGTAAAGAAATGAAAAATAAAATTGCAATATTTAAATTTTGTTTGGTATTTCTCTCTCCAAACAAAAAGTACCTCTAAACAAACACAAATTCAATATACCATCTATAGTATGTTCAAGATGGTTGATACTGGAGTTTGTTCTTTTTTTTATCAAAAACCATAATTCTAGTTTGGAAATGAATTACACACAATCAATTTTAGTATTTTTGAAGATAATGGTCGGTATAAGAGATCATATCCATAATTGGTATGATTCCATACTGCAAAATGATTGGCATGTTTTAAGATTTATCATGGAATTTGTAGAGTAACTTACAGTTGCATTTGTTTGTCGCAGTACGTGGTGAGACCAAAACTAATTCATAGTGTATGCATTGCAAATGCAAGACCACCTTGTCTATTGACTTGTCCAACATGGATGTGATCCGTCATCAGGAATGAAGTCTCAGCAAGATCATTAATTTTTATGCAGATCCATCAGGAGGCACAGAGAGTGAAAGCGTAAATAAATCCAAGGGAGATAACTCTGGCAGTCCAGAAAAGTCTCTTCATGGAAGCCAAGAAGAAGAAGGTGACAGTAGGGATGCCAGGAGAGAAAACAGGAGAAAAAAGAGAAAAGAAAAGAAGCAGAAGAGGCGGCAGTCTAAAGAAGACAAGGACAAGGAAAAGGACAAGGTGTGTAAAGTGGTAGTAGAAAAAAAAGTAGACAAGTTTTTCAGAAGGGCAAAGGGAGAAACATTATGAATTTAGAATTTTTTCTGCCTCCATCATTTTATTGAACAGGGGTTTCAGTGATAAAGATAAAGATATAAGGAAATACCACTCTTTAAAGGACATGGAATAGACCACAAACATGTATACTTTGTGGACAAATGTCTTTTATATAAAGTTTAAAAGTGCTAAATACATGAGAATGTTATTCTTATTGGACAGATGTATTTAATATGGACGTGTCCACTAAGGCAGGTTTCATCTGTTAGAAGATTATATATAAGTCTGTAAAAAGTATGGAGGACATGCAATTGTGTATTTCAAACACTGTAAAGTGGCAGGAAAGATAGTTCATTTTTAGTTAAGCCCACTTTGGTGGCAACTTGACATAATGATCACTTTGGTGTCCGTGTGCATGTCGGCCCATACATCCATCCACATCATAGATTAAGCTGAGTGTTGAAGGTTTTTATCTCACCTGTTTGTAATATAGGGGATTATCTCTATTACTGTTTTTCAGTCTGCTTGGCTGGCTGGCTCTCTTCGACCTTTTGTTTTAGAGCATTACTCTCAAACTGCTCATGGTATTTCTATGAAACTTGGTACATATATTGGACTAGTGGTCCAGCTGTGCCTTTTGCTATTCACAATTCTTCAGCTCATTATTTTTTTTGTCCAGTTTTCTGTCCATCCATACATTATTCACACTTTTGTTTCCAGAGCATAACTCGCAAACTTCATAAGGTATCTCTCTGAAGCTTGGTATACATCTGGACTAGTGGTCCAGGTATGCCTTTTGCTATTCACTTTGCTTTAATTTCAATAGTTTGTATGTTTTTGTCTATTTTTCTGTCCATCCATCCATCCATTATCTACACCTGTTTCTATCCATCCATTATCCACACCTGTTTCCAGGCTAAAACACCAAAATTAAACTGGTATACCAGAAATGACTTGCACTATGGAATTTTCTGTCCCAGGTCTAGTTCCTATTCAGCTTTACTCATTACCCATTATTAGTTGGTGTTTTTTTCTTTTGTAATTCTACTCTTTCTCTAAAGTTTTTTCTTTACAACTAATGAAAGTTTAATTTATTGCTAAATTCTGCATTTCTGAAATGTAATCCCATGCATCATTTACAGAAATTTTAAAATACATGACACTAGTGGACATCCGTGACTTAAAGGCAAAAATATACAGAAAAAAAGTATAAAAGTTTTCATTTGCCAGATATATTATTTTTATTTTTTAAATAAATTTTGCTCTCTGAAAATTTTGATCAAATTTGGAGATTTTGTTTATTACTAGCACCAATACAGACTTTTTTGACAGCAAAATTTTGGTCAGCAATGTTAAGATCTAATCTTGAAGTTTTAATAAGTCACATGTCATAGTGTTGTTCTGGGTTTCAACACATCTTGCACCTAGAACCTATTGTAGTAGGTTACTGCATGCTTTCATGGCTAGTTCTACATTTTTTTTTTAGAACATAGTTATTTAAATATCACTGTAATTATAGTCTGGTTCTTAAAATATTTCAGAGAAGAGTAATTACAGATTATTTATAATATGGAAAAAGAAGTCTTGACACTGACAGAATTTAAGTACCTTCTTTGGGATACTGATTCTAAGCCTGGCAACTAGATTTTATGCATGTCTGATATAGACTTTTAATAATATTTTTATTAGCTCTACTGGTCATAGACCAGGTAAGCCTATGTTGTGGTCTGTTGTCCATTGTCTAACTGTCCATCCGCTATCACATGCTTGTTATCACTACGCCTCCCAAACTACTAGGAAGATTGCCATGAAACTTTACACACACACACACATACCATGGTCTAGTTGGTCCTAAATGAAAATGGTGCTGCTTGGACATCCAGTATGGCCACTACAGTGGCCTTCTTGAAAATCTTGTTGTCTTAAATGAAAATGGTGCCAATGTGATGTCCAATATCTTCTTATCACTACTCCTCCTGATTGGATAGTCATATCAACATGGGGTTTTCACAAAAAGACTTCTTATTATGTCTAGTTGGTTCTAAATGAAAATGGTGCTGATCTGATGCCTAATATGTCCACAACAGCAGCCATCTTGAAAATCTTATCGCTACTCCTTCGAAACGAAAAGTAATATTGCCAAGGGGTTTTCATCAGAAGACTTCTTATGATATCTAGTTGGTCCTAAATGAAAATGATGCCTTTCTAATGTCCAGTATGGCCACAACAGTGTCCATCCTGAAAATCTTCTTATCGCTACTCCTCACGAACGAAAAGTAATATTGCCATGGTGTTTTTGCCAGAAAACTTCTTATGAAGATGTCTAGTTGGTCCTAAAAGAAAATGTTGCCACTAGCACATTGAATATGGCCACTACAGTGTTTCTCCTCCTGAATAGATGGTTGTATCAACATGGGGTTTCTACTAAATGGCTTCTTATGATATCTACTTGGTCCTAAGTGAAAATTGTGCTGCTCAGACATCCAATATGCCTGCAACAGTTGCCATCTTGAAAATTGTAGTATCACTATTTCTTCTGCATGAATGGTCATATCAGCATTGGTTTTTCACTGAAAGGATTCTTATGATGTCTAGTTGGTCGTAAATGAAAATGGTGCTAATCTGACTTCTACCGTATATAACGTGCACATTTTTTACCTAATTTTCTTATTTTCAGTCAGGGGTGCTTGTTTTATAGAAGAACTAAATAAAAAAAAAGTTT
The DNA here is from genome assembly GCA_029931535.1 of Margaritifera margaritifera. NCBI lineage: Eukaryota > Metazoa > Mollusca > Bivalvia > Unionida > Margaritiferidae > Margaritifera > Margaritifera margaritifera. The sequence goes on along the minus strand of JAQPZY010001457.1, from coordinate 695,208 downwards.
TTTTCCAGATCAATGCTATAGCTGCCTACATGTGTCACATTCACTTCATGTGAAATATTAAATCCATTGCACGTTGCATTGTAACTAGCCTTATTAAAGAAATAAATGATGCTTACAAACCTTGATAGTCTTGTTCATTGATTGCTCATGTTGATAAACTCGTTTCATTTGACATCACTGTCCAGCGTTTTGTTCTGTGCCTAGACCGGAGATACATGTATATAACAACTGGTAACTTGTTGTTCTAAAGCTGTGCAAAGTACTGTATTGCAGTGGAACAAATATGATGATTACCGTACCTGTAACGTAAATGTTCAGTATTCCATACATGTGGATAGAATACATTTTTTTCTTCATTTATTCATGGTTGAATTGAAATATAATATTTAGAATTCAAGCAGTGTTAATGTTCTCATCAGAGGCACCTTTAGGGGACATATTTGTTGCGACTATGGTTTGTCTGTTACGGTAACACTGCTACATTGTGAACAAAAAAATAAATGTATGAAGTCAAATATTTTTTTTCTTTGGAAAATAAACTTAGTTCTTAGTTTTATTTCTCATGTTAAATGATGGTATTTGTGTATTTCATTGTGACTGTACAGTGATCAATGCTTCATTGGCTCGGTGTGGTCTTTTCAAGGTTATCAGTGGAACAAATATATGATTACTGTACCTCTAAATGTTCAGTATTCGATAACTGTGGATCTAATTAATTTTTTCTTCATTTATTCTTGTTTTAATTGGAATATAATATTTAGAATTCAAGCAGTGTTAATGTTCTGATCAGAGGCACATTTGGGGGATATCTTTTTCGTGACCATGGTTAGTCTGTTATGGCAACACTGACACATCTTGAAACAAAATAATGTATGAAATCAGAAAACATTTGTATTTTCTTTGGAAAATAAACTTGGTTCTTAGTTTTATTTCTCATCTTAAATCATAGTATTTGATATATCTTTATGACTATACAGTGATCAATTCACATGTCAGCGCTGACTGAGCTTTGATGTGCTAAACATAGTTATAATGCTTGGTCTAGGTAAATTTGCAATTTATTTACTTTTCTTCGGAAAGTAAGCTTGGTTCTTTGTTTTATTTGTCATCTTAAACCACAGTATTTGATCCCTCTTTTTTACAATAGAGTAAGCAATATTTAATTGACTCAGCATGGTGTTTTTAAAGGTAATCAGCACCCACTAAAGTTTTGATGTGCCAAACATAATTACGAAGTATTGTCTTGGTAAATTCTATCTGGGGCACTGAGATATATTTTAGAAGTGTTACGATAGTTCAAATAAGTATAAATATTGGACCTGAACTTTCACATAGCAACTTGAAACTCCAGGAATGATGACAGACGAGGACATACATGGACTTTTCGCGAGTAATGACGATGAAGATGAATCTGAGGAATTTGATGCAATAGACTAAACTCTATCAACAAGACGAACCTTAAAACGTCCCTTTTAAGGGCCAACCATAAAATTGGAAAGATATACTTTAAAGTTTGTCCCTTTTTGATTCTTTCTATAAGATATCTGTTAAAAAAAAAGTATTGGTCATAATCGGGTGCCACATACTGACAGGAAAGACCAGAGAAACGGTCATGCGCTGCTTTATTGTAAAGAATTCAAACGTCATGTAACAAATAATGATCAGTGCACTAACCAAAATGACTAACTGTTGTCACACTACGAAATGGAGTGAAATTGTCAAGATTTTAAAATGTATCGCATGCGTGTTATATGGCAGGACTACGTTTTTTCCCCTCATTCGGGGTCAAAAATTGGGGTGCACTTTATACATCGGTGTGCGTTATACACACCAAAATATGGTAATATGGCTGTCACATTTGCCATCTTGAAAATCTCCTTATCGCTACTTCTATAGATGGCTATCATATCAACATTATGCTTTCACTAGAAGACTTCTTATAATATCAAGTTGGCACTAAATGGAAATGGTGCCAATCTCGTATCCAGTATGGTCACCATGGCAACCACCTTGAAAGTCTTCTTATCGTCATTTCTTCAAAATGGAAAGTATTATCAACAAAGGATTTCCAGCAGAAGACTTCTTATAATGTCTTGTTGGTCCTAAATGAAACTGGTGATAATCTGACATCCAGTATGTCCACCACAGTTGCTAATTTCAAAATCTTGTTTTAGTTGAAGAATACCAGAGATGGTTTCAACACACAGCAGTTAAAAGGAAGAAATGGTTTTATCTTGGGAAGAAATGGTTTTATCTTGAAATCCAGGAAATTATTTTCAGCCTGTTTTGCATCAGTTTCTTCAAGGGACTCTTGTTATTGCAAGTTTAAACAGTTTTCATATTTTACATTACAGAAAAAGAAGAAAAGAAAGCATGACTATGTAGATTATGACAATGTTCAGGATGAGGAGGAACAACAGGACTGGTATGCAGGTGGGAACCAGAGAGGGGATAGATCCCCTCCTGGCCCCTATGATAGCCCCTATGGGAGCCCCAATGAACAAGAAGAAACTCCATTCACTAGTCCTAAAGATAAGCATGAGGAGAGATATGAGGAAAGAAATCAAAGACATAACAAGAGGCAGCACTCTGGTGGAAGTAGGCATAATATGCAGCGTGGATACAGACCATATAATAATTATAATAGTCCACCTGGACCTTATGACAGCCCCACAGATGAGGAGTAAGTTACCCTTGTTCTACTTGGTAAAACATGTATTAACAAGCCACATTTGGGAGATGGCTTAAGGGGCCTCTTGTATCAGATTGTTATTTTTTTTCTACTTATATTCTGTATCACATCACATGACTAAACTTTGTAACTGGCATACATTTGAGACAAGGAAGACACCTATTGATTTTGTGGCTAAAAGGTGCAAAATCAAGGTCAGTGGAACTCCAAGAAGGAAAACTTTTTCCACAAAATAACTCATTTCATGTGCCTGAAACCATGATCAAACTTTTGGACGATTTGCATTTGAGACAAGAAAGGCTCCTATTGATGTTGGGGTCAATAGTTCAAAGGTCAGAGTCACTGAATGAAAAGTGAAAAATGGTTTCTGCAAAAAATTGTATGTTCTCAACTATGTACCTACACCAAAATGTATGGATGACTTAACACTGTGGTCAAAAGGTCAAAGATCATGGTCATTGTGACTCATAGAAAAATGGGTTTTGCACAGTTATTTCGTTCCAGAGTAATTCCTTGACAATAATTTGTGGATGGCTTGCATTTAGGGTAAGAAGGAAATTTATAGATTCTGGGTCAAAAGGTCAGAGGTCATGGTCATGGTCATGGTAAGTCTTATAAAAAAAATAGTGGCCATCTTGAAAATCTTGCTATTACTACTCCTCCTGAATGGATGGTCATATCATTATGTTGTTTTTTTACTAAATTACTTCTTATGATATCTAGTTAGCCCTAAATGAAAATGGTTCTGCTCAGACAGTCAATATGGCCACCACATGTAATCACTGCTGCTCTTGAATAAATAGTTATATCAGCATGGGGTTTTCACTGAAAGACTTCTCATGCTGTCTAGTTGGTTGTAAATGAAAATGGTGCTGATCTGACTTTCAGTATGGCTGTCACAATTGCTGTCTTGAAAGTCTTTTATGGCTACTTCTCTTAGAGGGCTGGTCATATTGGTATTGTGTTTTCTCCAAAAGACTTCTTATGATGTCTAGTTCGTCCTAATGGGAATGGTACCAATCTGATATCCAATATGACCACCATGGTAGTCATTTTCACAACCTTGTCATCGTTACTCATGCAGGAGTTTCCACCAGAAGACTTATGATGATATCTTGTTGGTCCAAAATGAAAATGGTGCTAATGTGACATCCAATATTTCCACCATAGCAGCTAATTTGAAGAATATCAGAGATGGTTTCAACACTAAGCAGTTATAAGGAAGAAATGATCTTACCTTGAATTCCTGGAAAAAAAATTTGGCCAGAAGAGCATCAGTCCCTTCGAGGGACTTTTGTTTAATTATTTTATTTGATGGTTTTGAAAAATGTATAAGGCTGACAGGCAAAAAATAGGGTCAGTCTGGAAACCAGAAACAATGCTATTTTTCTTTAAGACCTTTTGTAATGATGGTTTTTATATATACATAGTTGGTTTTAAATTTTGTCAGTGAATGTTTCCAACTCGAGGTATAATTTTTCAGTTTTACATATCTTTACATTTTGGCCTCCTTTATACAGTTGATAATTATTGGGTCCCTATTAGCAACCTAAGCATAAATAAAGAGAACATTTCTCCAAACTATGTTATGTCGATTATTTTTTTTCCACAGGTATGAAGGAGAGGAGTTTGAGAAGGAGCCAAAGAGCCTACAAAGTTTAGTGGAATTGGACTATATGGATCCCACTGTTGAACCTGATAATCAAGTAAGTTTGTAGCAAGTTCTATACAAGATACAGGGTCTATTGTAGAACTGAAAATTCAGAGGAGAAATTCTCCCACCATTTGACGAAAAATTAGAGATTATCTAAACATGGGAGGGTTTTAACAAAGAAATAAAGGTAGGGGTTGCAAGTATACTGTGCAGATTTTCCTCAGTTGGTTAAAGTTTTGGCGCAGTTTCTAGAAGTTTTGCCTAAATTCTAAGGTACCACTACTTATGCTTATTGGGGAACTTTTACTTATGCTTATTGTGGAACTTAATGTGCGATTTATCCTGTCAAAATCCAAACACCCATTGATCTACATGCTCTACACACCTATAACAATTATTCTATTACCCTTTGACATTTTGCTACAAAAAGATATGCAGTACAAATTACTTAAATATTTACCTAATGTTTACTGTGCTGATGAATTTAATTTGAGGACGGGCACATGCAGTTTTCTTAATTCTGACAATTCATGTTAACACTGAGTCCTTTCAATATGGATTGGAGAAATATTGTTTTTTTCACCTGTAACTATTTAGCCAGTTATGAGATACAGGTTATGTTTATTCATACATAATGACACGTTTGTAATCTCCTAATGGAAGCTTGCACTCAAAACACATCAAGGGAATTGAGATTCAGTTTGGGTAATAAATTTGTAGTTGTTACAATATTGTGAGTTGCTGATAATTTTTTGATGCTGTTATCATTCTAATTTATTTAGTAAACAACAGCAGCACCCAAATGTTCTTCACATTTATAGTGCTGAAACTAATATTTAAATAAGAACTTTTTGGTGAATATTTGAATTGGAAATTGGTATTTGAATATTCATTGTATCATTTATATATAAAAGTGTGCACTTTTAACTTTGCGAGTTACTCAAAGTTTGAGACAGCCCCTGTGATACGAGGTGTCATTTAGTAACCATACTATATACATACATGCTAACTTTAGTCCTTTGATGCTGGCGACACAAGAGCAGCCATGGACAAACAACGCAGCACTGTATGCTAACACTGGACAGAAAAAAGACACTGCAAACTTTGTCAGTCCCAGTTGTCATACATTGGTATAACATCTGATCTGATAAATCACCTGAAGCACAAACACCATGCTATCTTGTCAAATACACAAGCTAATATCATGTTTAGATGGAGTAATCGAGGGTTTAAGTGATACAAATGGACAGTGAGAACATGCGAGAAACCTGTTTTCATCACTATTCTAAAACTGACAATATAAACAGATAAATTAAAAAAATAACCCAATCAGGCTCAGCTTTCACAAAATTTTTCAACCTTGAGTATGTACTAGACTTGAATTTTGATCAGCCATCATTTGGAAATTACAAAAAATACTGTGAATAGCCTGGTTTTCAAAACATTTCCCTGTGAAATTGCTGGTCGTCACATTTTATGGATTGGAGTTGGGTAGAGGAGTATGTACTCAGATTGAGATGTTTTGTGAAAGAGGGGCCAGGCTAAGACAGATTATGTATGTTTCACTGATGTAGGAAAATGGTTTTGAGAATCCCCCTTAAATAGTTCTCCAATGGATTTCTCCATTTTTTTTCTTCATTGGCTGTCACTGATTATGCAATACAGCAATAGTGGTTTCCATGGGAATTAATGGGTCCATATTTCAGCAAAATAAAACTATTTTTTAAGAGTTTTTAAAAAAAAATGTCATCCACTCTGTTTTTAATGTAGAAGTGTTATGTAGCTTAGTAATTTAGCAGCCTGTAACATAAGATAAGTCTGTATACAAGTAAGATGGGTTGCATTTGTTTTAAGAATTTGTTTGAAATTCTGGCTTTATGTCCTCTGTTTCAGCCCAAGTTGGTAGTGACAATAGAAAATATTTCATGGTGACATCACAGCAAATATTCAAATATGAATTGAATACAGTCTATGAAATTTTGAATAGTAAAAGCAGGTATTCAGGTGTTTCATTCCAGAAACTATATTTTTACTGAACTAAAACAATATACTAAATATTATAGATGACTATTTTTTGTAATGTCATCATCCAAACATTTTTACAGCAATTCCAACCTTCTGGACCATCGCAGAAAAAAAAGAAACGGAAAATGATGAGGGAAAAGTTTCAAGCCCAGCAGCAGCATCGTGAACCAAAGAAAAAACCACTTCTTGCCACCCCTATGGATGAGAGGCCACTTTGTAGATTCTTTAAAGAGGGAAAGTGTGCCAAAGTAAGTAAAGGAAAAAGGCAACCTACATCAATTTTCAGGGTGAATTTATGTAAAAAAAAAAAAAAAAAAAAAAAATCTTTCCATGCAGCCTACATTAAAATTGCATGGAAAACGATTTAAACTGGTATAATTTATCTTGATAATTGAACAATATTCTTTGTTATTATCCCTGTGCTTAAGTGGTAGATATTGTGATACCCTCCTGTCCATCTATCCATCCATCTGTCCGTAATGACGTATCCTAAACTGCTAGATGGAAATTCTCCAAACTTGGTACATAAATTGTCCATGTGATAATGACCAGTGAGGGTGGTATGATTTTTAGGTCCCTCACCTGGGGTCCATGGAAGGTTGTCAGAAGTTAAATATAAAAAAATTGAATTTACAGTGACATTAAATATTTCTAGACCAGACTTTAAGTATGCAATCATAATACGAGGACACACACACACACACATATCAGAGTTTGGGTTATGACCCCAGGTCAAGGTCGTGGAGGTGTGATGGGTTGTGTGTGTTGTGGCAGAGGAATTTTTTTGAAAGTGTGGGGTGAATTAAGGACTTGGCTCCAATAAATTTTACTCAAAATTCTGAATTATGGACATTGTTAAATTGACATCTCTGATTGTTGAGGTTACAGTACCTTATGTGGTGGGGTTCTTTTAAAACTGGTTTTAACTCACCTTTTGGGGTTCTTTCAAAACTGGTTTTAAAGTCGTCGGTCTTACCACTAACCTAGTAGGGGGGAAAGCTAAGGGAAGTCATTGGTCGTAGTGCTGTAATACTGAGAAGTATGCTCACTTGAATCCCATGTTTACAAAAATATAGAGTATGGTCTAAGTTGACAAATTCAGCATGTGATTTTGCACCTTTTAAAATGAACAGGAGACTAAACATGCAAGAAGAGATAACTCGAAACTACAATGAATGACCACTTCCATAAAAAAAGACGAGTGGCAGAAAAATTAGAATAGATTTACCTGTTTGTCCTAATGTATCACCACTCAGCATAAGAAAAGCAAAATGTTTTAAATATACTCCTTGTAAAGGTAAGCAGAACATTTATTTCTGTATTAATTTATTTATTTTATTTATTTCAGGGAAGAGACTGTCCATTTAATCATGATTTTCAACCGCCAAGGAAGCCATATTTGTGCAAATTCTACTTGCAGTCCTATTGCTCCAAGGGAGAAAACTGTGTGTATATGCATTATATCCTTTCTCAAGTGTTACATGGAAGAAGTGAATGCCATAAAATGTATGCACTTTGTGGAAAATTAGTGGCATGTTATGTAAGATAGTGCAGAGATGCCAGCCATTCAAATTTTGGCAGAATCATTCATATTTTAACCATAAACAACACAATTAAAATCGCTTTCAGATTCTCATTTTCCAGTGAGATAAAATTTTATATGGCAAACTGTAACTTGAACAGCAGTATATCTAGATTCATGAAAAGCTTGTGATGTCTGATTATAATTCTGTTGTCAAAGCGTACAAAAATGCTTGTGTCACAGAAGCAATTAAATATTGACCAATTAGATCTTGTGAGCTTAGTGCCCTGATTCACCTGAGAAAGTTGAAGAAAGATGTTGAACGTTGACCCCAAAAATGTGTGCTTCTGAAATTACAAATGGAATATGCAAGGCATCAGCACTAGATAATTCTATGCCTTTGCAGTCTTCATTTGACAGACAAGTGTGCGTCACAGGTATTCATATTTTTAGCTGTACTGGTCATAGACCAGAACAGCTTATGGGATGACCTGTTGTCCATCATCCACCTGTCCGTTGGCACAGGTTTGTTATCACTATTCAACCTAAACTACTTGGAGGATTGCCATGAAACTTTACACACACATTCAGCACAAGGTCTAGTGGGTCCTAAGTGATAATTGTGTCACTTGGAAATCCACTATAGCCATTACAGTTTCCATCTTTAAAATCTTGTTATCTTTGCTTCTCCTGAATGGATGGTAACATCAGCATGGAGTTTGTGCTAAAAGACTTCTTATGTCTAGTTGGTCCTAAATGAAAATTATATCTGATCTATCATTCAGTATGGCTGCCATGGCAGTGTTCGAAAATCTTGTTATTGCTGCTTCTCCTAAATGGAAAGTCATATTGACATGGGCTTTTCACCAGAAGACTTCTTGTGATCTCTGGTTGGTCCTTGATGAAAATGGTGCCAATCTGACCTCCAATATGGCCACCATGGTGGCCATCTTGAAAATCTTGTTGTCACTACTCCTTCTGAATGGCTGACCACATAAACGTATGGTTTTCACCAAAACACTTGTTATGATATCTAGTTGGTCCTAAATAAAAATGGTGGCATTCTTATATCCAATATAGCTGCCACAACGACTATCGTGAAAATATTGTTAATCACTCCTCCCCCTCCTAAATGGATGGTAATATTGACATGAGGTTTTCACCAAAAGACTTTGAATGATGACTAGTTTGTCCTAAATGAAGATGTTGCCACTCTTAAAATCCACTATGGCTGCCACAGCAGCCAATTCGAAAATCTTGTTATCACACGAGAATATCAAAGATGGTTTCAACATCCAACAGTTAAAGAGAAGAAACTATCTTCTCTTGGGTTTCTGAAAATTCTTTTCGGCCACTAGAGCAGCAGTCCCGTCCAGTGTCTGTTAATTAATATTGAGAATTAAGAACATTAATGACTAGATATACATGTATGCAGTGCAGCCCCATGTCCTTGTGTTTAGCATAGTAATAATAGCATATTGGATGTAATTTTCATAAATGCAATAATTAAAACTATATGTACATTCGGTTTTACTTGCTGTTATGTAAAAGATAGTTTTGAAAGAAGAACACCATAATGTATTTCTCCTTAACACACTGCACCTGAATTTCCATGCAAATTTTACCACTTGCATAACAGTTGCCATGATGGAGATGACTGTCGATTTTCTCATGATCCTCTGACGGAAGAACTGGATGAGGCCCTTCACAGGGTGAGTGTAAATGATGGCAAAATTTGTGAAAGTTTCTTTTTAAAATGTCTGACATCATTCTGAAAAGATACTCATGCTGACTTTGAAGTCTGCATCTGCTTGAAAAAATAAAAAAATGGTTTGGTTGCCCAGAATCAATATTTTCATACACTTGCAGAAAAATGTGAATATTTCTTTCTTTCATATTCTTTATAAAATTCTCAGCAAATGAGAGAAAATTTTACTTGGCCAGCAAAATTTTTAAACTTGTCACAGGCTGCTGGACAAGTGATTTTATATATCCCTGACTTGTGTTTTTTTCAGGGATGATGAATATCATGATCATCTGACTTCTGAATTCAAAGGTGTGATTCAGATAGTGAAAGAAAACACTTATAAAAGTCACTTGCTTATACTGCTTCAGTATTACAGAGGCATACATTTATGACTCTTTGCCATGTTTTATAACACAAAAAATATGAAATTTGAAGTAGATCTTGCTCCTCTGTGCAATTTTGATCAAATTGTTAGTTTAGTATTAGAATATCAGAAAAGTTGTGAATTTGTCACTCTTTTACATGGTCATACCTGGTCATTCTATGTATATACATCATACTAGTTGGGTTAACATATTGAATATGAAAAGAGTTTCCACCAATAGATTTCAGTCTGTTATTGCCATAAATATTAACAAAATGATGATACACAAGTCCATTTGCAATCACCTGCATGCATTGAATGATATTTTGCATTGGCTTCAAGTAACATTGGAATTAATCTGTTTTCATCCATTGTAATATAGAGAAGTTTGCTGCTTTTCCTGTAATAAAAAAAACAAAAAAAACAAAACAAACAAAGTCACATGTCAGCAAGACTTTTACAGACAATACTATCAAATTTTATGCAAAATTGAAACATTCCTTTGAAATAGAATCTTTGAAAAAATATTTAGCCATTGGGCTAATACATTACAATTTTAAGAATTCAATAGGTAATGCACTTTTTTTTTACTATTGGCTTAAAGCATTTATGCAGTTGAAATGCCAATATATAAAAAGAAATATATATTGAAATGGAAAGAATCTTATTTCATATGCCACAGTGACCACACCCAGTTCTGTAAAAGTGTTGTAACTTCTACATTCAATATGCTTTAGAATTTTAAATGCAAACTTTTTCTTTTGTTTAGACAAATATTTGTATGAAATCATGTTTAAAGACACTGTGTTTACTATGGTATACAAATCATGTTCCTTGTAAGTTACAAGAGTAAATAACATTTGTTGCTAAAATTTCTCTTTTTGAAAATGTACACAAATATGATTTCTTCTGAGGTATTTTCATAATATATATTGCGACTTTTCAGCATGTGGAAGATGAGAGAGATGAAGAATACCCTCGGGGCAAGAGACCAAGCCTACTAGGTATGAAAATATTAGAGAATAAGTGCAATCATCCATTTATCTTGGGATCTGGTCAGATTTGTTTGCACATATCCCACTGTGAGACTCCAAAACACTAGTTATCTTAGATGTCTATCCTTATATGTTTCCTTTTGAAGCCCCTCCTCCAAGCTTGGAACTGCAGTCAGGATTCAAAACTTTGTTATCATTGACTCATCCTTATGACAACACCACATCAAGTATGATCACCCTCTCTGTCAGTGCAGAGAGTTGATGTTACAAGAGAAAAAGACAGAAAGCCATAAACAACTGACTAGTGATCACAATGTGTCGGCAATTGTGCCGTATTCGACAAAATATCCATGCACTTTGAAAATTATTAGGCATGTTGAGATTGAGACACATTTGCTTACTAACTGATATTTTAGGAGAGTCTGGAATAAAAGGAGGGGTGTGTGGTTATTAAACCAATTTAGAAAGGACAGTCAAGGTACAGTGAAAATGTCCCCATTATAGACTGGTATCCTTGATAGGAAGGCTGTTTTAGGTGCACTTTGACTTTATGCATATTTTTACCAAGATGTTATTGTCTCTGACAAAACTCAGTCAACTTAAATATCAAGATTTAGCAGTATAAATATTTAATATTCAAGTTCTGAAACTAAATTTATGGAATAATGATATTGTCTGCATTTGATAGTTTCCAGATTTTATTTTGTGACATTTCCTTTGTATACAATGAAAGTATATACATGTTTAAAAAAGACAAGTCATCTGTCCAGGAAGCCACAGTGGCTTAATTCATAGAGGATCAGACTCTTAATCCAAGGATCACAGGTTTGATACCAGCCCAGGCCAGCCTGTGTTGGCTGCCTTGGTGTGTCCTTGGGAAAGGCACTTGGCTTCCGTGGCATGATGTGGCCAGTAATACATTAAAAGTACCATTAAAAACCAACCAATCAACCATGTAGACTTAGAGGACACCTATATATGGACTTTTCCTGGGAATTCATGAAAGTGATCTTCATGGACAGGTGTCCTTTAAGGCAGGTTTTGCTGTATGTTTCATTGCAGAACTTAATTATCTGTGTTTTAACCACATTTCTGAGTTGACAGTGTAAATCAAATCTTGTACAATTTTTATAACGATAACAAAAAGTTCATTGGATGCTTTGTCCTTTTAATGCTTTAACTGTACCTGTTGGGTGCCATTTTGTTTAAAACACACTTTTCTTTGACCCAGGAAGGTGAGAAAAATAATCAGCCATGTGTGTTAATGTTGGATAGGAAAATCCCACATCAATATATCTGATAGCCTTTGTAGCTGACCATCAGAAACCTATTTCACTACTTGTTTTTACATTTGAACAGGTTCTCCTCCAGTGCTAGATCCAGAAGCTCTGGAACGTATCAAGAACATACCATCCCTTTTTGACATCAAGGTTTATCCACCTGGTCAGAGTCCAAAGAAGAAGTTACAGAATCATGAGTCCCACGCTGCTAACAGGTTTATTATAATAGCCATTATTTATGTGTTTTCAATGCAAATCATTATTAATGTGTTCTGAATTAGCATTCAATAAAAATGATGTTGTTACGCAGTGCAGTCTGAAAATTATATTGAAAATCAAATCTTTTGCTCACTTGGCTGTAAGACCAAGTGAGCTTATATTATGACCCTGCATCTGTCATGTGTAATCAGTCATGCATGTGTCAACATTTGCTATTTTCAACTTCAAAATCCACTGGGCTTATTTCCACCAAACTTAATGGAGAGCTTCCTGGCATGATGGGTTTCAAGTTTGGACAAATGATGCTGAGCCGCCATCAAATATGGATGCCATCCTTGAAAATAGAAAAACCTTAAAATGACATTTCCTCAAAATCCACTTGACAGAATTTGACATAAGCATTATTGCATAGTGGTCTTTAATTTTTTAGACCAGAAGAGCTTATGAGATGGCATATTATCGGCTGTCTGTCATTTTACATCCACCTTCTGATGTCTGTCTGTCCATTATCACAAGTTTCTTATTGCTACTCTTCCTAAACTACTTTGAGGATTGCCAAGAAACTTTACACACATTCCTCCTTAGCTCTTGTTGGTCATAAATGAAAATGTTGCTGCTCAGACATCCGGTATGGTCACCACAGCAGCCATCTTGAAAATCTTGTTATTACTACTCCTTCAGAATGGATAGTCATATCAGCATGGGGTTTTCACAAAAAGACTTCTTATGATGTCTAGTTGGTCCTGAATGAAAATGGTGCCGATCTGCAGGGTTCCCATGCTACTGGGAAATCAAGAGAAAGAATAGGTTTGTTCCCAACTGGGAAAAGCCCTAAAATGTTTGCAAATATTGATGAAAGTCAGCGGAAAAAGCAGGAATTTTCAGCCGGCACTTGATGACAGAAAAAAATATGTAATTGAGTCGTAATTGAACTGATCTCAAGTTAAAGTTATCGAGTTCTTACCGGAATTTTCAGAGGTTGTGGAACTCAGTTAGTTCAGATATAATTGCTGTATGGATCATTTGGGTGTTTGCCCTAAACTTATTTGTATAGTCAGTCCAAGTGCTTAGGCAATCTGATTGGTCAAGTAGACTGGTTACCCATAACCCACTCCATATCAGTATCTTTTTTTGTGTGGAAGATAAGAAGACCAGTCATGCATCACACTGTACCAGCACATTGTCTGTGACATGTAAATGTTAGAGAAAATTAAATAAAGTTGATCTTCCCCAGTTCCCCTTTTGATATGTAAATTTAATGAAAATGTATTGTGATAAATCTTTGCTTATTATTTGGTAATTCACACTGGGAACATGGTGTTAAGCATGATCGTCAGTAGTAACCTTTAACAACCCCAACTCACTTTTGTGGTGAATTTTACTATCAGACCTTGCTGAAAACATAGAAATGTACCAAATGTTGGGTTAATTTTCAATGCAGAATCCCATGTTCTGGGTGTCCTTGAAAATGACTACATTAAATATACAGTCCATAGTTGAAATACATTGAAAGTTGATGTTAGGACCCCAACCAGACATAAGCAGGGATCAGGAAAACCACTCGTCCTCAAGTTCTGACCGCGTAAAACTTGGCTGCATGTCTTCTAAGCCAAAATGATTTTTAGTTCCATTCAGTAATGGTCATAAGTGAACCTTGAAAAAATGAATTTCATACAGGAAAATACCTGGAATTTTTTGTTTCAAAAAGTGTGGGAACCCTGGATATGATGTCCAACATTGCCACCATAGCAGCCATCTTGAAAATTTTGTAATTGCTACTCCTGAATGGAAAGTCATATCGACATGGGGTTTTCACCAGAAGACTTCTTATGATCTCTAGTTGTTCGTAATAAAAATGTTTCTGCATGGACATACAATCTTGAAAATATTGTTATCGCTACTCCTCCAGAATGGATAGTCATATGAACATGGGGGGTTCACTTAGGACTTCTTATGATGTGTAGTTGATCATAAATGAAAAATGTGCCAATCTGACGTCCAATATGGAAACCATGGCAGCCATCTCGAAAAGCTTGTTATCGCTACTTCTCCTGAATAGAAAGTCATATTGGCATGGTGTTTTCACCAGAAGACATCCTGTGATGTCTAGTTGGTCCTAAATGATAATGGTGCTCAAACATTAAATATGGTTACCATAGTGGCCATCTTGAAAATCTTGTTATTGCTACTTCACCTACATGGATGGTCATATCAACATTGGGTCTTCACTAAAAAGCTTCCTATGATGTCTAGTTGGTCTTGAATAAAATTGTGCCTATCTGATATCCAATATGGCTGCCACAGCAGCCATCTTGAAAATCTTATATCTACTGCATTTAGATGGAAAGTCATTTAAACATTAGGTTTTCCCAGAAGACTTCTTATCATGTCTAGTTGATACTAAATAAAAATGGTGCAGATCTGACATCCAGTATGGCCACCATTGGCAGCCATCTGAAAATCTTGTTATTGCTACTCTTCCTAAATGGAAAGTTGTATTAATATATGGTTTTCAATAGAAGACTAATCATAGTATCTAGTTGGTCCTGAATGAAAATTGTGCTGATCTGACCTCAAATATGTCTGCAACAATGAACATTGAAAATCTTGTCAATAATTCTCCTGAATGGATGGTCATATTGGCATGGGGTTTTCACAAAAAGTCTTCTAATGGTGTCTAGTTTGTCCTAAATAAAAATGGTGCTGATTTTACATCCAATATGGCTGCCACAGCAGCTAATTTGAAAATCTTATTGCTCAAAATATTTTCTGTTTCAGAAATGGTTTCAAAACTCAGTAGTTAAAAAAAAGAAATAGTCTTATCTTGAATTACTGGAAATTCTCTTCGGACAGTTGGATGTCAATCCCTTCAAGGGATTCTTGTATACAGATGATATTGATCTACCTTCAGATATGACTGCTGTTAATAAAAAAGAACAACCTTTAAATTCTTAAAACTGCTAAACAGGATTTGACCAAATTTGACAAAAAGAACATTCTGGCATGAATGGCTTTCCAATTTGGACAAATAATGCCAATTTGTCTTCAGATAAGAACACTATTGACAAAATAGAAAAAACACTTTGACTTTGTCGCAAAAACCACTCAGCAGAATTTGAGCAAATGTGACAGAAAGCATCAAGGCATGAAGGTCTTTCAAGTTTGTACAAATGACATTGATTCACCTTCAGATATGGCCACTGTTACTAAAAATAGAAAAACAAACATTAAGCAACTTCTTTACAAAACCACCCAACAGAATGTGACAAATTTGACAGAAAGCATTCTGTTGTGAAGAGTTCAAATTTGTACAAATGGTGCTGATTTGCCATAAAAATTTAATTGCCATTAGTTTGAAGAAACGTAAATGAATTTATTTCAAGGACCAATTAACATAATTTAAGAAAATTTGACAGAAAACATCTTGGCATGAAAGGATTTTATGTTTGTACAAATGATGCCAATCTGCCATCAATTATGGCTGCTGTTGCTAAATTAGACAACAAAACCACTCACCAGAAATTGATTAGATGTGACAAAAAGCATCCTAGCTTGAAGGCTTTTAAGTTTCATAACAAACATTTTCGATTTTCACTTGCCAATTTGAATCAGGCAAGTGAATTTTCAACTGTCTGTTTAAATGACCAGGTAATTGCTCAATAAAACTGGTAAATCTTTCAGATTTTTTTTAATAAATATTTTTAGTAACACGGCTGCATCTTGAGGCATATATAAGGTTGGGCAAGTCAGTAATATTAGGTTTTGACAAATTTTATTGTTCTATTTCTCTGCTGTCTTAAAATTTTTCTTGTGCTGTAGCACTTGATTCATTGTTTATTTTTCACTTCAGGCCAGCTGGATTCTACTCTGAGGCAAACATCTCTCCCCCCAACAAAGGTCCACCTCGTTTCCCTGGCCCAGGACATGAGCAAGGTGGCCCACCCCAACAAGTCCCTCTACCAAGGCCCCCATTTATGCAGAGGCCTGGACTAGGAATGGGTCCAAGAGGGCCTGGACCTATGGGCCCAGGTCCAAATCAGGGTCAAGGACAAGGTCAGAGGGGCCCACCTCAGGGTCCACTTGGACCAGGTGGGCCAATGGGTCCAGGCTCTGGACCAGGACCTAGAGGCCCACCAGTGTCGGGAGCTGTAGGAGGGCAGAATATAAATCAATTGAATATGATCAGTGCAATGGGCCCAGCTGTCGCTCTGGTTGGTGCTATTTTAAGACATGCTGCTCCAGCTATGCTTCAGAGGTTTAGAGCTCCAGGACCCCAGGGCCAAGTCCCTCCTTCAGATATGTCGGACAATTGGCATGGAGATCATTTGGGCGGAGATCCCCATCAGATGAGTGGAGACTCCCAGCACATTGGCAGAGACCCACGTCAGATGGATGGAGACCCACGTCTAATGGGTGGAGATCCAAGGCAAAGATTGATGGATAGTGGCCCAGGAATGGGGCCAAGACAGATGGGCCCTACTTCAATGGACCCACGTTTAGGGGGACAATCAAGGATGGATGACCAGGATGGAAACACAACCTTTCAAAGTCCAACACATCCTGCAGATTTTCAGGATATAGACATGCAAGATATAGATCTTCGGCAAAAGGATATGGGGGATGTTGATTTACGTGAAGATGTGGATATGCGAGATCTGGGAGACAGGGACATGAGAGATCAAGACCTGAGAAATAGAGAGATGAGAGACAGTGACATGCGAATGAGACAAGAATCACCTGACAATACCAAACCAAATGAAGAAAGTCAAGGTATATTTAGATGCTTTATTTTAAACATAGATTTTTGTATATATTGTCAGACAAAAAATATATTAAATTAATGGTTACTTAAAGATTATTGGTCTGGTTATTGTGGAGTGCTTTTCCAATATTTCCTTGTCATTAGCTACTGAATATTTGCTAAATCTTTAAATCAGTATATAATTTTAAATTGCACTTTTCAAACCAAAACTTAATAAACTACGATCATCTTTATTGTTGCATAACAAGAATATATGTTACAGATAAGATAGTTAATGTTGCACAGTTTAACATGTGCAGAGTTCATACATACAAAAATGTTTTGACAGCATTTATTCAGGGCTGGAAAATATTTCAATATTAAAGGCCAATTATGGAGAAAATATTGATTAATTAAAAATTTATTGATTTTTGTTGAACAATATGTGTATATTAAAAATCTGCTTCTCAGGTACTCCCACCAAATTCTTGAAATTTGCCACTAAAATCTATCAAGAGTTTGTCTAAAATTACAGACTGCATTACCTCCTTTGATTTAGGCTTGGTGTGCTGTTACGCGTAACATCATTCCAAAATGGGCCAATCATCCATTATTGCAAAGGTGTATTGATTGAATTGCTTTTGTCTTGTAGCAGTGTATGATACAAGCTTGTTAGTGCAACTAGTCCCACAGATTTTGATGGATTGCCATAAAACTTTTTGTCATTAAACCCCATTTATACATACATACATACATTAAATACATTTATTTCCTTTGTTCCTTCCTTCCTTTCTTCCAAGCATATTATAAGCTATTCAATTATCAAAAAACCTTCCAAACATGGAAACAGAATTTAGACATAAAATTGAGGAAATTGTGGGAAAAATGAAGAGAGAGAGAAAAAAAAGATAAAGAATATTGATAGATAAATCATTCCTTTTAAATGGGTTCAGAAATGTAAAATGAAAACATCTCTCCATTTTAAACTTTGTTTTATTGATTAATGAAGGAGAAACAAGAACTGCAAATATCAAGTAGACCATGGTGAAAGATTATACTAGTAGATGAGGAGTGACATTTAAGTTCAGTGGGGTTGGAGTATTTACCATATCAAAGAACTGCAGTTTATTTGCAAAGAGTTATTGTCTTTAATTTTGACCCAAAATAGATGTTATGTGTATTTATTTTCTTTTTGGAACAATGTTTAGAAAAAAACATTTCCCCCAAAAAGCCGAGATTGCTCTACTGCATTGAACTGCACAGTACTTTCCTAATTACTCCCAACTGTCAACATTTTTTTTTTTGTTTCTCTATTAGTGGCCATATTGACTGTAGGTTTAGTATTAGTCATTAGTCATTTTAATTTCTTAAATTTTCACCAGATTACTATTTATTAAATAATTGATTGAAAATTCCATACATTATAATCTCTACATTAATGAGGTCTTGGTTCTAGTGATATGGCACTTCTGCATACATATAACCGTTTGTGAGGGTCTCACTTTTAAATGCAATGATTCATAAACTGTGCAGTAGAATTTTATAAGAACAACCAAATTGGGTTTTTCAGGTATGGAAGATTAGAAAATAAGTATGAACAGAAACCTCCTTATTTAACCTTGAAGTGTTTGATTAGATATTTTATAGAAAATTCTGGGCAAGTAACACTAAAGTTTACTTGCCCAGCAAAATTTTTAATTTGTCATGGAATGCTGGAAAAGTTTTTTTTTTTATAGTTTGTTGTTGAAACCCTGTGAATTGATGAGCATACCACAATATATTTTAACTGAAAGGGAGAGGTTTCCTAATCAGGTAAAAATGGTAAAAAAAAAGTTTGTTCTTTTTAGAAGACGAGCCTTCCAAGGATCAAGGGGAAGAAGCTAATGAGGAAGGTGATTCAAGTAGTAAAGACAGTATGAAGAAACCTGGGAGCTTTGAAATTCCCAGCCATTTGCCACCCAAACAGAGGGAGCTGTTCATGCGAATTCAGCAGCAGCATCATGCTGAAAATGAGGCAAAAGAACAATTAAAAAACAAAGGGGGTGAAGGGAAACCAGGTGCCAAACGAAGCATGTCTAAAGGTGGAAAAATTTATCCATGCCCGTATTTTCTTCAAAGTTGTCAGCATATTTGTTCTTGCCATAAGCACAGTCCATTTTGTATGATAGCATGGTCGATCATAATAAACTATGTTATTATTTGAATTTCCAGATGTTCCGTGCACATTTGAAATGATAGTGCTTTATCACTATGAGAACACTTACTCAAATAGAGCCATACAATAAAATGCACCTTAAACTACTTTTGGTCAGTAAGTCATTTGGCGCATTCCAGATAAGAAGATTAAGACTCGATCTTGGGGTGTAAAAACTTTATGTTTTGCAGTGCTTTCACAAAATACCTCGTACAATTAATTTTAAATAATCCAGTTAGTTTCAAACCAGGGAGTAAAATACCCTGTTTATTATATTCTTATCTAGAGCCCTGCAATTTCTAAATATTGAATGCTCGCCAGCTGTATGTAATGAGATAAATATATATTTATTATTAGTTTTAAATACAATTATTTAATGAAGTTTCTTCTCTATTTTATAGAGGAGGATGATAACTGGTATTCAAGTGATGAAGAAGATGGAGTACCGAAACAGAAATTAACTGACATACTCAAAAATTTGAACAAACAGGTAATGTACATTATGTTTACTGGAGACTGGTATTAAGTGTGTTAAAATAGGACTGACCATTCAAATCTAGTTAAACTTAAACAATACCTGCTACTTCATTTTTCTGTGCAGTGTGACAACTTCAAAAGTTTCCTGTAATTTGGCACTGGTTTTATGAACTGTACTTGAGATAAAAGGAAGAAAATGTGGATCAAGAATTTTAATCCCACATAAAAGCATTTGAGCTTTTTCTGCTTGTCAACTTTTTCTAAAATTAGAATTCAGCATTTTTCCAAATTGAGTAGAGTGACATTTTAATTGATTAAATTTGTAAACTTTAAAGTTATGATGTGTTCATTATCACAGTACAGTGAAACCTCTCAAAACCAAAAACCCTTGGGACCAATTTAATTTTCGGTTTTGAGAGGTTTTTAGTTTACTGAGGTTTCACAGATGTGAAAAAATGTTTTTGATCAGTGCTTTTGTGACTTGGAAGAGAGAAAATGTTGTTATGAGAGAACATCTGTCTGTGTGTGTAAGAGTGAAAAAAATTGGCTACTTAAATACATGTATTTAATGATTTTTCTCTTGAAATTTAGTTGAGTGAATCTGATTTCAAGTTTTTCGGTTTCCATCGACAAAGCATCAAAAGCTAGGCTACATGCCTGGTTATAAAACCCGGGTATTTAATTAAATCAAACAAAAAAAACAACATTCTATTGATCATTTAAACAAATGAATAGCATCAATCACAATTAGATAATAAGCAGATAAACATAATTTTAAATGGCTTATCTACAAGTGTTTAGTTATTAATAATTTACCTTTAAAGCTGGCTCTTTTTCATGTTGCAAAGACTTCTGATTAGCCTGTTGTCAGCCCTAATCTGTGTAGGTGCACATGACAAGTATTGTTTAACCTCACATGCCCTTGGGACATTTTCTCATTGATAATTCTTTATAGTATTTGCTAACCGTAAATAATCTGGCCCAGCATGTGTCAGAAATTTAACAGCTAAAATACATTTCTAAGTTTGAAGTGAGTTTCGGTTTTAGGTGGTTTTTTTGTTAGCTCTACTGGTTATAGACCATAAGAGCTTATGTTCTTGTCTGTTGTTCATCATCCGTCATCTGTCCATCCATCCGCACAAGTTTGTTATCACTACTACTCCTGAAATACTTGGAGGACTGCCATGAAACTTTACACACATGTTCATCCCATCGTCTAGTTGGTCCTAAATGATAATGATGCCGCTCAGATGTCCAATATGGCCACCACAGAAAATCTTGTAATCACTACTCCTGAATGGATGGTCATATCAACATGGGGTTTTCACTAAAAGACTTTTTATGATCTTTAGTTGGTCTTAAATGAAAATTATGCCGATTTTATGTCCAATATGGTAACCACGGTTCTTGTTATCGCTACTCTTCCTGAATTGAAATATGTATTGAAATGGAGTTTTCACCAGAAGACTTCTAATGATGTCTGGTTGTTCCTTAATAGTTCTGATCTGATGTCCAATATGGCTGCCACGGTGGCCATCTTGAAAATCTTGTCACTAGTCTTTCTGAATGGATGGTCATATCAGCATGCGGTTTTCATTAAAAGACTTCTTATGATGTTTATTTATTCTTAAATGAAAATGGTACTGATCTGATGTCCAGTATTGCCACCATAGTGACCATCTTGAAAGTCTTCTTGCTACTCCTCCTGAAAGGAAAGTAATATTGCCATGGGGTTTTCACCAGAAGACTTCTTGTGACATCTAGTTGGTCCTGAATGAAGTGGGTGCTGCTTGGACATCCGATATGGCATCCACAGCACCGATCTTTAAAATCTTGTTATAACTACTACTCCTGGATGGATGGTTCTATGAAAATGGGGTTTTTAATAAATGACGTTTTATGATGTCTAATTGGTCCTAAATGAAAATGGTGCTTCTCAGACATCCAGTATAGCCATATCAGCATGGGGTTTTCACTGAAAGGCTTCATATGAAGTCTAGTTGGTTGGAAATGAAAATGATGCCGATCCGACTTCCAATATGGCCACCACAATGGCCATCTTGAAAATCTTGTAATGGCTACTTCTCCTAGATTTTGCTGGTCATACCAAAATTGTGCTTTCACCGAAAGACTTCGTATAATGTCTGGTTGGTCCTAAATGGAAATGGTGTCAATCTGATATCTGGTATGACCACCATGACAGCCTTCTTGAAAATCTTCATATTGCCACTTGTCCAACACAGAAAGTCATATCATATTGGGTTTCCACCAGAATACTTCTTATTATGTCTTGTTGTTTTTAAATGGTGTCTTGTTGGTCCTAAATGAAAATGTTGCCAATGTGACATCCACAGCATCTAATTTGAAACTCTTGTTATTGTTGAAGAATATTGGAGATGATTTCAGCACCCAGCAGTTAAAAGGAAGAAATGGTCTTATCTTGAATTCCTGGAAATTCTTTTTGGCCAGTAGAGCATCTGCCCCTTTGAGGGACTCTTGTTTTTAAGTGTAACATTTTAATTTGGGATTCAATTTTGTTTCGGTTTTTGGAGTTGAGGGGTTTTGGTTTACTGGGGAAAAAATGATAATATTGAAGAAGGAAAAATCGGGGACCCCCCCCCAAAAAAAGATCTTGCGAGTATTCCGGTATACCAAGGGTTCAGTTTTGAGGTGTTTCACTGTAGTTATAAACTACATATATAGCTAATTATCACCAGTGTATAATAAAATAATTATATCTATATTTTCGTTAGGTCATGCTAATATCCATTTCAAGTCTAGCTCAAGGTTAAATGTTTCAGCACAGCAAACTGAAGCAGGAGAAATAGAGCTTACAGTATACAAGTTTTTGGACTCAACATTTTTAGTCTATTTGTGGACATAGATTTCATTGTGCTGCTTTACATTTTTTTAGAGTGCAGAGTCCAATCCTCCACCAGTTTCTTCATCAAGCTCCTCTTTGAATGTGATGCAAATGATTAATGCCATTCGTAATCAAAGTACCAAAAGTACTGGACCAGATGGAGACATGTAAGTTTACCAGTGGTAGCTTATAGATTAGCTAGTTGTACCTTTTGGCTGTTCAGTATTTGGCAGAAGCAATAGATTCTGATTGCTTACATTCACATTTTCAAGTTTTACTGTCAATTTAAGGAACTCGTTTGAAGAACTGAAGTAATTATCAAAACTGTAGAAGAAAAAATTAAATGAGAAAAATGTAAAGAACTTGCATCCAGGAAACAGTAATTTACCTAAAACTTTTAAAAAATTTGCATATCATTCTGATTTATTGAATTGTAACAAAAAGTCTAGTGGTCTTCTGGACATGCTGGGCAATATCACAAGTTAAACTCCTGATGTACAGTAATTCTGTTGATTCTGCTGCCTCTGTGTCTTTAGGAGAGGCACTTAGCAATTATTTCATTGTTCTCATAGTGTTGAAAGTGCCATTATAAACCAATCAACCAACAAACCATTCATTTCAGGTTGCAAAATAGAGATACACGAGGACAGAGACCACCATTTGGTGTCCAAGGTCAAGCTCCGTTGGATCCACGTTTACTACAGCTGAGTGCCCCAGCAGAGCCAAGTTACATAAATTCTCGGGATGGAGATAGACCTTTTGTGCTAATTAAAATTGTATTAGAAAAGAAAACGAGAACAATTCCTTCACATTTAGATTTGACGGATACTCTATTCAAGAATGACCCAAGGATTCAGAAATTATTAAAAGAACAGGTTCAAGGAGAAAAGGAAAAATCAAAACCCTTGGATCCCCGAATCAAATCTGGTTCTCAGGCATCAAATCTGGACCAAAGGTTAGCAAAACAGGATTCAGATGGTGGCATGGGACTAACTGATACAAGGGCTATGAAAAGAGCGGATCCAAGACTAGCTAGAAAAGATTCAGGGACAGGGGAAAGTAGACCCATGGACCCTCGAATGCAGAGAGGTGCAATAGATCAGAGCAGTGTGAACAAAGTCAACGATCCTCGACTTCAAAGGAATAATTCAAACCCAGGTCAACTTGGGATGCATCATCTACCACCTCAACCTATGGATCCACGATTTTTGCGGCAGGACTCTAATCAGGCAAGCAGTGCTAACCAAAGACTTATAGATCCAAGATTATCAAGATTAAATAGTTCAAATGTTCCTCAAGGTTTGACGGACCCACGGTTGTTAAAAATGAGTCCATCCTATGAATCGTCAAGTGGTCCATCAGATCCTAGGATGGGTCAAGATTCTAAACCCCTTGGAAGGCAATTGTCAGATCCTAGACTGCAAAAGTTAGATGCCTCCATTGGAGATAACTCAAATTCTAGGCCCTTGGATCCAAGGTTAAGTAGGTTACAAGCTTCAGAAATTGGAGGAGGTGGTGGAAATCTGCCAGGATTTCATAGACAAATGAGTCAACCAGGTACATCTACTGAAAAAGCAAATTTGGAACTGTCTACTAGTGGTGATGAGTCGCCTAGCAACAAAAAATTGGACCATAGAAATGACCCACGTTTTCGAAGGAAACCAAAGGAACTGAGTCAAACAGCAACTTCTGGTGATGTGTCCTCTTCATCTGAATCTGATTCCTATCAAAACAAATCACCACCTCAACAGAATGCCAACCAAAAGTTGTCTGGTCAGAGAAAGAGCAGTATGGAATATAGTTCTCCACTCGGTTTAGACAGTTCAGGATCTGATGGTTTGGGTTATAATAGCTATAATAAACCAATTCCAAATAAACCCACCCCTCAGGCCAAACAGGCAGACAGTAGAAATAATGGACAGAGGAGTGTTGTGTTGCCCATTGATCCTGAATCTGGACCTAATGTTATAGCTAATGATATTCTGACATCATTACAAATGCAACCTCCACCTCAACCAGATAAACAGCTGAAAGATATTTTTAAAACAATTGACCCCACAGCTTCTCCATTCTGTTGAAGTTGATGAAGTCCCTCTATAAAGGGAGTTGAATACCATATGGCACATTTAATGTGCACCAGACTGTGAATATATCATAGATCCAGATCTGCCAAAGTGTAGTGCACCGGCAGGCCAGAGTCTATACTGTTTATTATACTTGAGATGTATAGCAAATACCATAAACCATGATGTTTTGTATCATGCAACGGCAAATCCAAGTCTTAGCTGTTCACAATTGACTGCATTATATACGGGTGTATACGGTATGTGATGGTTATCTAAGATGTTAATTTTTAACTATAGACAGAACTTTCTGTATGCTTGTGAGATTGTTGGTCATGTCACTTTTGTCTGCCAGAATGGGGGCTCTAGATTGCCAAAAGTTTGAGTTCAGATGTTTAAAAAAAAAAAATGGAGAGTTAAGTAGTGGACTAAAAACACAGTATACTCTAAGCAATACAATTTTCTTTGAATACATTTTGCTTATTAATGGAGATATTTATCAGTTGTATAGCATTTTTTACTTCAACTCCTACTGTTCACTATACGAAGACACCTATATTGTATCTCACTATATATATATATATATATATATATATATATATATATATATATATTATTTCCTGTGAATTATTAACTGTATTGCCATATAAGGCTTACTTTGATGGCCTGTTGGTAAAAATGTGAGCTCACACGTGGTAGAGCTTAAGAAAATGGGTTCCAAGACTATTGAATGAGGGTCCAAAGTAAACACATACTTAAAAAGATTGGGAGTTAAGGATAATCATTCCTGAAATGTTGGCAGCATTGCATTTTAAAAATAAAAATTGATAAATTGATATTTTTACATAGCTGCAGGTTCCAAGCAATCTGAAATCGCTCAAAAAAATGTATAGGTTGGTGTGCTTTTTCTTGCACTATTAGTTCAGTGTCCATATCCAAGTAAGGGTCATTACATATAAAAATATGGAAAGAAAGTACCCTGACATTAATTGCCTATAAAATAATGGCTCCTGGTTCATACAACCTTGAAAAATCCTTGTATTTTAAGGGGTTGGCTTGAAAACTCGTTGAATTTCAAAAAAGTTGGTTTTATTCTTAAAACATCATTGAAGTTGTTGAAAAACTTGAATTTATCTGATGAAGTATAAAACATTAAAACTGAATAAAATTTGTTACTTTTTAAATTATGAATTTTTGTTTTTTACCTATAATGAATAAAGAAATAACATTTGAGGATCAAATGATATGCAACACTGGTTGTTAACAAAGTAACACAGAGAATGTTCAGATTCCACAAAGGCAAAATACTCCATGAAAATGTTTGGAATCTTGTGAAATCTTTTGGTAGCCTGTGAAAACTCCTTGAAAAGTCCTTGAAGAAAAACTCTACAGGCTGTACGAATGATGTAGCTAAATTAGTGTTTAAAAATTCATCAAATTTGCATCGGTTAAAAATCTTGGACTCCTCTTATCAAATATACAAAGAAGAGGGTATGTTGGTGAGTGAATTTCTGTTTTCTGCAACAGAAAGCCTGCACTGCAAATTTATGGAAGGTCATAAATTGCTACAGATTCCAAAGGTCTCGTATACTTTCAGTTGACTTTATCATTTTCTTTCATGTGACTGTTATTGCGATTAATAAAATTGTATACAAATTTTCTTTATCTTATTTAAAGAGAAGCTGCAACCACAACATTTTATGTCCAATTTCTGAATTCAAAGTGCTACGGTATATCTAGATAAAAAGTGACATATAGATGATGCCATAATGTAATGATTACATTATTTCGAGCCGCACAGCAAGTATTGATTTTACAAAAGTGGATTAATTTAAGGGCTTGTTTTTGACAGTATAGGATGATAAAAAAAAAAAGCTTACTGAGAGTTCTGTCACAGTGTAATACACATTGATTTGTGCTATTCCATTTGATCACAAACCTGTTGTGCCATGTTGATGTAGTGTCTTGTTCGTAATCTATTAAAATCTTGCTGTGTAGATTACAGTGCTTAATGTTGTATAGCTGTACCATATAGATTATGTTAAACCTATAGATCCGACTGACCATAGAAATACATGTAGAAAGGATAAGGATTTCTTCACACAGTTAATGGTATTGTCTGTTTTATCACGTGTACATGCAATACTAGTTATTTGTTAGTCCCCCTGTGGTATATTGGGTTATTTTGTTCACAGTAACTCTTGAGCATAGACAAGATTGTCCATGAAAGAAATATCGTGAATTCACTCATATTCATGGTGAACCAATTTTAGTGGGATTTTGTGGTTGTGTCAGACCATAAACTTAAAGACTGAATGAACAGATATTTATTTATATAGACAATAGGATCCTTATCCAGGGGCTGAAAAATTGTTAAGCCCAATGTCCAGGACCCACATAAATTTGACTTGAAAGTCTGGAACATAGGAATCAAGAAAAAAAATGTGGCCCCTTTTCCCAAATACACAAATTTAAGTACCAATAAATGTAACATTCTTCTTAAAACCACAAATATTGATAACCATAAAAATAAATGAATTCACACTAGCATGTAGCAAAAGTAATGGATTTTCCATTTACAGTAAACTATTGATTATTGTTGAGCCTACCTTGGCACAAGGCTCGAAATAGCAGTAGTCTGCTTGGTCGAGGCTTGTAAATTTCCTGATGGACTAGTAGTTTTCATAATGTCAGTAGTCCAATGACTAGTTCAGTTTCAGTTGTCGCCAGTAAGCTAGTGAAGGACTAGTGAAGATTCAGCAGGATTAGTAAATTTCTCAGTCTACTAGTCCTTCTGGCTACAGAGAAATTCATGTTAAATTCTTGGCCTTGTTGGCAAAAGCTCCACATTATGATCACTTTGGTGTCCATGTGCTCATCTGTCTGTACATCCAATCGTCCGTACACACCCTAGATTAAGATCGGTGTAAAAGCTTTTTGGATTAAACTTGAAGTTCAAGTTTTTTTACTTTTTAGCAAAATAAAAAATGTGCTGTACAGAAAAGGAGTCTCTTGTGTCATATCATAAAATGTTCACAAGGAATAAATTTTTGCTTGTTTATCAATGGCACTTTAATTTCCAAAATATTTTTCATTGCAGAGAAAGGTAGAATGCAATTAGTCCATCATACATGTACAAAACATGCATGTCAAAAAATGTGCCATGTTCATTAAATTTTGAAAATAGCACAAAAAAGAAAATTGCAGTAAACTAAAGCCAATTATCAGCAATCTTCCATTATATCAGGCTAAAGGAATTTTCCCATAACCTTACCAGGAGCTATTCTATAATTGAAAACGGGCAAGAATTCTC
The DNA here is from genome assembly GCA_029931535.1 of Margaritifera margaritifera. Taxonomy (NCBI): domain Eukaryota; kingdom Metazoa; phylum Mollusca; class Bivalvia; order Unionida; family Margaritiferidae; genus Margaritifera; species Margaritifera margaritifera. The sequence continues at coordinate 667,059 of JAQPZY010001457.1, read as the reverse complement.
ACTCTACTTTGAAAAAAGGAGTGAATTTTCTAGTTATAGGGGACACTTAACAGAGTAAACAAGGTTGAGCTTGCAAAACTGTGCAATTTTCATGTATTTGGTTTATATTTCAGCATGATACTTTGCATTTTGTCATGAATCCTGGAATCACATGTCATAGAATAGACCATGTCTTTCTCTTTTGTTCTGTATATTATTTTCATTAATCATAGCTATCATATCTGCAGACAAAACTGACGAGTCTCAAAGAGTTTGGTCAATTAAAATTTTACTGTACTTTGCCAGATTGGTGGTACATGGTGTGCTAAATTGGTCTTATTCTTGCATACCATATTTGCTTGTGTACAGTGCACATCCATGTGCAATCAGCATTGATCCAGATCTGACATATAATGTGCTTATCAGTTAGGGTCTGTGATGTTGGCTTAAAATTATAATTATGTATCAGCAGATTTTAGTCCATGCTGTTTAGGGCATTTCCATTTAAACATGTATGGTACCCAGGGCTGTTCCATTTAAAAATACATGGTACCCAGGGCTGTTCCATTTAAATATACATGGTAACCAGGGAAGGCACTTTTATAAAATATATGTACTCGGATTACTCTGAGAGTTCATTGAAAGTGTCTTCACTGGGTCTTAAGTATATTTTACTTGAACAGCCCTTACAGCAAGGTGTGTGTTTTGCACTGGTGAGCAGAGTATGGAAAAAATATAGTTTCATACTCAAGTTTAGAGAATATGGGGCCTGATATGTAAGTAACAAGTAATAAGAGATTTAGGGTACAGTATGCGCAAAAAGCAGTGATCCCAACCATTCTGGATTTTGCAGAATTTCACACATTTTTAGTGAAAATTCTGCATTTCATATTATATTGACACAATTCCAGAAAATAAACATTTTATGGGATAACTTTTCTGATGGGAATTTTTCTGTGGACAAGGACTTCAGCACTAATATGATTGACTGGTATTTAGAAAGTAGTTTCTCAATGTAAAAAACAGTATGTACATAACAAGAAACGTGTTGTTGAGACAGTAATTATGTGAAAAATGGCAGCAGAGATGAAGAGAAAGGAAAGATGCAATTTTCACTCATGAGGACTAATGTGTATGGTTATTGTTTTGGCTAGATATGTTTAAGGAATTCAGAGTTCTGGAATTGGAGTAATGGATTCATCTTTGGACCATTATCGTTTCATACTGTGTATAGGTATGTATAGGCTCATAGGAAGATGCAATATGATTGTGTAAGTTTTTTACTTTTAATGAACATGTTATCTATTCCAGATGGACTGCCTAGATAACACAAAATTGATGAACATGTTATCTATTCCAGATGGACTGCCTAGATAACACAAAATTGATGCTAGGATTCCTGATAAGCATGCTCAGTGGTTGGCATCTCTGAAAAAGATTTACTGTCCATATTGGCATTTGAAATTCAAGTTGCTCTTGATGGTTCATATAATAATATGGTCTGCAAGATGCTGATAATGTCAATCAGAATTTATAAATAATGTATTGATAGTGTTCCCTTGATATACATTTATACTTCACATAGCTTTCACCGATTCTGGCATAAAGTTATTTCAGGGAGAAAAAAATGGTGTCGTACAAAGTCGGGTAGTTTTAGTGTACCATGTGCAGTTGTAACTGTGTATAATGTATACACAGTTGCAAGTTACAGTATAGGCTCAAGTCGGCTGTCACATAATGTGCCAAAAAAATCAGGGTCTGTGGTGAGCTGTTCTACTGAAATGGAGCCATCTTAGTTTAGTTGGTAGAACATTGGACTTGCAATCCAAGGGTCACAGGTTTGATATCCGCCCAGGCTAGCCCGAGTCAGCTGTCTGGGTGTGTCCTTGGGAAAGTCTCTCATCTCCCATTTGCTCTGCATGATATAGCTAGATAAAGTGCAGAAAGTGCCATTAAAAACTATCCAACCAACCAATGATTGTTCTGCTTAAGACTGCAAATGAACAGCATAGATTCTGATCTGGTTGCACATTTTTTGCAGATCAGGATCTTGACAGTTTGCAACCAACTGTCCAACCATCCAATGATTGTTCTACTTAAAACTACAGATGAACAGCATAGATTCTGATCTGGCAGTACATTTTTGCAGCAGATCAGGATCTTGACTTTTTACAGTCAGGTGCAGATTATGCATAGATATAGTATGATGTTTTTATCTAGTCCAGTGCAAAAATACACCACATGTTTACGTTTTTTTGGAAGGTTTTATCTTCTGAAAGTTATCTTTTGCAATTCTTTTTCTTTACATTTTTAGAACTTTTAATTGGCACTATATGACCAGTATTGAGCTGATGTGCCATTAAACTCAATACATAAATACATACATAACATAGTATTTAATCAGATTCTCTGTGCCAAACAAGTCTGTTAAAAGTGTCATACGATAGATTTTTATCTGTAAATGGGACAACCAAAAATCCGAAACTAGCTCAATTTGGTTAGTTGAGACACATTTCTAACCTGTCGTTCCAAATAAGAAAAATATGCAGGTCAGTGTTTGAAACCTAGATATGGATTCAGAAGATTTTGACTACCAGTAACCTGTACTTTAATGTAGCTTTTTATAATAGATACTTACCAATATTTTTCCTATGGAAGGTATTGTAACATGAATTTTTAGATTATGGATTAAATGGCATATCTATTAGCAACAATTACTGGACTTTTGCTTGATGGCATGCCAAATTAGTTGAAAAAGACTAACCAGTCCAAAGTTAGGTCAATAAGAGAGTTACATCCAAGACTTCTTTGAGGGTTGGCAAAGTCTTTGGAGCAAATTACTTATTATAGACAAGTCACTGTACAATCAATCTCCACTTGGTTGTCAGTCATGCCTTGTCATAGCAAATTACCAAAATGTTAGATCTTTAATGTGAGATGTTATGAAGAAGAAAATTTAAATCCAACAAAATGTTGTGAAGGCAGCTTAGATTATGACTTGCTTCTTGCATAAAGCTGACAAGTTTTCTTAATTCTCCTAGGCTTGTAAGTAGTTCATGAAAATTATGCTTGGTATACTATTGCAACTTAAGTATAAAAATAAAAGTCGTAAGAAGGATAATAATAATGATTGCAACATGATGTTAATGACAATCTTCAAATGAAGTTGCTCATATATCTTGGCAAAAAATTAAATTGGTCAGTTAGATGGGAATGTGATGCAGGTCTTGGAAATTTCAAGTTAGGTTATTTTGCCAATATGTATGATCTGAAAGTTTTGTACATAAAATTTTGTAGATCACGTTTGTTTGCATACTAATAAATTCAACATTGTTTTATCCATCTAACCACCAAATACCTGTTTTAATCCTCCTTGTTGTTAATAAATAGATGTAAATTAATGTACAGTGAGCTTAGTAGTTGTATATTGAATAAATTCAAAATTGTTAATTGTCTTGAATTTGTGTCATCACTTTATGTGAAATTCTTACAATTTTGTGAAAATTGGGTTCTCTTAAGTTTGGAACCCCTATTTTGCAATTTTCAAGCTATCCATTCATCCATCAATAAATTCTTTTTAATTCTGGGCAAGAAGAAAGCTCTAGGATTTCTCATTACCAGTGAATATTTGTATGTGTATCTACATGCAAGTATATACCGGTACACTTATATTGGTCATAATCATGATCATCATGATCATCATCATCACTGTCAACATCTCCATTCTTCTTCTTCTTTTGTACCTTTTTCTTTTGAATGGATCTTCAATATTTTTAGTTTGCTGTTAGGTTTTGTGTACAAATGATTAAGCCCTGAATTTGTTTTGGAACTAATTGTTGTTCATCAGCCATTTACAGCCTCTCAAAAACAGTTTGAACAAAATTTGATGTAAAGCATAGAGCATTCAGGCATCAAGACACTCAAGTTTATACGTATAATGCTTATCTGCCATCAAATATGACAGCCATTCCAGTAACCAGAAATATCTGTAAATACTTTCTACTGAAAAACCTCAAAATTACTTTAATCAAATTGATAGTGTGCATCCTGACATCAGGGTTTATCAGATTTATGATCTGCCATCAAATATGGTAACTGGTATGCAAAAAAGAAAACATTGTAATGTACATTGCAAATTTTTGACACGACACTTGTACAGTAAAATGTCAGTTATACAGCTCTATTGGGAGACATGGATTTTGTACAGGTAATTTATTTGGATAACTGATCAATTTATACAGATCTGTTGGGAGACATGGATTTTATACAGGTAATTTATTTGGAAACTGATCAATTTATACAGATCTGTTGGGAGACATGGATTTTATACAGGTAATTTATTTGGATAACTGATCAATTTATACAGAAACAATTGTGTACTTGGGGGGGGGGGGTAATTTCATCGATCCATACGATCGAAAAGTTTGGATAAGTGGTGTCTATATAATCGTGTTGTGCTGTATTAATTCCTTTCAGAACTGTTTAACTCGTGCCTATCTGCTTTCAAATAGGATCATTCATTTGACAATTAAAACCAAACCTTGAATTCTTAAAACTGCATGACTGCACAACAAAATTTGATAATATTTTATAAGATAATTTTGGTATCAAGCTCTTTCAAGTTCATATAAATTATGGTGATCTGTGATAAAAACATGGCTGCCATTACTGAAAATGGCACAAACTTCAAATGACTACTCAAAAACCGCAAGATCAATTTGAAAAATCTGATAGCATGCTGATATGAAGTGGTTAAAAAGAGTTTTCAGATGATGCTGATCAGCCTTAAAAGTGTCTTCAAATGATGCTGATCAGCCATTAATCATGGTAGATTTTACTTTAAAAAAACAAAAAAACAAAAACAACCTATGCAACTTCAAAAACCACTGCTTGACCAATTTTGAGGATAGATGATGGAGATCAACTTGGCTTTGGCTTATAGACCATTGTAAGGCAGATGAGTACAATCTCATGTTCACATGGGCCTTGTGCTTGAAAGCATATCAATGATCTAGAAAACAAATGGCAGCTTAGGACAATTTTTAAAATGCTATAATTTTATCATTTAACTTAGATATTGACAGTTGTTCAATTCCAAATCAAGTGAAAATACAGTTTTTCACTGAGATTTGTGTTGTGTGAAAGGAACAAAAAAGAATATTGTTAGCTCACCTTAATGGAAATGCATGAGAGCTTTTACGATATGTCCAGCATTGTAATTGTCTTTGTTGTTGATGTGTTAGCGTTGGCATTGGTGCTAATGTTTGAATTTTGGTCCATAACTCGCAAACTTGCTAATGCTGTTATACAAATTAGTTGTATGTATGCATCCTTAGAAATTCTACACCATTGTACAAATTGTTATGTAGTTTACACTGACCTTATTATCTAATGTCTACACCATTGTACAAAATGGTATGTAGAACATGTGACCTTATTATCCTATGTTGACTGTTAGCATTTAGATCTGTATCTCCAACATTCTTCCTGGTGCTGTTGAGGCAATAACTGCATCCACTGAGTTACATACTTCCAACAGAATTGTACCAAACAGTTGGTCGAAGTGACCTACTTTCCACACCCGTTGGTTATGGAAGTTAAATATTTCTATGTACTTGCATGATGGCGAGCTATGCTGACTTTTGAGAGTAATATTTTTTGTTATATTATTCAAAATAAATAAATTATGAAGACAGTTTATACTCTGTGCTGATTTCAAGGTGTATATATCCAGATTTTTTTTTTTAAATTTAAAAGACTTTACTTTCGACAATTTAACATTTTATACGTCTAAAATGTACCCATTACATTTTATTAGTATTTCTATAATCGTTGTTATTAAGTCTTGATGTTGCATCACAATTATGGAAACGCGATCATCTTGCATTCAGCCCGTTACTTTTATGTATATTGTGTTCACTTGTTTATATTAGACTGTAAATAATTTTCACATTTTGTTGATAGCTCAATATTAGGTTTGGTCCAAATGCAAACGACATAGACCCTGATATGCCATTGCATATTGCGCCGGCAGATCTGGGTCTATGCAGTTTGCAGTTGGTATCGGATTATATGCTGGTATATATGGTACTTTGTTTTATGTGTAGTGTAGATAGCTCTGTGATCAAACTGTTAGATTATTTTATGTCCTGCTAGCAGTGCTATTTTGACAATTTATCAATGCATATATTGTCCAAATAAAGATCTTTCCAGACAAGAAATGTATTTCTGCTATTAGCTTTTATTTACTTATATTGGGAAGAAAAAAAATGTAACTGCGTTTCTGCTAATGGTGAAAGAAAAAATAGAATAGGAAGGTCAGTACTGGGTACTAATTTTTTTAAATAGGTTTTATTATCCAGCTTATGTTCATGTCACAGTTTCCAATCTAAAGTTACCAGTTTGGAGGTGAAAAACGGGGCACAATCAGTATCAGTTTTGTGTCTGTGCATGTGATTAAAATGTACAGGGTTGGGGACATTAAAATATGATGGGTTGGGTTACCAGAACCACACATATTTATGTTATAGCCACTATTAAAAAACGTCCAGAAAATTGTGAATACTTTCAAATACAAAGTGGTCTTTTAGGTGGAAAAAACAGCATACGCAGAGAAAGTCATATCTTGGGTATGGTTAAACACTAGACTGGAATTTCAACCTTGGACCAGAGAGGTGCAAAAGTGGTCACTTGACCACTGCTTTCTGAATACATCTTGGTTTATTGGTTTATCTGTGATAGTTTAGTAACCATTGTTCATAGTCTAAAATCAATTGTTGCTTCATGATCAACTGCATGACACCACTACTACATTTATTAATAGATTCTGATGAAACTTTCTATGTGGGCTTTTACTAAACTTTGGATGGTCTGTAGCAGAGGTACAGACAATACAAACCAGCATCTATCTTACATCATCAAACACTGCTATGAAGATGATTATGAAACCCGAGATGCAATTATACTGTCTTGTTGGTATATTAATGAAAATGGTACCCCTCTGATCATCAGTATTGCTACTAATGTGGTAATTTTTAAAACTGTATAAAGTCTACTCCTGTGCAACTGTTTGGAATGAAATTGGGATGAAATTTTACATAAACTTTTGTCTTGAGGTCTAGTTGATCCTAAATCATAAATGAAATAATTGCCTTTCTGACTTTCAATGTCATTTATGTGGCCATCATGAAAATTTATTTATGGCTATTTGTTTTGAACAGATGGTCAACTTGACATGAAATTCTCATAAAAACAGTTCTTAAAACATTATAGTTGGTACAACATGAAAACTTGAGTGGCTCTTTAAGATACTCCCACTTCTATCACACAAGTCGGGCAAGAAACGTCATATAAACTCTGGAAAATGGGTCATGGTGACCAAGTTTAGGTGTATTATACAAGTCTATCTCAAGCTGCCTCCACAATACTCCTTTCAAAGCAATAAGTGAAAAGGTATTGGAATTAGAGACTGGTCATGATTTGATTCAATTATAGACCTTTTTAAGGCGAATATTATGTTTCATGAACCAGTAAACCCCATATTGATCAATGCCAAGCAAAGTTTAATATGATAGGTTTATGGGTTCATAAAACTTCATATTCATCTCAACAAAGGTCTATGTATGTTTATGCACATCCATAGGTAATAATACAAACTTCAAAGTTTCAGCATAATATACAGACAACTTACAGAGTAGTCATTCATACAATGATAAGTCATATGCAGTGAATAATCTTTGTATAAAGGTGACAAAACTAAACTAGAGGAATGGTGAGCAATTTTCTCACATAAATATACCTCTGCCTCTCTTGCACCCAACCCTGTCTTCATGATGGAGATGCTTCTATAGTAAAAAATGGGGCATAACTTGTTTGAAAATAGTGCAAGTACAATCACTGGTCAACATGCAGATCTTCTGATGATGACCATGATATATACACAGTCTCACAGCAATCCACTAAAACTGCAATAGTTGCATTGACAAAATACTGTCATATACTGCATCCAGCTGTAAGTCAGAAAGGGCAATAACTCTTAAAACAAGAGGCCCCAGTGGGCCTGATATTACACACATCTTACAGAACAGTTTACCATATCTCTAAGCAGGCTTATGTAGTATTGTAAGAACACATCCTACGTCAACTGCCTCCCAAACTTTATATATTGATTTTACCTATGCCGTGATAAAAATTCTTTCTAAAGATAAAGGCATAGTTAGTATTCACAGTATCTTCCTCATAATCAAAGTCATCCAAAATCTTGATGATATAAACTCATTTACCAAGTTTTATTGAAACTTGTTGAGAAATATGGTCTCAAGATCTAGGGAGGTAAGAAGCTCAGCCAATCAGATGCAAGGTATCTCATTAAAATGTGATGACTTCACTTATTATAGAACCTATGACAATGATAACACAAGCTTAAGGTGGAGCAGTTACGATTGGAATTTGGTCTCCTGAGTTGTAACAAGCTCAGCTAATCAGATACAAGATTAACTCATTAATATGTGTAGATCTTGCTCATAATCAAACTAGAGAAAGACTTTAACAAGTATATCAAAATCTGATCAGAAATATAGTTTACTATATTGTTGACAAGCTCAGCCAATGAGATGCAAGGTCACATCATTAATATGCATGAATTTCATTCATAATCATACTCATCCAAGATCTTGATGATGTGGGCTTATTTACCAAGTTTTGATAAAAATCCTATCAAAAATAGAGTTGTAACAAAATCTCCGTATCAGATGCAAGATCACCTCATAAATATGCATAGGTCTTGCTCATAATAAAAATCATACAACATCTTGACAATATTAGCCAATTTACCAAGTCATATTAAAACTGGGTCGGCAATAGTCTCTCAAGTGGTAAGAAGCTAAATATATATGCAAGATCACCACATTAATATGTGTAGTTCTTGCTCATAATAAAAGCATTATATATCTTGATGATATAAGCCTATTTACCAAGTTTGAAAAAGTATGATTAGAAATAGAGTTGCTCAAGTGTTGACAAGCTCAACCAATTAGATGCAAAAGCACCTCATTAATATGCCTGGATCTTGCTCATAATTGTACTTGTCCAAGATCTTAATGATTTAAGGCTACTGATCAAGTTTGATCAAAAGTGGACCAAGAATACAGCCTCAAGAGTGGTAACAAGCCCATACAATTATAAGCAACATCACCACACTAATATGCATAGATAAAGTGCATGATCAAATTCGTGTGAGCCTTGATCATATAAGCTTATATTTGAAGTCTGATCAAAATCTCATCAAAAATATAGTTTCAAGAGTGGTGACAAGCTCAGTCAATCTAATGTATGATCACCTCATTATTATGCATGGATCATCTTCCAGAGTGGTGACGAGTGCAGTCAGTCAGAGTCAAGATCACCTCATTAATATGCATGGCTCGGGCTCATTATCAAATTTTCCAAGATCTTGATATAAGCATATATTCCAAGTTTGAATAAAATCCAATCACAAATATGGCTTCCAGAATGGTCTGCCATATGATGCAAGATTACATCATTAATATGCATGACTCTTGCTCATTATTGAAATCGTCCAAGATCTTGATGATATACCGTATATATTTGCGTATAGGCTGGGTCCAAGTGCAAACAACATAGACCCTGATCTGCCATCACATAATGCGCCTGCAGATCAGGGTCTATGTTGTTTGTTATACTGATTAGTCCTTACAAACTGCATAGACCCAGATCTGCCAGCACATTATGCGATGGCAGATCTGGGTCTATGCAGTTTGCAGTTGGTATCGGATTATACTTGAGTATAAATGGTAAGCCCATATCTCGAGTTTGATCAAAATTTTATCATAAATATGGCTTTCTGAGTGGCAAGAAGCTCAGCTGAACAGATGCAAATTCAGCTCATTAATATGCATGTATCTTGCTCATTATCAAACTTGTCAAAAATCTTGATGTAAGCATATATTCCAAGTTCAATTAAAATGAATAAGAAATATGGCCTCCAGAGTGGTAACAAGCTCAGCCATCAGATGCAAGATCAGCTCATTATTATGGGTGGATCTCACTCATTACTGAACTCACCTGAGTTTTTGATGATATATGCCCATATGTCAAGTTTGATGAAAATCAATTAGAAATATGGCTTCCAGAGTGGTAACAAACTTAGCCAATCAGATGGCAAAATCACCTCATTAGTGTGTGGATCTTGGTCATTATTGATCTTGTCTAAGATCTTAATGAGATATGTCAATGATATAAGAATATATTCCAAGTTTTATTAAAGTCGGATCAGAAATACAACCTCCAGGCTGATAACAAACTCAGCCAATCAGATGCAGCATTACCACATTAGTATGCGTGGATCTTGCTCATTATTGCACTCCTCCAAGATCTTAATGATATAAGCATGTATTCCAAGTTTGATCAAAGTTGGATCAGAAATATGGCCTCTGGAGTAGTTACAGAGTTAGCCAATTAGATGTAAGATTACCTCATTAATAAGCATGGATCTCACTCATTATTGACCTTGTACGAGATTTTGAAGCCATAAACTTGAATTCCAAGTTTGATTCAAATCAGATCCAAAATATGGACTCCAGAGTAGTAAAAAAGCAATTATTGATGGATGGACAATGGACAAATAATGATGCATGACATATGCATGGCCATACCATTAAGCTCACTTGGCATTGCGGCCAGATGAGTTAAAAGTCAAAGGAGCATGAAGATTTGTCAAAAATGACTTTTCGATCAGGAGGTGCAACAATGATTTTCAAGATGGCTGCCATATTGGATGTCAGATCAGCACCATTTTCATTTAAGACTAACTAGACATCATAAGAAGTCTTTCAGTAAAAACCCGTGTTGATATGACCATGCATTCAGGAGGAGTGGTAATAGGAGTGGTAAAACAAGATTTTCAAGATGGCCACTGTGGTGGGCATACTGGACATCCAAATGGAACCATTTTCATTTAGAAACAACCTGACAATATAAGAAGTCTTCAGGTGAAAACAACATTTTGATATGGCTTTCAGTTTGGGAGGAGTAGTGATAACAAAAGATTTATAAGATGGCTGTTGAAGTCGCCATATTAGATGTCTGAGGAGCACCATTTTTTTTTATGACTAACTAGACCTTGAGGGTAAATATTTGTGTCAAGTTTCATGGCAATTCTCCAAGTAGTTTAGGAGGAGTAGTGATAACAAACTTGTGCTAATGGACAGACATTGGATAACAGGCCATCCTATAAGCTCTTCTAGTCTCCGACCAGTAAAGCTAAAAATTGTGGGAGCAAAGTGATTTGTAAATATACACAGCTTCAGTAATGACCATAATATTTACCAAGTTTCATGGCAATTCACCCAAAAAACTGTGGCACTAGTTGCGCCAATGAAATTGTCATACACTACATTAAGCCACTAAACAAAAAGGGCCATAACTCTAACAAATATGACAGGAGGAAAGTGATTTGTTGATATGTGAATCTTCTGGTGATGACCATAATATTTACCATTGTTCATGGCAATCCATCAAAAACTATAGGATTAGTTTCACTAACAAGATAGTGTCATGCTACAAGAGAAAAAGGGCAATAGCTAACAAAAATGACAGGAGCAAAATGATTTGTCATATATGCATCAGTCATCTTCAGGTGACGACCATCATATTCACAAAGTTCATGACAATCCATCAAAAACTACAGGACTCGCGTATAACCCAGTTCCAAATGCAAACAACATAGACCCTGATCTGCTGTCGCATAATGCGCTGGCAGATCAGGATCTATGTTGTTTGTTCTACTGATTAGTCCTTACAAACTGCATAGACCTAGATCTGACAGCGCATTATGCGACGGCAGATCTGGGTCTATGCAGTTTGCAGTTGGTATTGGCTGATACGCGAGTATATACGGTAATGAGATAGACATGAGGATTACTATATACTCCCGCTTCTATAAAGGCAGGTGAAAAAAGAAAGAAAAGAGCATAAAGCATAAAAATAGACACACCAATAGGTATGCAACAGTTATAATGTCTTTCAAGGTTCTGTGCGCAATTCATCAAAAGCTGTAAAAGTAATGTTCATACAAGATTTTTGTGACAGACACATGGAAAGACAAACATCACTAATGTTATATTCTGCTTGCCACTTCAAAATGTAATACACATTAATTAATGAGTAAATACCATTGCTACGAGTTTTGCATTAACTTTAAAAGTAAAAGCCTTCTATGATGGCACCAAAAAAGCTGGTAATAATAGATAGTTTTACTCTTCAGAATTATATTGTGCATAGGTATATCTCATTATTTAATAACAATGAGGAAATATTTTTACCTTCTGTTGACTTTATCCAAAAAAAGAGACATCTAGAGATGCCATATTCTCCCAGTCCTCCACGCGTGTCAAGATTCCTACTGAAGGTACCCTATGGTCCAGCACTCTCAATTTTCATACTACTTATGACAGAATATTACAGTGCATTGCTCTTCATTTATATACTACTTAATTAAGCTGTTGTTTCCATAGTAATATAACCAATACTACCATGAAATGCACATCATATGCCAACCCAATGTTTAATAATCCTCTCTGTAGACACTAGTAAGGTATGACTGAGATTATTGACCAATAGGTCTCAATAACCTTGACCTTTGGTCACAGTATGCAGTCTTGAACTAAACTAATATGCAGAAACCATTCTTTTCTTATTTGACCTCTGACCTTTCAAATTTCTTTATTACCCAAAGCGCAAGCCATCCATAAAGTTTAATCAAGGAACTTACTCTGCAAAACCCATTTTTCCTTCAGCTACAAAGAGGCTGACCTTTGACCCCCAAATCAATAGGCCTTTTTCATACCTTAAGTGCAAGTCCTTCAAAAACTTTGGTCAAGGTACGAGGTCTATACGTAAAGTTATTATTGCAAAAAGCATTTTCTTCTTTCAGTAACAGTGACCATTACATTTAACCTTTTGACCCAAAAATCATTGGACTTCTTTCTTATCTGGTTGAGAACTGAAATTTTTTCTGCAAAAACCATTTATCTTCTTTCTGTCAAGTGACACTGACCTTTGGCCTTTTGACAACCAAATCAATAGGCTTCTTCCTTACCTATGTGTAAATCATCCACAAAATTTGGTCCAGGTCTGTGATGTAGAACTAATGTTATTGTGTTGAAACCATTTTTTTTTTCTTTCAGTCACAGTAAACCTTGACCTTTAACCTTTTGACTCCAGAATTGATAGGCTTCTTCCTGACCCCAAATGAAAGCCATCCACAAAGTTTGGTCCAAATTATGCGATGTAGAACTAATGTTATTGTGTTAAAACCATTTTTCTTCTTTAGTCTCACTGATCGTGACCTTTGTTCTTTTGACCCCAAAATTGATAGGCTTTTTTCTTACCTCAAGTGAAAGTCATCCACAAAAGTTTGGTAACTGTACTTGCTGGAGAATTCAAGTTATTGTGCTGAAAACATTTTTCTTCTTTCAGTTACAGTGTCTGTAACCTTTGACTCCACAATTTATAGGGTTCTTCCTTACCCTAAGTGCAAGCCATTCACAAAGTCTGGTGACTGTAGATGGTGGAGAATGGGAGTTATTGTGCAGAAACTGTTTTTCTTCTTTCAATCACAGTGATCTTAAACTCTGACCTTTTGACCCTGAAATTGGTAGGTTTCTTCCTTAGATCAACTGCAAGCAATCTACACTTACTTTAGATGGTGGACTTCTTGAGTTATTGTGCATAAATGAAATTGGTAACTGATGGATGGACAACATCATAACAATATGCTCCACCTTGTGGTGGGCATATAAAATCCCTGAATGCATACAATTTTAAGTATCAAAAAGCACCTCTAAGCAACTTGCTTGACATTTGTAGGTTTGGTTCAAATATCATGAACAGTTTTAGAGTTATGCTCTGGAAGCAAATAGGTTTATGGACAGACAGACATATGGACAGATAGATAGACATATGGACAGACAGACAGACATATGGACAGACAGATAGACATATGGACAGATAGATAGACATATGGACAGATAGATAGACATATGGACATGTATTGATAGCCATATTCCTCCCATGTATTACATAACAGGGAGATAAAGAAAAAAAAAATGAAGGTGGAGTCATCTTCATCCACTTTCCTGACAAAATGTCTGCTAGGAGATGCAATGATTTCTCAAAGATTTTGTATTCAGAGAAAGTTTTTGTGTACAATGTATACATGTACTGGGAAGTGATAGGCAACATGAATTTTGCTCCAGAGATGAAAGTGTGAATGGTGGATTAATGATAAATAGACAAATGGATGAAAATATGTTTAAAATATTGAAACTTAAGAATTATGAATAGCAAAAGCCAGATCTATGCCACTAGTCCAATAAAGTGACAAAGTTTCAAAGAGAGTTTTGCCTAAGAAACTAAAATGTAGATAATGGATCGATGGTCAAACAAATGAATGAAAACATTAAAAATATTGAAACTGAAGAATTGTGAATAGAAAAAGGTGCATCTGGACCACTAGTCTAATATGTATATCTGACCACTAGTCCAAAATGTGTACCTGACCACTAGTCTAATGTGTGTACCTGACCACTAGTCTAATATGTATACCTGACCACTAGTCTAATATGTTTACCAAGTCTCATAGAGACATCTTAAATGGTTAATTTGAAGTTTTACCTTAGAAACAAAAGTGTGGATAATGGATGGATGAATTGACATAACAATGGGACCCCTCCCTCCAAAAAAAGTTGAAGCAAATATTATGGATAGCAAATGGCAATTCTGGACCACTAGTCCAATATGTGTACCTGACTAGTCCAATATGCATACTGAGCCACTAGTCCAATATGTGTACCTGACCACTAGTCCAATATGTGTACCTGACCACTAGTCCAATATGTGTACCTGACCTCTAGTTCAATATGTGTACCTGACCACTCATCCAATATGTGTATCTAATCACTAGTCCAGTATGTGTACTGGACTACTAGTCCAATATGTATACCTGACCACTAGTCCAAAATGTGTACCTGACCACTGATCCAATATGTGTACCAGATCTCTAGTTCAATATGCATAGGTACCTGACCACTAGTCCAATGTGTACCTGACCACTAGTTCAATATATGTACTAGACCACTAGTCCAATATGTGTACCTGACCACTAATCCAATATGTGTATCTAATCACTAGTCCAATATGTGTACCTGACCACTAGTCCAAAATGTTTACCTGACTAGTCCAATATGTGTACCTGACCACTAGTCCAATATATGTACCTGACCACTAGTCCAATATGTGTATCTGACCACTGGTCCAATATGTGTACCTGACCACTAGTCCAATATGTGTACCTGACCACTAGTCCAATGTGTTTCTGACCACTAGTCCAATATGTGTTTCCAACCACTAGTCCAATATGTGTACCAGACCACTAGTCCAATGTGTTTCTGACCACTAGTCCAATACGTGTTTCCGACCACTAGTCCAATATGTGTACCAGACCACTAGTCCAAAATGTTGTGTATATATCATTACAAGTATGATGTGAAAGCACATACTGATCCATAAAGTCTCAATAATTTAATGACATATTGTTTTCAATCACCTACATCATACAGCACAAATAAATAATGATTCATAAATTATAAATTAACAATTATTCTACATTGATAATATAATGAAACATCACAAAATAGTGAAAGACTATGGATGAATAGTAAGCTAAAACTGACATACAATACCTTTTAATTGTATAATTTGTGCACACTTTTATTAATTATTTTTGGAGGTATACAAATATAGGTAAAAATAATGATTCCAGCTGATTCTGAAGTACAAATATTTGGTAAATCTAATATAAGAATATTGGGTTCTTTGTAAAAGAAATTTGAGGACCAAAAATACTTCTGATTTTTCATCGATTAATGATGAACAAACAAAAGTCCCTTGAAGGGACTGATGCTCTACTGTATGAAACTAATTTCCAAAAATTCAAGATACGACCATTTCTTCTTTTTAACTGCCGAGTGTTGAAACTATCTCTGATATTCTTGAGCAATAAGATTTTCAAATTAGCCACTGTGGCAGCCATACTGGACTTAAGACTGGCACCATTTTCATTTAGGCCAAACTAGAGACCATTAGAAGACTTTTGGTCAATACCCCATGTTGATATGACCATAAATGCATGAAAATTAGTGACAAGATTTTCAATATGTTCAATATGGCAGCCATATTTAAGGTAAAATCAGCAACATTTTCATTCAGAACCAACTAGAAATCATAATTAGTCTTCTGGTGAAACCCCATGCTGATATGACTTTCCATTTAGGAGTAGCAATCAAAAGATTTTCAAGATGGCTGCCATGGTGACCATGCTGGATCTCAGATCAACACCATTTTCATTTAGTATGAATTAGACATCATAAGATGTCTTCTGGTGAAAACCCAATGTTGAGAAGACTTTCCATCTAGGAGAAGTAGCAATAAGATTTTCAAGATCAGATTAGCACCATTTTTTTAAAGACCAACTAGACAATCATGGCTGGTGTACTATGTTATAACTTGGATAGCCACTGCATAATTTCAGCAGCCATCTTCTCCACTTCAGGGTAAGTTTTTGCTTTTGGTTTCCTTATTTTCCACACATCTTGAATAGGACTGAACCTAAAGTACCTGGAAAATTGCAAGGAATATGCATGTATTAATGTTATTGCCAAAGACTGTCTGGTTTCTGCAAACATTCGCACAGTGACAATTTTGACCTAGATAGCTCCAAGATCGGTTCTTAGAAATTTATGAAAAAATTATGTAACTTCAAATGTAGGCATATTTCTCACACTCACTCACCTGGCAGATGTCCAATTCTTGATATCGCTTCCAGACAATGCTTAAATAAGACGGTAGTACTGAAAATGCCGACTTTGTGTGCAATTTTTTTAAATAATATCCCCCACACATCTCTTACAATATGATATCCCACACACAAACCAATCAAGTTATGTAATTCCAATAGTCTTCTCATGGCCTTTGGTTGAGATAAAGGATGGTTGGAATTATTTTCATCTATTGTAGGACTTGCACTAAGCCCATACTTTATTTAGGCAAACCTGACATATTTCAATGCTAAGGTTTTGCATGTTAACCTATTAAAATCATTTGTTACAGATAACACCATGGGTTTGTGTAGATTTTGCACAAAGGAATACAAATCCGTTAGCTCAATGAAACAACACAAAGGCAGACATGAAGGGAAATGCATATACTTGCATGGAGTGTGGCTTTGGGTTGTTCAGTAGGTTTAACATGAAACGTCACCAGAGAACACACAATGGATTTATACCTTAGCTTTGTCCTACTTGTGGAAGGCTTTTGCTTGTTAAAGAGATTTAGAAGATCACAATAAGAAAGAAAATCAAGATTTTAAAATTTCAATGTGAATATGTGGCATTAAATGTGAGAGCAAATCAAAACTGAAAGACCGTGTTTCTGAACATTCTGGGACAAAAGAACACATTTGCAAAGTGTGCGGTAAGAAGTTTCGATTTGGCTGAAACTTGAGCAGACACAAAAAGTTGCACAGCAGAGACTTACACAATTGCATGGTTTGTGGCAAAATGTTTTGCACAAAAGGTTTTCTTAAATGTCACAAGGAACAACACATGTCCATGTGTTTTAAATGCAGAATCTACAAAAAGCTTTCACTTTTCTATTTTATGCATTTAAATTTACACTATTCAGGGTTTAGTATATTAGATTCTGCTTTACTCTAAAGAAGAGTGTCATTTTATTTCTGTACTGATATATATATATATTTCATGTCATTTTGTGGTTTTATTAATAAATCAGGACATCTTATGCATTAACTAATTATTCATACAATTTTATAGAGCTATGCCAGACATGACTGGCTACTTTCCAGTCTTTGAGGAAGGTATTTTGGAAACTTTTAGCAATGAACTTGATAGAACCATTACGATAATTTACATTTTAATATAATTCAATGTAAAAAGTATCTGAATTAACAAAAAACACAACAACAACAAAAAAACGTATTTAAAATCTGCCTTGTTAAAATCAAAAACCTACGGGTAAATTTACAAGATTTGTTCTAAAATAAGTTAACACCTTTGTTATGTTTCTGTCCATAAAACAAGTTTGTTCTCCATTTGCCTTAATACACATATTTGAAATAGTACCATTTTTAAATCAATGCATACCTTGAAAGAAATATTGCAAGAATTACTCAATATAAGCTTCTGGTGTATGTCACTTACGACTTTGTTTGGAATGCAAAAAACTGTACATTATTGGTCTAAATTTTTCTTGGACTTGGCATTTCACACCAATAGCATAACAAAAATACTAACAATTGGTACAGTTACCCTTTATAGTGATCTTTTTCTTGTAATTATTACACAGAGAATAATGAGTGGAATTTGCAATGTTCATAGTTGTATTTTGACATATTATCATCTCTGCAACATTCAAAAATGTTTCAGATGTACATAAAACTTTTCCTTGCTATACAAATTAGCATTTAACCTGATCATGCAGGAATTTCACAGGAAAAAAAGTACTGTACATACTCGCGTATAATCCAGGTCCAAATGCAAACAACATAGACCCTGATCTGCCATTGCATAATGTGCCTGCAGATCAGGGTCTATGCTGTTTGTTCTACTGATTTGTCCTTACAAACTGCATAGACCCAGATCTGCTGGTGCATTATGCGATGGCAGATCTGGGTATATGCAGTTTGCAGTTGATATCGGCTTATACATGAGTATCAACGGTACTTGTATCGCCTAAAAATCACCAATACCATACAGAGTATACATCAGAGGTGCACAGTATTACCAGTATACTGGTTGACAGGGGTATTTTTTTTCTGGTGATACATACCACAGTACTTTTTCACTGTACTGGTACTTTGGTAGTTCCATCAGTAAGGAATGTTAGAAATTCTTGAGTAATCTTGTACGAATTGAATGATATCAAAAGCATGTTTTCATTTTTTCATGACAAAATAATTCCAAAAATTATAATATTTTTAAACAAAAATAGTTGTATTTGTCACAAATTAATTTTGAATATTACAAATAAAATTTTATTCATGAACCTTTAATCATGTTTGACATGTGTCAAATATGCCAACTTTCAGATTTAGAAAAAACGAAAAAAATTTAATTTTTTCTTTAATTACTAGCGTATGTTAATGTGTTATGTACATGTATTCCTTTCTATGACTGAGAATCATCCAAAGATTTTCAGAAGATTAGTTGTTTTGTCTGAATTTTACATCATTTTTTTTAGTCCACTATAAAATATGTTCTCGTTTGTCAAGTCATTGTGTTTTATTTTACTGGCCCTCTCTGATAAATATCTTTCTCCGGGTGTTGGCATCCCACTCAAAGTTTCCCTGTCTATTATTCTATTATATCAGTAGTGTATAGCTAGTAAATTGTAAGTTTCTGTGTCAACTCTTCCTATTTTTATCAACAAGCTCTCTAATGTCAGCACAATGACTTTTACAGGGTGTCAGCTATAGTGTAAGCTGAATCATCCCACTTTAGTTACAGTTTTTAGATGACAATTTATGCAACAATAAACATACACATAGAAAATTCATCTATTATAAGGTACTGACCATTTAATTTTTGGGGGAGAGGGCTGCGATTTTCTTTCAAGCCAAGATATTTTATTTTCTTTTATCTCAAGATAATGAAAAAAACTTTCTTCAAATAATACAATGGATATACTATGGTCTTATTTTGCTTTAAATCAGAGCAAGATATTTTTTCCAGCTATTTGAGAGCTGGGAAATCTAAAAAAAAAAAAAAAAAAACCCCAGGCCCCTTAGCCAGAAAATGTAATTGTTGGTCCCTAATATAATAATATAATTGCAATATACCATGGTACGTAAGATGGTATGTTAAAAAATAAGACAGTACAAAATTTTTCATGGTACCCAACTTTTGTATTCATACTGTATTGTGTTTTACACTTAAAAGGATACAAAAGTTGTTTTGAACCATGATACAAAGTTACTTAGATTTGATGAAACATGTTAATGATTGTGTTATTTTGAATCATAATGCAAAGTTACTTAGATTTGATGAAACATGTTAATGATTGTGTTATTTTGAATCATAATGCAAAGTTACTTAGATTTGATGAAACATGTTAATGATTGTGTTATTTTGAATCATAATGCAAAGTTACTTAGATTTGATGAAACATGTTAATGATTGTGTTATTTTGAATCATAATGCAAAGTTACTTAGATTTGATGAAACATGTTAATGATTATGTTATTCTGAACCATAATACAAAGTTACTCAGATTTGATCAAACATGTTAATGATTGTGTTATTTTGAACCATGATGCAAAGTTACTTAGATTTGATGAAACATGTTAATGATTGTGTTATTTTGCAATTGATATTTTATTTAGATTCTAGTCAATCAATTGCAGGAAAGTGATTCCAGTATTGTGATTTTATAGCTGTGATTTACATTTACAATTGACCAATAAAGTTATTTTGCTAAAACTAATGTTAATGTTGTTTTCATTTCCCTTACACTTTTGGAAGTCCTGTGTCTTTGGTGAATATGAAATACGAACGGGTGTGAAAATTCACAGCTGTTCATAGTCAGACACAAATGTTTTGAAGTGCTGAGTTTCTCAGTGACGCTAAAAGAACTTTTGATGAACAAAACTTCTCTTATAACAAGTAGATTTGATTTGCATAAGACACTGAACATTTGATCTTTATGGGCAAAATGGGATTATTTGAAGTAAACAAGCTCAGAAAAATGCATCAGTTATACATAGAAAACGTTTCTTTACTTTTCTATTCTACAAGCTCCAAGGTTTCCAAATTGACAGAGATAACATCTTAATTAAGATTACAACAAATTACAACATGGGGAAACTCCCATGGATCCTAAAAATCAAATGGGGAAACTCCCAGGGATCCTGAAAATCAAATGGGGAAACTCCCAGGAATCCTGAAGATCAAATGATCGATGACAACATACATTTAAGTATTACAAACATTTTGTAATTTTCAAACACCATAAAATCGGAATTAGAGAAAGCTTGGATAAGAAAAGAGAAATGGTTATAATTATAATCAAGACCTTTATTTCAATTGAATATCAAACAGTATTTCATTATTTATTGATTCAGTTGTGCACAAAATAATGTACATGTATTTTGATGCTAGAAACAACTTGTAAAAAATTTCTAAAGTACTAAGAAGGGAAATTTACATGTCTTATTTATAATACATGTTGTTAGATGCATACAAACTGACTTTTACTAAGAAAATGAAGGATAAGTAATATTAACTTTACCATAAAACAGAAAAGCATACGAAAAGTATATCATTGTAGAAATACCATAATCAGTGATCTGGAAAAGACGTAAACGTTTCTCTGCAAGTATAACGGAAAGCAATATTTTCTGCACAAGTGTCACTTCTTGAGGATGGGAATCATGTAGATCATAATGACATTGCCAAACAGTAAACTGAGAGTCTTGTACATTAAAACAAAAATGCCTGGACTCCCATTTAAACAAAAATGCCTGGACTCCCATTTAAACAGAGATGCCTGGACTCCCATTTAAACAAAAATGCCTGGACTCCCATTTAAACAAAAATGCCTGGACTCCCATTTAAACAAAAATGCCTGGACTCCCATTTAAACAGAAATGTTGATCACTGATGTGGATCAGCTGAACCAATGAATCAACAAGAACTCTTCCCTCTGATGAATTACAAAGACAATGAAAACCGGTCAGGGACGGGGGATGACTAGACCAGCCCAGCAGATGGGAGGTAATGTACCTTCCCTTAGAGAGTCTTGTACAGTTCAATTATGCGTAAAACATTCCAATGTGAAAAACAAACATTTTTGTTGAACCATTCTAATTATGTGCAACAAAATTTGCACATAAAAATGATCACAATATGTTGAAATAGCATAAGTACAATAAGAAGGCTTCAACTGAAGGTCTGAGTATTGTCAACCTGGCTTATTTTAAATAATGTTTTTACATTTTATTGGTAATGAGGTTTGAAACTGCAGGCGCTATTTAAATTCAGTAACATTTTTGCTTAAAAAATCATTGTCAAAGAACACTGTCCTAGTCATGTCACTGCAAGAACATTTGACATTTCTGAAAGCGTACATATTTACCTTTTATTAGTAGATCTACCATTATTGCATTATTGTTACAATATTGTACCACTGTTAGAGTTGCATGTATAATTAACTGAACAACAATAATATGCTTCTGCGCACTTGATGTTTCAGGCCATAGGGACATCAAAGTAAGTAATTTTGTGTACAACAAGAAAAATATTTTTATAGTCAAATGGTTAATTCTTATACATGTCCATTCCACTGATTTAGATAAACGTCTTTTTCAATACAAGCTTCTTTGTTTTCATTTCGTGGTGAAACATAGTTTCTTCAGTTATTTAAATGCCTTCCTCATTTCTGAGACTTGGGAGAATCTGGAATTCCCATCTTTCTAGTTAACAACATTTTCAATTCGTTTTGTCTAGACTTTCCCAGGGCACACCTAGAGTTCCCTTTTGTAGCGAATTTCCCTCCATACAAACTGTCCCAGGCGTCTCCTTTTTATTCACTCGTTTTCTTTCCGGCGCATCAAAAAGTGCTCTCTATGAAGAAAAAAAGGGAAAAAAAATCATAATTTATAAAATGCTCACTTGGACAAACGCATGACAGATACAAATACATCTCTCATTCACACAAGTGCACATATATTTCAGATTTTAATCTAATAGAGTACCGGGTAATTAAGATTAAGGCATCTCAAAATACCAAACCAAAAGAAGTTACTCCATACACTGTATGTTGTAATCAACATATAAAGTTCATAGTTATTTATCAATATCAATCAAGATATGTTAAGTACCTTGGCACAATATGGCATTCCAGTGATTTGCAAAGGTGCTGGGTTAATGTTAGTGAAACATCTACTTTCTGCTGTTACACTATCATCATTCCCGACCGGCTTGTAAACTGCAGAGGCTGAAGTTCTGTATGCAAATCTGAAAGAGACAGAAAAATAAATTAAAAATGAAAATGGGTATGTCATGAAACCTTCCATGAAACATGAAATACCATATCTACTCGTGTATAATCCCATACCAACTGCAAACTGCATAGACCCAGATCTGCCATTGCATAATGCACCAGCAGATCTGGGTCTATGCAGTTTGTAAGGACTAATCAGTAGAACAAACAACATAGACCCTAATCTGCTGGCACATTATGCGATGACAGATCAGGGTCTATGTTGTTTGCATTTAGACCCGGTTTATACACGAGTATATTCTGCAGATAGTATTTAGATTCACATATAATTTACTAATTTCAGTCTGTAAAAAACAAAAACATGAAAAACACGAGGCCCAATTCCATGTTGCTTTGCAGCTTTTGAGAATTTCATACTTAGCATTTATGCTGGTTATGATAAATACGTTTATCGTTTCTCAAAGGGAGGGAGGAAGGGTAAATGCTGACAAATCCATATACCTTACTTGAAAAATAGTTTTAAAAAAACAAAGAGTATTCATTGTTTACAAACCCATTATATCAAATTGATAATTATCAAAAGTTTTCTCATCAAAATTGTAAGAGAAATCTTTGTTTACAATACAAACCTTAGTCACCATTGTCATGTGTGTTATGAAAGGCTTTGCAAAAGCAGATGTTTACATACATCACATGGATATAATTTTCTATGATGAACAGGTGTGAAGTAAGAGAAGAAATAAGCAATGTACCTTTGGGAATTGATACTTGCATTCATCAGTTCCACAGATGTTCCAGTGAAATGGGAGAACTTGTTCACCAATGCTGTTCCATGACTCCTTCTATCTTGGTTACTCAGCTAGGAGACTTTTTGGGGTTTGGGTACATTCATGTTGTTACTTATGGAGAACATTTCACACAATGCCAAGACTATGGCATGTTTCGTAACGTTCTCTTTGATGTTTAGTTTTCCCAGCTGTTTCAAGTATCTGATAATTACTCGCAAATCAACATCTCTGAGCTTACTCAATGCTAAACTGTTGGTTGATATTTTCCTGAATGTCCTGTGTGCCTTTGTTATCCTATATTCCTTTTTTGTTTGCGTGCTTGTCAGAGCAAAGTTAGGAGAGCAATGCATCTGCATCATTGTTAGACAGACTATTCTGGACAGAACAAGATTCTTTATCAGTGTGACTTAAGACAACATTTCTAAATCGGAATCCATTCAATTGATTCCTGTTCATCGTTTAGGTTTTGGACTTCTTCTTTGTCGGCAGGTGCAGTAAGAACATCAACTATTTCTTTACTAGTGTTATGATCCATTGTGGCATGCTGCAGTACAATTCTCTGGTCATCTATTATATTTGCTGTAGCATCAGCTACGGAAGCAGTAATGACTTCATTTGGCAAGGTATCTAGCATAGCTATTTTTTGCAAAATTTCTTCAGAAACATCTTTCAATATTTTCATTTTCTTCTTTGTGATTTCCTTCCACCCTTTAGTTGTTGGAGTAGATGATGCATTGTTAGTACCGACAATTACTCCATTTTTTAAGTGATACCATATAGGTGTCTTGTTGAGGGAACTAAACTCTTTTATAATTACAGACTTATGCATTTTTTAATCCTCTTTCCAAACATCCATTTGTAATTGTAGAAGGGTAAGTGGTTTTTCTTCATTTGAATGAACAGCTATGTTGTGCCACTGTCCACTGAAATACTCTGCCAGAACATGGATTCCTACTTAATCACATTCATCATGCACTTTCTCAACAATCTTGCAGAATGTTTCAATTGCAAGACTGTACCCTTACAGAAACCAGCACACAGGAGACCATCGGGGCTGATTCTCTGACCAGTTTCTGTCAAGATCACAACAAAGAAATACGATCGCCTCTGTAGTTCTTTGGAGCCTTATCTCGTAACCTTCCTGTATCAAGACCATAATAATATTGAGAAGGTCCAAAATGTCTTTTATTACAAGGCACAGATGTGTTTCTTCCAGCAGGGTAACTGTTGATGCCATCAAAGATGTAAATTTGCCTAATAGTTTAGAGTTCTTACACACAGACACTATTTCAGCTTTCATCTCTGGTGCATCATTCCCAAATTTGTGGGGCGTGTTGGTTTGTTAACTGCAAGTAAAGATACTGCCTTTGAAAACGCCTTTTCAAAGAGTAACTTGTTTTGTTTTATCTCAAACACACTTGTTGCTTCTGGTCTCCAACTGATATATAACAAACTGTCAACTTCAAGAACCTCCACTTCTGACGAATATTGTAGCATGTACTTAAGTGGCACTGACGTATGCGATGATCGGACAGGGCACTTAAATTCAATTTCTTTCATGGCAGTTGAGATTTCTGATAATCCATCACTATCCAGCCAAAGACTACCGTATGGAGAAACAACCATGAACTTTGTTTAACTGACCTCCCTTGGGTAACATCCTTCTTCATAATATATCAAGTTTAGGAACAGTACTGGCACAATCTTTCATACGAGAGTGGCAATAGCATTTATCTCATTTTCAGTGCCATATTGCACATTCTTTTTTACTTCATCGGGTTTCTCTTTTTCTTGAACATGGCGAATAACTTTTTCAAAATGTTCTCTTTGCTTTCTTAAGCCATCCAGACCTAATGCCTGGTACATAGTGCTGCCACTTACAAGTCCATTACCAGTTTCATCATCATCATCACTCAAAGGTATGTAATTCTTTTGCAATTCCACATGCAGTTTATCTCCCCTGACATACAGCTGCTATGCACCATTGATTGTAGTGAGGCAAAGACATGTGATCTGTGACATCAGCAAAGTGTTCCTGGTATTTTCCTGTATTAAACAAAAAAGCTTTGATGGCGCTGATGACATACACAAATTTGCTTCCGTGACATGCTGAACCACCTTCCTCAAGAAACTTAGATAGAGCTGTTTCTTTCTCTTTATGGGCTCGTATTTCCTAAGCACATTTAGAAATCACTGGCAAAACATCCATGAGAACCACTTTTACCTTTTCTTTTAGATTTGAAGGAATTTCTTAGACACTTATGTCATTATGAAGTTTCCTGTATACGCGCAACTAAGGTGTTTTATTGCATTTGCACTTTTTCTTGTCATTCTTACAAAGATGGCCTGTCCTCAAAACCTAATAGGTTAACATTCCTGCTTTCCTCAGACAGTTCCTGTTTCATTTTCTTGCTGTCAAACATGCTGATGTACTTTGTAATACTGATGAAACTGTCTGCATGACTTCTTTGAAAATCCCCGGTGGGGCGAGGTTTTGCAATGCCAACTCCATAAAAAAAAATCGCACAGATAATGTATATTTGGTGCTGCAATATTGATGTCTGATTCCTTTGGCTTGCAATTACCTCTAGCTGCTTCACCTGCAACTAACTGGGTAGGGTAATGTTCCTGAACCCACTCATGAATTTCACAAACTTCCCCCAAAAAAGCCTCCAGCCCAGCTTCCAAAATGTGTTGGTGTTTTCCATATATCGCATAGCAGAGGTACTATCTGACTTATAACAATGCACACATTTGATCCAAAGCAGAAATGCAATGTTGCCAAAAGGAAATGTTTCAGCAGCCAACTCACAAAAAAGTAAAAGAAACCTTAGTCTAGCCCCCTTTGCAACAACTCCCCTACCACAATTGGCATCAACTATTCCATCTCCCTGTATTCAGGTCTTTTGACCAAATTATCTACATCTTTTCCTTCCCCATTAAAAGGGAATACACTAATACTTTCAGGTTTATTCTCAGACTAATGCTTCCTGTCTTTGACAGCACTTCTTCCCTAAGAGGAACATTTTTCATGCTTAAACTATCATAGGATTGGGTTGTTTCTTGTTGAAATTCTTCTTCAACACCTTCTAAAGATGTGGGATCATGGTAATTGTCTGGCAGCCCCACAAAGAGACTTCTTGCCATAGAGTTACATTTCTTTCTAATAGAAGATTTCAATGGCGATTTTATGTACGATGGTGATGTGAGCTGTTTTCTTCTAATAGGAGATTTGAATGTTGATTTTATGTGTGACAGTGTTTTCAGCCTAAAATGAGAAAAATGAAGTCCTCTCATTTGTATTCTTTAGGATATTGGGGATAGTGAAAGGTGTTCTTCATTTAATACTGGTAAATCTGAAGTTTATTTTTATTTTGACTTCTTTTCCATCTGTGCAGACTAAGGTTGGTTTTTGACTTCATTTCTGACCATACCTATGGAATGAAGATAACACTTGATTTAGTTCAGTGTGGGGACATCACATTTAAGAACTTAGTGCAAGTCTCACAATAGATGAAAGTAATTCATTCCATCTATCCTTTATCTCAACCAATGACCATAAGTAGACTATTGGAATCACATAACTTGATAGGTTTGTGTGGGGGATATCCTATTGATGAGATGTGTGTGGGATATCATTTTCAAAAATTGCACACATAGTTGACATTTTCAGGACTACCCACAAAGTGAGTCAGTGTGAGAAACACTCTTACATTTGAAGCTACATACTCTTTTTATAAATTTCTAAGGACCAACCTCGGGTTAAAATTGTCACTGTGCAAACATTTTTCAGAAACCAGACAGTCTTTGGCAATAACATTAATACATGCATATTCCTTGCAATTTTCCAGGTACTTTAGGCACAGTTCTATTCAAGATGTGTGGAAAATAAGGAAACCAAAAGCAAAAACTTACCCTGAAGTGGAGAAGATGGCTGCTGCAATTAAGCGGCAGCTATCCCGTTTATGACGGAGTATACCAGCCATGGATAATGCTGATTTTTTCACTCAGGAGGAGCAGCAATAACAAGATTTTCAAGGTGGCTGCTGTGGTGGCAATACTGGATCTCAGATCAGCACCATTTTCATTTCGAATCAACCAGACAGCATAAGAAAATCCCAAGTCGATGTAGGCATCCATTCAGGAGGAGTAGCAATAAGATTTTCAAGATGGCCACTGTGTTGGCCATACTGGATGTCCAAGTGGAATTATTTTCATTTAAGACCAGCTAGACATCAGACATCATAAGTCTTTTGGTGAAACTCCCATGTTGATATGACCATCCATTTAAGAGGGTTAGTGATAACAAGAGTTTCAAGATGGCTGCCATATTGGACATTGGATGGGCACCATTTTCATTTAGGACCCATTAAATATCATAAGAAGTCTTTCAGTTAAAACCCGATGTTGATATATCCATCCATTATGGAGGAGTAGCTATAAACAGATTTTCAAGATGGCTGCTGTGGTGGCCATACAGAATGTCTGAGCAGTACCATTTTCATTTAAAACCAACTAGACCTTGGGATGAATGTGTGTAAGGTTTCATGGCAATCCTCCAATTAGTTTAGGAGCAGTAGTAACAAACTTGTGCTAATGGATGGATGGATGTGGGATGTCAGACAACAAACAGACCATCCCATAAGCTCTTCTGATCTATCACCAGTAGAGCTAAATATTTGAGTGTTTGAATAATCTGAGTTTATGAAAACTTAGAGTGTATGAAAAATGATGGACAATATGTCAGTTCTTAAATGCATGCTCAAGCCATCTCTGAGAAAACACACAAAATAGTGTATCTGAACAGCTTTAATGAAAGCCTGTTTATTGAGAAAAAAGCACCGTAACCTTGGCTTTATCTGCGAGACAAAAATATGCCTCAGATGTATGTTGGTGCAGTAATTGACAGAAAAATCATACATTTTGTTCACCAGAAATTTCCTCACAAAAAATAAACCGCAATCTATTCGGACCACCTCAGCTATTTCTAAGATTGGATTGACCATAGTATTGACAGAGAAGTTGCAAATGAAAAACAGTCTGATGCATTCGCAATCCTTGTTTCATAAATAGCTGAGGTGGTTCAAATTGCAGCTATCGGCATACATTTGAGGTATGATCTGTAGGACTGACCCTCGAAGTTGCAAATGCTTAATAAGCTGATAAAAATCTATCATGATTCAAAATCTATGACAGCTGATAAGTACTGTATTTTACATTGTAAATGTTGGTACTTTTGACTAAGAAATGACTATAAACATGCATCAAGTAAGACATGAATTTCATTCTTTACTGGATCAGCTATGGAAAAAAAGGATCGGTGTGTGGTCTCTTAAAGACAATAATTATTAATAGTTGGAACATCATATTATAGTACATTTCATTTTATATATGATTTGAAGAGTGGAAAAATTATTCAAAATGCAAGCGTGTTCAACTTACATTCCAATTCAAATTATAAACCAAAAAATACTGTATGTAAAAATAATGAGCAAAAATATATGTTCATTACTAAGAAAGCTAATAAGCCAGGAACAAAAAAAAGTATCAACTCATGAAGTCACTGATTTTACTGGTGAAATGTCATATCATGACATCAGAGATGATAAAGTTTAAACATGACTGCATTATGCATCATCACACAAAAGTATAATGGTAGAATCATAAAGTACACTTTTTCTATCAGTTTACTTTACAAAATTGGTGTATCTGGTCATTATATAATATCATCCTACGAATGTATTCATTTCATATGAAATTTATCAAACTTGTGTAATAATTTCTCTGTATTCATTTCATATGAAATTTATCAAACTTGTGTAATAATTTCTATCTCCTTTAGCAAAGACTTACACAACATGAAATAAATTTCACATGAAACAGCATTCAATAAAGATCCACCATATTTGAGCAAAACGAACATTTGACATCCCATAGATGGTCTGCATATCATGTGATTTAGAAACTTGTGACATTCAAACATATTCTATTAATGAATAAAAAGACTAATTTGACTTGCACACAATCTGTTCACATGATCCATTTTACTAGTACTCTCCATGCTTACAACACATGTAAACAAGGACTAATTTGACTTGGACACAATCTGTTCACATGATCAATTGTCTGCATGATTTACTATGATCTGTGTGTCTGGCACACCCCATTGAATCCTCAATTATTGCTGACTATATGTTTACTAAATAATGAACTTTGCATGGAGTCACTGAGACAATGACCTTTAACCTTTTGAATCCTAAATCAATATGTGTCCTTCTTGTCTCAATGCAAGCCATCCACAAAATTCGGTCAAGGTAACAGACACTGAACTCAAGTTGTTTTGCGGAAACCATTTTTCTCGTTTCAACTTTTGATTTTATTGCATTATACATTTTAAAAAAAAACAGTTGTAGACTTATGGATGGATAATCTAAAAGTGAAGATTTTTTTTTTATGATGATCAAAATGACATTATTAAATACTTTTGTTTAAAAAAAATAAAAAACTAAATAAATATAAACTTGTACATGCTGACTGATGAATAACAGCAAAATACCATGGAAGTCATAGGTACTTCAACTGCTAAAAACATTTTCTCACTGTTTTTCCACAAATATATATCATCTTCCTTAACTGCAGAAAAAAAGCAATGCTTTTTTTTCTCAAAATATGTGAGGTAACCTGACCAAATGATGTTATCTAAAATATGCATCCAATCCACTTTGATTTGGTACTCCATCAATACATTGCCACTAATAACAGTATTCCCTCTATGTGATTTGGTACTCCATCAATACATTGCCACTAATAACAGTATTCCCTCGACATAATGAATAATGAATCTTGCTATTGGAAATTCAAGAATTTGAAGAATGCTCCTTGTGTACCTTGTAGCATACTTTGCTATACTGAACACTTACTTGTAAAAGTTGCATCAGTGAACTCCAAACCACTTGTTATAAGAGAGAAACCATTGTGTTTAACCGTGGAAGTTCCAAAAGTGTGTGTGTGTGTGAGAAGACAACACCTTTTCCAGATCAAACAGAATAGTCAAAACACTTAAATTTTCATATTTTAAGCAAAATATTAATAACCCTTTCTGGTTAGAAAATATCCTGGATCCACCTCTGAATTAGAAATTGCATAATAGAATCTTTACTGAATACACAATTTAAATTTATGGACACATCTGACTCATTCTTGAAACAGGTGAGAGCAATAACAATCTGGGATTTTTTTTATACTGTACCTGAAACTGATTACTTACTTAATTTCAACAGAAAGTCTTACAAAAAAAAAGTCATAAGCCATCTACATAGTGATTATAGTTCTATAGGAATGCTAAGACATAAGAAATTGTTCAAAATAAAAATAATGGGACACATAAATTGATTTTAATTGGTTTATTGTATAGTGATACATAAGTTTCAGGATGTAACACCCACAGGCACATTTGGACAAGATTGTAACTTTAGTTGTCTCCCCTTTTCCATGATCATTTACATGTACCCAACTGAAGCTAATCTACGACCTTTAAGAGATCACAAATAAAATTGTGAGCTTAAGTCTCCTGACAACTGCAATTGCATTAGAAAACATTTTTAAAAATACAGTTTAAAATCCCTGATGAAATGGCAACAGTTATCTAAAAAAAGATGTACATTTGAGTTTCATAAGAAATTTTAAACTGTTTTCTTAACATTTGTTTTTATCAAGACAATTTTATTCTAAGGATTATTATTTGAGGTTAAAGAAAATAATTTCACTCCTGATGCAATAAATACTGTATATAGATTAACATACACTAGATATGTGCTCAAATGATGGAGAGTGGGGACTGTTTGTGAGAACAGAAATCGGTAAACAAAAGTTATACATTGCCGTCTTTATAGATTTAGGTTGTTATATTTGCATGGGAACATATGATGAAGTTTTTCTGAGCAATACTGTACGATTTAAGGAGTGCAATGTCACTGAGATAAAACAAGTTCATATTTTCCCATTAAAATGCAGTAAAGTATTTATAATACAATCAATTTTGTTCTTTATCTAGGACAATTATAAAATGAACCTGTGTCATCTTTTTAAACCATGCATGGAGAAAAAGAGGTATTTATCTTTCAAAATAGATGCCTCTTTTTCAGACCCATGTGCATTACTAACATAATGCTCTTTATGATTAAACATTCAGACATCACCACTGATGTGGTTAGGGGTTATTTAAAATTGCAGCATTGAAAACAAGTACCGTATATACTTGTGTATAAGCTGGGTCAAAATGCAAACAACACAGACCCTGATCTCCCATCACATAATGCTCTCTGGCAGATCAGGGTCTATGTTGTTTGTTCTACTGACTAGTCCTTACAAACTGCATAAATCCAGATCTGCCGGTGCATTATGTGATGGCAGATATGGGTCTATGCAGTTTGCAGTTTGTATCAGCTTACATGCGCATATATACAGTATTTATTGATTGAAAGAGATACCTACTTTCAATTAATTATTTATTAAATAATGAAAAGGAAATACTACTCAAAACAGACTAGTTTCATTTCTGTTAATTTCTGGGGAATACATAACCATATGCAAAAAATACAATCAAACATTCACATGTACATTACTGTGAACATAGTTGCATGTTGTGCACATCTTGAGCAGGATGATGCAATACAGAATGGAGAAATACTACACAGTTCCATCAATGTGGAATTAATGGTGAAAAAAAAGAGTATACAATAAAGTGTGATTCTGTATTGTGTGGAAATTTCTGTGTTGTCAAATTTTAGTGATTTCACATTTTTTTAAAAATGTCATTGTTTCATTGTCATGCCTCTTTATTTATTTAGTTATTCTGATTGTGTGCCTCATTAATAACTATCAAAGGTAAAAAAAAAAGGAACCTGTCTCAAAAGATCACCTACAAAAATCCCAAAAATGGTCTCTGTGGTCCTTTAATGCAAGTTCTATGAGCATTTAAAGTACCAAATGCAAAGTTAAATCCGGTGGTTTCTTAAACCAGGTGGTCTCTTATATTAATTGTATTTAATTCCTAGGATTTCTGTGAAATAAATATTGTGAGATCTTTTATATGGTCATGAAAGTTAAGAAATTATAACAAAACAGAAATTTCTCAATATATGGTATCATATGCAGTGAAACTTCATTTATCCGAACTCACTCATCTGGATTATTGGTTCTTTCAAACAACATATGTATCCTCCAAACATGCAGTTTGGTAAACCCCTTCAGAACACCTTGGGGTTTTTTTGCATACAGAATAACATCTTGAATGTAACTGTACAAAGGTAGCATTGAAACAGATGCAGAATGCTATATCTCACTTGCTCTGCCCTGGCATAACCAAAAAAGCTTGCAAAGTTGCTAGAGCAAGAAAAATAGGTTACTGTCACCAACTTTTGTCTATGGTGAGTATTACCCCCCCACTCGCGTATAAGCTAGGTCCAAATGCAAACAATATAGACTCTGATCTGCCATCGCATAATGCACCAGCAGATCAGGGTCTATGTTGTTTGTTCTACTGATTAGTCCTTACAAACTGCATAAACCCAGATCTGCAGGCGCATTATGCGACAGATCTGGGTCTATG
Organism: Margaritifera margaritifera; assembly: GCA_029931535.1. Classification (NCBI taxonomy): domain Eukaryota; kingdom Metazoa; phylum Mollusca; class Bivalvia; order Unionida; family Margaritiferidae; genus Margaritifera; species Margaritifera margaritifera. Next base: position 633,588 of record JAQPZY010001457.1, on the reverse strand, counting down.
CAGTTTGCAGTTGGTATCGGCTTATACACGAGTATATACAGTAATCAATGGAGCATGAGAAGTAGGTCACAGCGACCCTTTTTTAACCATAGTGAGTAGCACCTTCCAAGCACCTTTGAAGATTCATGATTGTCCAAAAAAACAGTTTTAGCGAAAATGAGTGAAATGCAAAAATTTAACGTAATTATTGGAGCAAGAAAATTAGGTAACTATGACATACTTTTGCTGTGGTTAGCAGTATACTTTAGGATGAATACACCCATCAAGTTTTATGACTGTACATAAAACTGTTTACGAAAAACTGCAAAATGCACCAAACTGAATGTTGATGCTTATGCCAATGACAAAGCCATTGGGAAAAGTAATCCGTATATTTTGCTATGCTTCGCAGGCAGGACGAACATCAAAAAATTGTGTGAATAAATAAAAGAACAATGATCTAACTTAAACAATCTTTGAAATAATCACAAATTCTGTACAAAGATTATGGCATATGGCAATAAAATATTATGCCATGTTGATAAAATCATGTCATGGTGGCAAGCACCTGTCACGCCATTAAGGCACAGTGGTGTCACCATGCCTTAATATGATTGTACCCACTAGGTTTCATAAACATTTTTAAAGAAAAAGAACTAATGCCAAAATTTCAAGCTGATGCCTTTGCCAGCAAGGATAAAGCCACAGATGTGATACCTATATTTTGTAGACATTTGCCAATACATCCATATGTATTGAATACTGGGATATTTTCTTGGTGATACAATACATCCCCATTTAAAAAATCAAATTATGTTCCATTAAAAAATACATAGTTTGTGAAGTACATATTCCAGATGTATATACTATAGTGATGTTATACTGAGCCTAAAGTTGTAGTAGTGCAACACTGCCACTGTTTCACAATACTGTCACATTATTATTATGATTTTTATACTATGAATGAAGACAAGTGCCAAAGCGAACGTTACAGTTCATTGAAAATTCCATTGTCGTTTTTCCTCTAACCATTGCCTGTAGACTGTTGCTTTTTATATCTGACCAACATGTATTAATTTAAACATACTAATGCTAATGACAAGTAGCTGAGGTCACCATAGCACTATAAGTCCCTTACTCTTGTGTAGATCTGCCAACACTAATGGAACCTTATCAGTAAGGCAGTCAATATTTTTCCATAAGTTCAACCAATTTTCAGTAAGGTGTAATAAAATATCATGTACTGCTATTGTTGACACGGAAAGCATGCATCTGAAAAATTTAGAAGTGTGATCTGATGCAAAACGTTTTAAAGTACACTTAGACCTTAATGACCTTCAGTTCAGTTTCAAAACTGAATTCCCAACACCATAGAGGTAAATTACTATTTGCTAGACCTCTCAACTCAACATAATATTTGTTTCTTATTAAGTTCATGTGGTGGCGGCAATCATCTCTCCTGCCATGACCAATACTCAAATCAACACAACATGATGTCCAAAAAATGTAATTGTTGCTTTTCCTGATTTTTTTCCAAGCATGGCCAAGAATCTGTATATTCCTTTTTTATTCTGATGCTGATTGTTTAAACTTTTCAAAAAGCTGATTGTCCCTTTTGCCTTCAATGCATTTTCTTTTGTTGGACATTTCTAGATAATGCTATAATGTACAAGCCAATGGCTCATCCTGTTGGCATGAAAAACATGGGCAGATTAAAGTGTCTGATGTACTCCTGCAAAGTTAGTCTGCTTCAACTGAATCTAATATGAAAGACCAGATCCCAACAAAAGCTGGACAAGCCAGTATCCGGGTTTGACTGAAACAATTATATTTTCATATTTTTTGTTATTGCTTTGAAAGTCTGAAATTGAAGAGCCATTTCAGTAAGACTTATGGTCAAATAGCAAGGGTTGGCAGATCTGTTGATGGTGCAAACTTTGGAACTAAGGTCAAATGCACAGACATTTTCTGCAAAGTTCCCAGATCCAAGTGATCTGGTACTTGGGTCTAGTTCTATGGTATTTTGTCACTGATATTACTCAAATAAAAAATAATTCTGTATTCTACACACATTTCTTGTTTCAAGCATTTTTAGGTGCAACAGGGTTAGAAATCTACCATTTTGGGCCTTTTATTTTCGATAACTGTAGTCGGTAGAACCATAGAACTATTGTTGTGCATTTGACCTTTGCTCTAAAGTCCAGCCACCATCAGTATAATTAGGGACTTATAGAGCTATGATAACTTCAGCTAAGGACAAAGCTGATTATGGTAAACATGCTACTCTGTATTAGTGCTCATTAATGCAGTGATTTAGAAATAATTTGCATTGACCTAGGAAGGTATCTCAAATCTATAAAATATCGCCAATCGGTATTTTTTGCTGATATCATCATTATGTTGAATCTGACGATGATAAATTGCAAAGGGAATACATGTAATATCACTAATTTTACTTACCATAAACTTGAATCTACAGATTTGTACAGTTACTTCTACTTGTAGTACATGAGATACCAGTATATTCACATGTGACAAAAAACCACAACCAGTTTAACTTCTCTTAAAATTTCAAGAGAATGATATTAAACTCGTCATGAATTGATCTTGAAGACATTTGTTGTTAAACAACCAAAAGAAAAGTATGCATCGTGATATAGTATCAAGTCATTTGTATCATGATATGTATTGTATCATGACTAAAGAGGTGATATACATTGTTGATATTTTGCCCATGATTTGCAAAAATAAATTTACCAGTATAATTGTCAAGAAGGTGCTGTTAACTACTGAAGTGACCCTGCTGTGGTGTGTCAACTGGCAGTAGGTCAATGTCAATGGCCTTGAATGGTTCTGTTTTGATGTTTTTATGATCCGGTTGGTTAAATGGACAGATTTTCAGGTGTTCGGATACAGCAGAAAGACAGGATTTGTTGATTTTCCACGCTGTTATTGGTGTAAATGATGTACTAAAACTCCATCGCTGAAATAAGAATTGTTACAGAGGTATTTATTTAGATTAAAACGTGCCTCTTGCATTGACATAAAAGGACTGCATGATTTGCAGATACATTCACAATGCTTTACTAAAACCATTATCTTTAAAATTAATACACATTTATGCAGTAAAAAAAAGTCATGTTACATAATAAATTATTTAACAATTTAATATTTTATGAGTTTTAAAATAAAAAATATTGAAGATGTCTAGAGAAAAATAAAAAATTTCTGCTATGTTCATTTATTGGAATATGTTCTAATTCAAGTGAGAAAATGTCTGTGGATGACAAAGTCACACATGCATAGAAAGCTGATAATAGTGTGAGTTACTTGCTTTACTCAAATATTTTAACAGAACTGCACTAAGAATGCTAAAAAATTAAGTTAATTTTTTTCTTTCTTTCATGTAATACCTTACTTTAGTAACATTGCCTTCCATTAAGGGCCACTCTGCCTTGAAACACCTGAATAAGGCATTTCATTACACCTTCACACAGAGCCAAGCAAATTATGCAGAATACACTATAGCATTGATTGTTAACCTTTGAACTTTTTTTTACCAGGATGCACATCTATGTTAAAAGGTAAATGATTGGCAATATGCGTTTAGGTACAATTATTAAAATCAGATCTCCACAGTCCTACGGGGAGATTTAATGGGAGATTTAATGGACACCAATAAGAAGTCATGTTCTGTTGACCTCATGGTTCACCAATCAAATCACAGCTTTCAAATTTCCGAAAGTGACATGCATCATTCGGGATACATTGCTACTAACAATAACTCTCCCTAACATGAAATGCAATGCTTTATCTGATAGGCTACTAAAAATAATCATACTGGAAATTCCAAATGTCACCAAAACATTAACTTTTATTGGTGTCTGTCAGATCTTCAAGTAGGACTGTGGAGATCTGATTTTAATCAGACTGCATTTCGGTGTCACAAGTTTGCCACTTTCTATATAGGAAGATCTTCCTTGATAAAATACTTTTGAACCATCTGATCTAATGTAACCAGAAAGACTTACTTTATAAGCCACATTCCACAAGAAGGGCTTTTGATGTCCTGATTTTTGCTTTTCCCATACAAGGGAGACAATTCCTTTGTTGTCAAGTATGCTGCAGCAAACATCTCTGAGCCGTCGTGATGTAACAGACAAACTAATGAGACTAAAGCTATCTAAGTGTTGTGCAATTTTCTGCAGAATTTCAAATGGAAGACTAGTTAAAATATCACACTGCTCTGGAGGTATAAAAGATGGAGATGTTTCACGTGAAAAATATGACTTATATTTTGGTACAATTTGAACACCAGAGTCAAATTTATAGGAAGTATACACCTCTGGGGTAGCTTCTCTTAGTCTTGACTTTGCAGTTACTGAGTCATGGCTCTGATCATTTTGATCTAAATTCAAGCACTGAAGAGGGTAAATGATGTCATCTTCCTGTTGATCCATGTAAATGAGAGACTCTAGTCCAAAGCTTTCCTGAAAGGTGCTATGGATGACTCGACTGCATGGTACACTTGGACTAAGTCGTCGGAAAGTGAAACAACAACCGAGGTATGACAGAGGACATCGCTGCTCAAGCCATCCATTCAAGTTGTGCTGAATGTCATTGTGAAAATTCTTCTCATGCCAGGGATACTCGTCTCTGCGGAACTCTTGTGAACACATGAAAGTGAACATTCTGATTGGCTTAGCCAGATAGGAAGGAAGATACTGAACGTTTAAGTCAAGCCCTAGAATCTCATGTAGTTTCTTTTTTGTCTTGTAAATGCTAATTTCACCATCACATTCACTATCATCTGTCTTTACTCCTACAGCACCCATTGATACAGAATCATCATCATTTTGGGACGAAGGCTTGCTATTGGAGTCTAAAGACATGCTCGAAGATAGATGGGATTTTGATTCACTGTTATCTGTTTCTAGTCCTAATGGTCCATTTTCCATCATTTGCAGACGTTTTTGATTTTCTTCTTGCTGTCTATACAGTTCTGCAAGTTTAGACAACCCTTGTTTACCAAATGAATAGTCAATTGTAGCTTTCACGCTTTCTGGAGCGTTCCTAACCGGTGAACGTAAGTGTGAGCATATTGTTTCTTGTAGGCCAGGTTTTGGTCTTGACTTGTCCCATGGTACCCCTTCATCTTCATCTGACATTGTGTGTGATGTCTCTTCTGAGTCAGAGTCCACAGATCCATAAAAAGAATGGAAGGGAACTGGTGGAAATTTTTGAGTCAGAGGATTACATAATATTTTACGTGTTCTTTTCGGAACTTTGAAAGACTTCACTAGCATTCTTTGATCTCTCATTGCCAATGCAACATCCAACTGTGTACATCGAACATGAGGATTATCTAAAGGTAGCGGTGCCTTCCATCCCTCCTCTGATGAATGCATGGGCCATCGGTTCCACTGAATTGAACAAGGAATTACGCTAGCTGGGCATACATTCAAATGAAATTTTAATTTTTCCCTTTGCATTTCAATAGGGCAACCATATGCCGAGTTAATACAACATACTTTTTCTTTAAGGCAGACTAAGGAGTGGTCGTTAATTTTACATGAATGGAGGTGTGCACCACAACCTTGAGGACAGTCTGACATCTCGCAGCTGTTGATCTCATCTGGTGTGATGTTACAATTTCTCAGAAAACACATCTCACAATGTCTGTGCATCTGGGACAGTCCTTGGTCCAGGGCATCCAGCTCATTCATTTCTGTGCTTGTATCTCCTCTCTGAAATATAAAAAGCCAAAATCTTTTCAAAATTTATAATTAACATATTGTAACCCTGTTCATTTTGAATTTGCAGCTTCATACCTTATTCTTTTATTGCATCAGTTATCTCCCCTGGCCAATAAACTGTAGAAGGACCACTACAGCTTCATGTCAACTCATAGATTCCCATTACAGATTCCTAGCCCTGCTACATTTTCCTAATGGCCCCCAGTACAGTATGTCAAAACAGTCATTTACCTCCCAGTACTTTACACATGATTAGCAAGATTACTATTTACAAAGCATGTGCTGATTGTACAGAAAGGTCACTATTGATATGCATGACTGCATCACATGCATTTTTTTGTTTTGTATCCATATTTGTATTCTCCATTTCTCAGTATTACATAGCAACAATAGAAATACAAGGCACACCAGAAATACTACAGTACATACATGAAAATACTTGGAGAAACAAAATGTATACATTCAAGTGAGGATGTCGCTGATACTTTCCCATTTGTTTACTAATTTTGCTAACTTTTCTGGGGAATAATGACTCATGGAACATAAGCCAATATTTGTCTGGTGGCAGCTTCTATTGTATAAAAATAAAATTTGGAATAATATTTTTTGGCAAACATGAACATATGGACTTTTTGAAATAAAAATGCAACAATTAATACATTCATTTTCTAGATAGTTCTCAAGGCAAAATTGTATTAAATACATTATATTTATTATCAAATAGTGATTTAAATCTTAAACAAAGGGTTCTTACATATGAACATTCATAAAACAGATGCATAATGGTTTCTCTTGACTCACCACAAAGAGTTCATAATTCTGTTGAGAAAGTTTGTTTTCATCAATGAAGCATTTGTATAAATAATTCTATAAAGGATTTTAAACTGGAATCTTTGAAGAACAGGATCGTCGGTGACTGTAAATGATTTTTGTCAGATATTTTGATAATCTTTGATAGTAAAATTTTATTTCAGCTGCTGACACCAATTTATTGACAGTTTGAAGAAGTTTTGATTTTATGAAAAAAGTTCTCTATAAAAGAATTTTGTGACTTTAATGGTCATTTTAAGAAGACTGACATAGGTATCATTTACTTCCTTCAATCTTAATGAACGCTTAATTATATTTTTTCAGACTCTAGGGATAGCACTAATGAAGATGCAGACTTGCAGAAAATTAGTCTTTACACAAAATCTTTCTACAAGGTCATTCATTGCTAGAAATTCATAATTCATATCTACAGTGTCATTTATAACAAATACTCCTTTTCTATACCATTCTTAAAACCAAACAGTTTTACCATCTGTTATGGGGTCCCCGGATGGCAGAGTGGTCTAAGGCGCTCGCCTTTACAGATCACTGACATTTCACATCTTTCCGCGTGGGTTAGAGTCTCAGCTCGGCTAACGTGGGTATGTGATAAAGCCGGCCAATAGGGTTGGTGGTTCTTCCTCCACCAAATATACTGGCCGCCATGAGTAGCCTACCGGTATCATGTGTTGAAACATGGCGTTAAACCCACAAAATCAAACCAAACCATCTGTTATGAAGAATTTATTAAACCAAAGAGGCTGTTAGTGTACAGTACTTGGGGGCTGTGATGAAGTCATCTTTTATGTCTCTCTAAGCTAAAAAAAACACTTTGCTAAAAGAAACAAAGTTTTTAAAAAATGAAATTTAACTCCTGTTTATCAACAAACCAAACTTTATTTCCCTATAATTCTTCCAGTTTTTCCAGAATCAATAACTTCCACTTCGAATGGTTAAGTGGATAGAGAAGCTTTCTTTCTCTTCAAAATCTGAAAATTCTGAATTCATGATTAACATAACATAGCCCTGTTCATTTTAAATGTGCAGCTTCATACAGTGAAACCCCGCTATAACGCGCCCCGCTATAACACGAATTCGGATATAACGCGATCGTGGCGTGGCTCCCAAAATTTCATATATTCATTCGCACATGAACATTTTTTGTCTTCAAAGTATGAGAAATAGTGTATAAAATGTGTATATTACAGTATCATTTTGGGGAAGAGATCGCGTATAAATTCGAGTATAATACGTTTGTGGCCTGGTTCCTGAAATTTTATATACAAGTACATGTATTTTTCTCGTACACGGGAATTTTTTTTTTTTTTTTAAGTACGAGAAATAGTGTATAAAAAGTTTATTATCATTTTGGGGAAGAGATCATGTATGAATTTGATCGTGGTGTGGCTTCTGAAAGTGAACAATTTCACCAATTTCTTGAAGCGTTATGCCAAAATAAACATTATCGGAAATGTTACTTATTACTGATCCTTGAGTAAAGCCAGTAAGTCTTCTTTGTGTTTGTCTTCAATTCATTCTGTATACAATCATTGCTCAAACAATAGCCGACATGTTTTTCTTCTTTAACTGCATACACAACCGAGCATCAGACAATGTGGTGGTTGATAAAAGATTCTCACGATTTAATAAACATCAAAAAACTTAAGCCGCCAACACGTGGGCTGGACTTCAATTCATCCTGTATACAATCATTGCGCAAACAATAGCCGACTTATGTTTCTTCTTTAACTGCATACACAACCAAGCACCAGACAATGCGGTGGTTGATCAAAGATTGTCATATGTGGGTGCTTATGTAGTGACTGAGCTTGGGCGGCAAGATCAAAGATTGTCATATGTGGGTGCTAATGTAGAGACTGAGCTTGGGCGGCAAGATCACAGGAAGTTCAAATAACCACTCTCTGTTACTTGGCACTGAACAAGTATCAAACTCGTGGGAAAACAAAGACGGATCGATATCAGACAGTAAACGGTGTTGATACCCTATTCATGCTATATATTAGACGTGTATACGTTGTTCTCTGAATAAAGTAAAATATAGTAAAACCCAGCAATAACGTGACCCCGCTTTTTCCGCGATCGAATTTTATGGACCCCAAATATCGCGTTATAGCGGGGTTTCACTGTACCTCATTCTTTTATTGCATCAGTGTTTTCCCTAGGCCATTAAGCTGTAGCATGACTGCTACAGCTTCATGAAAACTCACAAGCTGTTGATACAGCTTAGTAGCCCAGTTACAGTCTAGCACATAATGTGCTGATTATACATTTATGTCACTAATGATATGCACAAATGCACCACAAGCATCAGCAAGAATTTTAATGTTTTGTTTCTTTGTTGGAATGAACATGATAAAAACAACAGTTAAAGTTGTATTTCTGGTTTTACACTGAATGTGTCTTCCAATTTAATCAAAATGCAACATTTCACTACAGAACCTACAAGCAAAAAGGAAATAAATGCAGTCAAGAATGCATCATCTCCTTCCAACATATATAAAGACCCAGATATAATCTCAAAATAAGAAGGAAAAACTGGTTTTCCTTTTTTTAACGTATTTAGATAATTCCTAATCCTGTTAGACATTGATGATTACTTAATGGATTTAATCTGGAGTTTTCATAATACCTAGGCATATACACGTAGTTTGGATAATGTACATCTACATGTAAAGGGAGGTAATTTATACTGTAGATGAATGTGTAAAGAGAAATAAAGTGCATTTCTGTTTGAATACATGTACACTGTATTCATTTTAAAACTTAAAAAAAAAAAAAGTGTGACTTAGCCTGTATATTATTTCAATGTCTTTTGAATGTTTATTTCCCTTTGAAACATTTCAGAATTTGTTTACCAATTAATGTATGTAATGTTCTGATATTGTACATGAGGTTGTATAACATGTTCACACCACTGAAACCTGTGGACTAGAGTTGTCTTATTTCTGCAAGTTTCTGCAAATGTAAACAAAATCAATACATGTTATACAACCTACAACTATGGACAAAATTGCACAGTATCTGTATACATGTAAAATATATCTTATAAACTTTATAAGATTTTTCATAAATTTTATATGGTATCTTATAAAACTGTTAATTATATATCTTGCATGTTTTATAAGATATAATATACTTAATTAGATATCTTATAAATTTAATAATATCACATTGACTATTTAAGATATCATTCAAAGTTGATAAGATATCTTATATAATTTATCAGACATCTTATAAAGTTTGTTATCTTATAAAATGTATGATATCTGAATTAACTGTTTATATCTTATAAACTTTGAGATATTTTAAAAACTATATAACTTATGAACTTTATACAATATCTTTTAAAGTTTACAAAATATCTTATAAATGTTGTAATAATAATAATAATAATAATAATAATAATAATAATAATAATAACAACATACTCTATTTTCAGAGGGTGACTCAGTTAGTAACAACAAGAACTAATCCACCTTGAGGCCCTACATTTTGTACATATATACAAGATATTATGTTCACACACACACACACATGCAAATACACGACATTAACAACTATTCACATAAATACTACATTGCTGCAGAAGTGAAAAACAGGAGGTGGATGGTGTATCTTATACTTTAATAAGCACGCCATATTATTTAGGATATTATCCATCTAATACACCTATTGTGGAAGGAAAAGATACTTGGAGCTGATTTAATATCATAAGGAATGTTATTCTAAACAAGTGCACTTGATAATTTGAACAGCTCCTTTCTGACTTGGACACTTTGAAATTGTGATCTGTTAATGATTTTAGATTTGGGGTAGCAGCAGATTCTCTTTGCTGGAAAATGCTGTTAAGGCAAATGGTGGCAAATTTTGTAGACACCTTATACATCATTGTGGCCTTTCTCAAGAATATTCTTTCATGCATTGGTTACACTTTGATTGTAAACACTGCATTCTGAACATTATCAATTTGCTGATCAAGAATTATTTTACACGCTCCATTCCCCAAAATTTAACACAGGAGCCAAAATGGCACTGAATGTAACTTCAGTAAAAAAGTAATGACTGTAATAGAATGACATCCTTGATTTTCTTTATCTTAATGGGTACAGTACTAACTTTTCACTGTAGCAGTGGTATGAATATGTCTGGACCTTGTTTCAATGTTTTACTTTTTAGCTGCGGACTTAATTTTCTCCCCAACAAATTTATGAATTTGTTTTTTAATTCTGTCCACTTGTATTTCAAGTCCATTGATGATACTCATTAAGAGATTAGTGTCACAGCTGACTAATACCCTTTGGCCTGGAGATGGATTTATGGGGGTTCTACAGTTTGGCACTTGGCCCTCCTCAGTCCCAGTGTAGATAATTGGCACCAGCTGTTTGTCCTGGTCACTATCAGAAATATCCCTCTTAAACCCACTATAGCTAATTGATTCCAGCTGTTTTTCATGTTTAATATCAGAGAGTTTGTGCATCTCTAACAATATAGTACCATTCATAGAGCCACCATAAAAATAGATTGGATGCCATCCTAAAGATGATTTTGCTTTTCCAAAGTTTAGCACCTTGCCCCTTAACTTCTACTGACTTTTCATTTTTAGTAAAGTACAAAGTACATTTTAGATCATTAACATATGTTGGCACAATAAATCTGCCTAGGTGTTTTCCTTTGTTTTGAATTATTACTTCCAGCAGTTCTTTATAAAGATGTAAATAATATAAAGATCTGTGATGGATCATTTATTACTGAGTCTAAATCCCTGAGAGACAACCCTTAAAAGATGAGCTAGTACTAAATTCACTTGTACATCCTCGCACATGACCAGTTTGGTCGCACGCGAGTATAATTTAAGTTCATCATCATCATCAAATTCACTTGTATCCAGGCTGGAAATCAGATGTTGATACTATAGAGATGCTTTGTCCTCTGAGTTGAGAATAAAAGTCCCAACATAAAATTTAACCACATTATTCTCAGGAAAATGAAATAAGACTTGATCAACACATATTAGATATATCACAACACAAATGCTATATAAAGAATTTTTGTTTTATTTGTTTTGAATTTTATTGTCACATTTTATTTTCCTAGACAATATAAAGTTGCCAATGGTTAGCCATTTTGGTCCACCATGTAGAATTTCCAACAAAAGAATAATTCCATTATAAATACATGTACAGGGAGAAATATCTCCACACAGGTACATATTCAATAGAATAACATTGCTTGGATGAAAAACTCACCATTTTCTGCACAGACAACAGATGTAATCTTTGCAAATAAACAGAGCCACACTGACTCACATCCAGTCAATTGGCCATAACATATCTTATAAACTATAACCAAATTAATTCATATATCTCATAAAGTTTATAAGATATTGCATAAACTTTATGATATATATTGTTAAAACTCTGTTTTTATCAAGTTTTTTAAGGTTTATAGTAGTTATATAGGTATGTGAATGTGCTGGGATGTTAACATCTAATATAATAAAATTCATAAAATAATCTTCAACTTAAAATGCATTACACATGATTTGGTTTTGCAAGTGTCAAATTTAAAAAAAGTGAAATCAATGCAGGTAGAGGAGTTTTGTGTTATTCTTGTTGGATTTTCAATCACTTGATTAAAACCTTTATCATGCATGAGCTTTTTTTTTTTTGGGGGGGGGGGGGCAGTTTGAAGTCATGTTGCCATATCATGTTGATAAAAATCACCAGTTACAATATCCTTGAACAACCACTTTTCATGCACTTAACGTGAATGTTAACTCGTTCATTATAATATTGTGATAATCTATTTCTACCATAGAAAGTGTTCAACTATATCTACTTCATTTAATCATTGTTAAAAAAAATTTGGCATTCATGTACATTAGTTCAGAATTACCGTTTTTCAGAGCCTGTGTAAGTTTACTTATTTCCGGAAGTGGCGTCCATGGTTCATGACAATGACTAAAAAGTAATGTGGCATATGACCGGAATGTGCCAGTTAGGTCAAGGTATGGATATTATTAGTTTATAGCATCTCCATCTTTTTGAAGAAAAAAAATTTAAAAGGATTTTTTTTCCCTGTTAATTCTATATGCAGTTTGTGCACTTACATTGCTGATTGCTTGTTCTTTACCATATAAATACATGGCTCAATAGACTGAGAGAAAGAGAGAGAGAGACAGACAGACAGACAGAGAGAAAGAGAAATTTAAAAATAGACACTGGTGAATGGATGCACATTTTATTATAATAGATTTGATGTCTTTAGATGTAAAATATACGTTCATTATCAAATAATACTGAAACGAAAAAGTCCGTAGTGAATATACATTTCGAGTGTAAATTTTTCTTACATTGTATAAGAACCCCACATGATTAAAACCAAATATAATTCCAAAATTTGGTTTTCCTGTTCAAAATATGTAAATAAAGCTATCGTATGATTGGCGGCGCTATCTTTAGCATATAATAGAAATTCAAGGCCAAAATGTCTGACACAAATAAAGCATTAGTGAAAATAAAGATTTTAATTCTGATTTTTTTAAATTACATGAAATTACCTGTTTAAATCTAATTTTGTCTGATTTTACTATTTAATTCATTCTGGTCACTCTTGAAGAACGCTGGTGGCACTGTTGATGATGTCATTATATTGAAACAAGCGCGTTAGGTCGCAAGAAACCTGGCGCACGATTGAAAGACTCACGCGACATCGGGTGGTTGGACGATACAATCAACATTACTGATATCTAGTGAGTTAAGATTATCTTTTAAAGATAAATACCAATCTGATATTGTTAAGAAATACTTAGGTGGCGCTCTCCAGTTTCGTACTTTGCATAGGGTTAGATTTTTAAAGAAAAAGAATTACCCAGGTTTTCCTCATTGGTTGTCCTGGCTATTTAAAAAAGAACTTGTATATCTTAGGTATTGTTAAGAGAACTTTGAATTCCCTTTATTTTGGTGTATGATTGATGGGTGCAATTTGAGTTATAGAGTATACAGCTTGGTCTTACTTAAGATATGCACCTCTCAAAAAACTGCTAGCTCCGTTTGGTCATTTTCACTTCCTGTACTTCAAAGGTAAATAATAAAAAAAAAGAACCGATAACTTTTTTTACTTTTGATATATTTTGTAATTCATTCATTGTACTTTCAAAGGCTGGTATTGCCTACTCTGGCAAAATTTGTTTCCCTATTTTAATAACTGCTGAAAATAGTGTACTTTTGACTAATTCAGGCCGATTTTTCGAGTACTTTGGAGCGGCCATTTCTGTCTGCTGTGTGCTTAGATCAAGTCCAATTTCCACAAGTACAATATGTTAAAAAATTTCAGCCACAGTACATGAAAGTAGCATAGAGGTATGCCAACATTCTCTCCACTGTGCATGTTGCAAATGCAAACAACTTCATCTTACACCTGTCACTCTCTCAGAAGCACGTATTATCTGTAGAGGTTTAAATTTATTTCTTTTAATTTCAACTTAGGTGTTCATCAGATTTTTATAATGAAGATCAACACCGTCAGCCTCAGTGAGCTTACATCACAACACCATCATTCTAGCGATTCAAACTAATTAAAAACTGAACATAGGACAACTTATTATCATTTAGTTCTCAACTATAACTCTTCACTATAGTCGGGCGCCTCGATTTGTAGCAGTTCAATCTAATTACGGAACGTATACGAAATCAGAACCAGAAATAACAGAAGCAAGAATAGGGTGCGGCACTCAAAGAGCTATAGAGAAAAGATAAAATGTGTTTTGTGTCGTGCTTTAACCATATTAGTTTCGACAGTCTAACAAACTTTAACATATTTCTTACCTTCGCACCTAAAATTAGCCTAAATACATTCTGTTAATGAATGAATGAAACAATAAAGACTAGTCCAAAAAGAACGTCATCACAAAATGGGGCTCATGAATTCATAACGGAAGATCTAAGCGTCTTGCTGATCTGAATGTCGAAATCTAGACTGGTGCCTTATGAATATTAAATTCCACAAATGGGATTACTTTTATTCGAGCAGTTCATTCCATGTGGTTAGCTGCAAAGGTAAATAATTCCACGCACACTTGTTTTCATTATTTGGTATTTACTAAGGGTCACAATGTAATGGTAATTTATGTTAATAAGATCGTCCAGTCTGACAAAAAGCACAAAGGAAAACATTGCCCGAAGCAGCAGTCGCTACATTACCAATTAATTTACTGCAGTGGTGCTTTGTATTTTCGAGGCTGTTTAGAGCTCAATGTCGATGCCAGTAATAAAGCTCGAGATATATTTGACATTTTTCTTAAACGTTTAAAGTTCAACAGAATGTCATAAAGTTTCAATATAAATGATATCATAGCAGAACAAGTTGATTTCAAGTTATTGCAAAGTAGGCTTACACACTTCATCAAGATTCATATCCGTAGGTACCAGATGCAAGCTCGAAATTCCCAAATTTAGGGACATCATCATATTTTGAAGATGACTTTCACTCCTGTGAGATAATGTGAGAAAAGTGTGAGATCTTTTGTATGCTTGACAACCAGGCACACAGATTCTAACCAATCAAAACAGCTGATTGTAAAGATTGTGCATGAAATTACCTCCCTTAGTTACATGCATGACATTAGTTTGTCACATTGAAATATCCACCTCAAAGAATATTTTTAAAATTTTGTCTTTGGAGATATAGATCAAACATTTAATTTGAAGACCAACTCCAGGACAATGATGCAAGTATTACTCTTGTTGAATATAGCTCATTTATATTTCCAAAATGGGAATGAAATTTTTAGACTTGGGTGTCACAGACAATCAAAATGGTGCTAACTGGAGCAACACATGGTTGAAGGAAATTCCTTTGATATTTTGAAACTACACTTTACACTTATTTCCATGCTAAACATGTTATAACAGTCTTCTTTATTGATTTAATATCTTTCAAGCAGATAGAAACAAAGTTTATGTCCACTGACAAAAGGAATATCAAGAGACATGAGATGTTTCTCAGATATGGGAAGTTGTTTTTATCCACTAGGTACTGCTGAAGTAACTTCCATTGTTGGCACCCAGAATTCAAAGACATCCAGAAAAATCACGACTTTTCCCAACTGATCATGGTGGCTGATATAGTGCAGAAAATAGGCTAATGTGTACAGCATGCTGAGATGTATCTGATGAAGTTCAGCCTCCGTAGATAGAGCTTCTAAAAAGAGATACACAGCACATGATGCAATCCTCTTTGCAGAGGACATCACGGTGAAACTGTTTCAATAGAACAAGTTCCGTTTCCTGTAATGAAAAGATTTATAAACTATACTGTACCCTAGAAAGCATGTATATTTAATATTTTTTCTATGAAGTTGTAGGATGAAGTCCATTGGATCCATGCATCATGGTTCTCCATATAATTTTGAATGTTACAGTCCAGTACTCCTTCCTTGAAAAAAGTTGCAGTCCCAGCCCTAAAACTAGGAGATCCAATAATGATACTTCTTTTCCTTGCAGAACATTATGTGTGCATTGTTGTGTCACCAATATATATGTCATCAGATTGCCAGTGCTCATTAATTTTGACATATTTATTGTTTTAGTAAAATAATGAAAAAGTAAGGCAGTTGATATGTGTGATAATTGCGATTGTTTGTGATGTTACAACTATAACAATTCTCAATGGCTTTACCTTCTCATTCTTTAATTTTCTGTTGCTAGAAGGAATCAAGGAAGAGATTACACTTTTTTCATTTCATCTTTACGTTCACCTCGTTCTTAAACAAACTTGAACAATTTTCTCAAAGTCTTTCCATACAGAACAGCAACACAATCAAGGAAGTGAATGACTCGATCCTTAGTGCCAGCTGACAAACACTTGATATATTCATTTAACTTCTTATGCACTGTCACATCAGTACTCTGATGTGCATGAACGGCAAATGAATGATCCTTTGAGACCTCATGCCTAGTAAATGTTGAATTTTGCAAGTTCAGTGTTCCTTGGGTTGCCATTGCATTTTTCCTTCCACAGTCACGACACCATGCACATAAGGCTAATAATGTTCCATTGTTTTCTCATTTTTCAGCCCATAGGAATGTCCTATTCCATGATTCATTCAACAAATCTCTCGGTCTCTTTGGTGTTCTGTTTTCTTTATCAACACTAAAGTAACGTATCTACTCACTTCTGTTCTCGAGAGAATCTGGCTCATCTGTAGCTGTGCGCTTGATGCCAAAAAAATTATGTAAAGTTAACACCAGAAAATCAAGAGTATATCTGTAAATGACATTGAAAAACAGCTGATTTATGATGATTTATGACAATTAAAATGGCAGCTCATATTCCTCTGATAAACAAAATGAGTCCCAAAAGCTTGGCACTATTTTTCTTAATACAGTATACGATAAAATGCATGTGTTCCTAACATGCGTAAGAATTTATAATATGATGGACTAAAACTGTGCTGAGTGAAGCTTGTCAAAGAGAGGTGTCAAAGACACATGCATGTAATTAGTCTTTTGATCAAAATGATCACCAGGCACCGACAATATATTAAAGGTCTCTTAATCTCATTGTGTGCTTAGTTCTTACCTATGTGGCTTCACCTAATCACAATACAATCACTTGAAGTTAGTTTGATAACTTGCCCACTACATGATTGATACTTGCTTGGTATAAATGGATCTAATAAACGAGAATTTCGATGACAAAAACAACTTGCGTACAGAGGACTTGGCTCTTGGAATATGTATGCATCCAAAATGAAAACTACGAGTACTTTTACACCGATTTCAGCGTCCCCGAGAACCCTGATGCATACCTATTGGCATAAGAGAATATAAAGTTCTTCCAAGGCTCTTGGATCCATGGTTGCTCAGTTGGTTGAGTGTTGGATTCATAATCTAAGGGTTGCGTGTTCAATACCTGCCCAGGCCAGCTCAGGTCAGTTGCCTTGGTGTGTCCTTGGAAAGGTGCTTAGCTTCCATTTTCCTGGTACGATATAGCCCATAATGTGTTGAAAGTGCCATTAAAAACCAACAATCCAACAAACCATTATTCCAAGACTGATATGGTTTTCTATCTTTCTGTGTATTTTTTCACATTTTTCTGTATGACAGCACTTTGTGTTTGATGGCTGTTAAATCTATGCCCACAAGAGTAGGTGTAAGCTAGGTTGAGCATCATCTGTAGTTCATTAGGTCCATTAGAGAAGTAACAAGTCTTCTTTACAATCTTTGTAGTGCTGACTTATGTTTTCCAAGACTAAATTTGTTCATGTATAAGAACAGATCATTTATATATAGATTGTACAGGTGAGTAGATACTATACCACTCTTTGGAGAATCTTAAAACTGTCACTGATTTAATTTTTTCCATTTGACTCATGATGCTGGTTCATTATACAGATCTTTTATCACTATCCATGCTTTCTCATTGATTCCTTGTAGGCAGCACTCCAAGTGCCTATCAAACTTAAGTAGGCATAGGGCAATCTACTTGCAAATTTTAGTTGCCATTTCAAATTTTAGGTCACTAAGCCCTAATAATTTGGTCACCTTAGACACTTATAGCCAAAATCATTTGAGGGGGGAATTAATGGTTGAAGATTACAATAAGTGAAGGTTTTAATTAACACAAACTAAAAAGTAATTATTAAAAAAAAGAAAAAAGTTATTTTTAATAGTATATTTATATCTGATAGAACTGTAAACAGTCATCTGCTTGAACCCCAGGTGAGCCATTCAAATTTCACTATTTGGAGTTTTCTAAACCTTTATAAATATTGCCTGACCTTAAATTCACTGATAAAAGGCCATAACCTTCATTTTCTTCTGATGATAGTGTTTATGTTAATAAAGAATTAGCCATATATCAGTATTTGTGGTAGTTCGAATTACAGTATTGTCACTGCTGACTAAATTTTCCATATTTGTCTTGATTACCTGCATTTTTCCAGATCCATGCCATAAGCTGAGGTTAATTACACAGGTACTAGACTGCTCACTTCTAGGCCGTAAGCTTGACCAGTCAAATGTAAAAGATGCCAATTTAATGTAGAAACTAACAGCCAGACAAATGAAATGGAATTATGCCGTGAGTTAAATAGCAACTACTAAATGTTTTTAGTATGTATGTATGTATGTATGTATGTATGTATGTATGTATGTATGTATGTATGTATGTATGTATGTATGTATGTATGCAGGGATAGAAAAATGTTGAAAATCCATGGTTGTCCCTGGGCAACAAACTATGAAAATCTAGTTGCCCAGCAGAAAATCTGGTTGCTCAGCAGATTTGTCTGGTTGCCCAGTAAATTACTGCAGTTGCCCGACCAATTAATTAATGTAATCTAAATTATTTGACAACTTATATATATATTTGCTAAACATACTATTTCTTTCAAAATACAGCATATAAAGCTAACATGTTCTCCAAAATATCTTTGATAATTTAAAATAATATATGCTGAAGAATGAATTACGGTGAATTATATATAGTAAGATGATGTGCTAGAGTGGGATACCAGAGATATTGTTGGGTGAGGCGATGAAAAGGGTATTGGTAGAGAAGTCAAGGGCGCTTTGGCACCTGAGATTTCTCTATCAATACCCTTTGAGTCCCCCACCCTATGATGTACCTGGTATCACACAAGAGAATATTGTCTAAATGATTTATTGCATGACTGGTTTTCTTTCTGATTTTCATATTGTTATGTATGATGTTTACATACTTAACTTTTGTTTATGATTTGTAAGTTGTATGGTTATTGAAAATACATACTTTTGTCCATGCTTGTAAGTTGTGACTGGTAGGCCAGTATTTTCATAGGCATTTTGCAATTAGACTTTTGTGACATATGTCAGGTAGGCCAGTATTTTTCCATTAGAATTACTCATATTGTTTTGTGACATAGGTCATGTAGGCATGTGTAAATATATACAGATTTTGGTAAACAATTTCATTCCTGTTCTTGAATTCCAGTTCTAAAGATCAGTTTGTAAGGAATCTATTTTAGTAATTACAGTGTGTTGTTGAAATCAGATATAATTTGAGAAGAATTACTTATTTAAAATATTCATTGGAATTACTTAAGTACTCATTGACTTTTGGATTAATACATGATTTTGGGATTTATGTAAACTCATTCAAATACATTCTGGATTACATCTTTGTGGTACATCAGGACATTCAAGGCTATTGGAATTAATTCAGAAGATTCTGTTATTTTGGACTTGTGTTTAGGTCATTTAGGAATATTTGGAATTTAACTCACAAATTGTAAGTGTCTTTTTAATTTGTACTTTAATTTTCTGGAAATAAATTGCTTCTTGATTTTACTTGACTTATTGGTTTCACTTTTTCTGTTACATATTTAAAGACCTAGAGTCATAACAATATGATTAGATTTCGTGTCTTCACTAGTCAGACTTATCATCTCCTGAGAGCACCTCTTACACCTTATTTTATTTTTTTGGGTGGGAAATTAATGCATCAATCAAATTATTACCTGAAAGCAGCCAATCAATTTAAATTACTATTGTAATTATAATTGTCCATCACCGAACTCGTCAATATTTTTTGTATATGTACAATGGCAAGCGCATACATTTTCTCAAAAGAAGACAATCTCATTTTGTCTTCAGTGTTTGGACCTATTTGAAGGAAAGGCAGAGCATGACATCATCTCAAGCTAGATCTTGTTGAAGGTGCTGATTTAAGAAATAATTTTATCAGAGATATGAAGTTTCCAAGGGCGATTTGGGACAGTTTGAAACAAAGTTCCCTGTGAAGGTGGCTTCTGTTGATGGGTTTGGTGACCCCATCAATGAAGAAGATATTTGATAGAATATTCAAACTTGAAAAAAAACACAGAAGAATATGTTGTTGGCCTACATTGCTTTTGAAGCATTTAGGAAAATGCGTGTAACTCAGGGAAATGTAATTCCACCTCATCCCCAAAATGACTGCAGATGATATCAATACACATTTGTTGAATTTTGTGTTTAAAGTGCAAAAAGAAAAAGGGGATATGTATCCCCCTAGTTCATTCTACCATATTACTTGTGGACTACTGCAGAAAATGCACAATAGTGGGGTCAATGACAAGACCCAAAAAATTACACATTTGCTGAATTTCAGAAAGTTCTAGAGCCAAAGCCAGTTAATGAATCGGATGAGAGACATATGTGGGAAAATGGAGTTTTGGGATCGAAATTTGTCGCCTTCTCTATGATACACTGTATTTTTCTACAGCTGCAGGTTATTCGGTGATTTGGAGTGCAGACAGTTTGTAACCAGTTCAGATGATAATGGCAGCTATACTCAATATTATGGAAACAATAAAAAACCTGTTAAGGGGGACTTAAGCAGCACAGATTGGAAGCAAAGCATGTTTGCCGCTATGACGGAGGAAGTGGAATTGTACATATGTATGAAGAGTAAATCAAGGCTTTTGGAAATTATGGATATTTTTAGCGCTGGCCATTGGAGGGAGAAAATTTGTCTTACATCTCTTGAGTGGTCGGTATCAACAAGCTACATTCTTTTATGAAGGGTATGTGCTACAAAGCCAGGCTTGAAGAATGCTATACCAACCATAGCGACAAGAAAACATATATCCATGCATCAGTATGATGTCCCCAAGATTGAAATTATGAAACAAACTGGCCATAAATCCATATCTGGTTTTCGTAAACACACAAAAGTCTCATAAAATGCTACTGGATATTTCCAAAATTCTCAACCCACCCAAGATCAAGGAAAATCTCCCAATTAAGGCTGAAGAGAAACCTGACCTACTGGATAATTCTGTGCCACTAAAGGAAATCTACCTTGAAAGTGTGTAACCTAAATAATCCATTATAAACCTAACTGACAAAATGCAGTGAATTATTTTCTGGACGTTTTTCAAATTGTATGTTTAGTGATAAAATGAGCTAGTGTTACAGAATGCCAAACTGTAATTCTGGATTATGTTCGTATAAGTGATTCTTAACAAGGTTTATTTGTTCTTTGTTATTTAATTTGATTCATTTTGTCTAGTCTGTATGATCATTTCAGATGTGATACATTCTTTTAATTGTTTATATAAAATGTTTTTTTTAATTATTGTCTTGTTCTTTTATTCACCTGACCTAGTTATGCTCTCTCTCTCTCTCTCTCTCTCTCTCTCTCTCTCTCTCTCTCTCTCTCTCTCTCTCTCTCTCTCTCTCTCTCATACACACATGCACACACACACACATACCATAATCTTAGGTGGTTTTTGTTAGCTTTACTGGTCGTAGACCAAAAGAGCTTATGGAATTGGCTGTTGTCCATCGTCCATCCATCTGTTAGTGCAAATTTTTTATCACTATTTCTTCTAAACTACTTGGAGGATTGCCATGAAACTTTACACACACATTCATCCCATAGTCTAGTTGGCCCTAAATGAAAATGGTACCGCTCGGACATTCAGTATATCCCTGCAACAGTGGCCATCTTGAAAATCTTATTATGGTTACTCCTCCTGAATGGATGGTCATATCAACATGGGGTTTTCACTAAAAGACTTCTTATGATGTCTAGTTGGTCCTAAAAAAAAATGGTGCTGGTCCTAAATTAATATGGTGCCGCTCAGACATCCAATATGGCCACCACAGTAGCCATCTTGAAAATCTTGTTATCGCTACACTTCCTGAAGGGATGGTCATATCAACATGGGGTTTTCACTGAAAGATTTCTTATGATGTATAGTTGGTCCTTGATGAAAATGGGGCCGATCTGATGTAAATGGTGCTGCTGGGACATTCAGTATGGCTGCCACAGTGGCCATATTGAAAATCTTGTTATGGCTACTCCTTCTGGATGGATGGTCATATCAACATGGGGTTTTCACTAAAAGACTTCTTACGATGTCTCGTTGGTACTATATTAAAATGGTGCTGGTCCTAAATAAAAATGGTGACACTTGGACATCCAGTATGGCCACCAGTGACCATCTTGAAAATCTTGTTATCGCTACTTCTCCTAAAGGGATGGTCATATCAACATGGGGTTTTCACTGAAAGACCTCTTATGATGTCTAGTTGGTCTTAAGTGAAAATGGTGCTGATCTGATCTCCAATATGACTGCCACTGTGACCATCTTGAAAATCTTATTATTGCGACTCCTCTTGAATGAAAAGTAATATTGCCATGGGGTTTTCACCAGTAGACTTCTTATAATGTCTCTTTGGTCCTAAATGAAAATGTTGCCAATCTGATGTCTAATGTGACTGCCACAGTGGTCATCTTGAAAATTTTGTTATTGCTAATCCTCCTGAATGAAAAGTAATATTGCCATGGTGTTTTCAACAGAAGACTTCTTATGATGTATAGTTGGTTCAAAACAAAAATGGTGTTGATCTGATATCCAATATGGCCACCACAGTGGCCATCTTGAAAATATTATCACTACTCCTCGTGAATGGATGGTAGTATCAACATGGGATTTTTACTAAACAACTTCTTATGATGTCTAGTTGGTCATAATGGTGCCATTCAGACATTCAATATGCCTGCCACAGTGGCCATCTTGAAAATCTTGTTATTTCTCCTGATTGAATGGACATATCAGCATGGGGTTTTCACTGAAAGACTTCTTATGATGTCTAGTGGGTCGTAAATGAAAATGGTGCCGATCTGACTTCTAATATGACTGCCACAATGGTCACCTTGAAAATCTTGTTATCACTACTTCTCCTGGATGGCTGGTCATATTGACATTGTGCTTTCACCAAAAGACTTCTTATGATGTCTAGTTGGTACTAAATAGAAATGGTGCCAATCTGATATCGAATATGGCCACCATGGCAACCATCTTGCTCCTCCAAAATGGAAAGTCATATCAACATGGGGTTTCCTTTAGAAGACTTCTTATGATGCCTTGTTGGTCCCAAATGAAAATTGAGCCCAGTTTATATCCAGTATGTCCACCACAGCAGCTAATTTGAAAATCTTGTTATTGCTGAAGAATATCAAAGATGGTTTCAACACTCAGCAGTTAAAAGGAAGAAATTGTCTTATCTTAAATCCTGGAAATCTTTTCAGCCATTAGAGCATCAATCACTTCAAGGAATTCTTGTTTTTTCTTGCGTTCATTCTTTTGCATTGTGCTATTTTCTGTAATTGTTTATATAAAAAAATGATTTTTTACAAAATATTATTGATGTGCTCTTTTATTTGCCTGACCTAGTTATGCCATATCTCTCTCTTCAACACACACACACAAAAACATACAGACACACACACCATAATCTTAGTGGGTTTTTTCTTTTGTTGATTCATTTTTGTGTTTAAGCCACCAACAAAAGACACTGCTATATGGTCTGCTCTGTACCACTGACCTCATTAATCAATATCACACTTGGTAATGCCCATCTGTAGAATACCAGTTACTGGTACCCGACGGTCTAGTTGTGGGTTACCAGAATCTAGAACACTGGAAAGATTTGAAGAGAAAGTTGCCATCATTCTATAATGAAAAAGTACCATAAAAATTATAGGTACAGTAATATTTATTTCTACAGATTTCCATATCACTTTTCGAGAAATGCAGAGTATCTTTGCCAAGTGCAGACAAAAGTACAGATTTGTTGCAAAATCTTTATTGTCACCCAGTAGTAGTAGTTGTAGTAGTAGTAGTTCACAAGTGCTTATCTAAAGTTTTGTGCTTTCAGTATATGTTTTTTTTTTTTTAAATTTAATTTATATCAGATTAGTTTATAAAGGAAAATCTGTGATGAAAGTTTTGTTTGTGTTTTGTTTTTGATGATATTTTGTAATCTTTTCTATTCTCGTGTTTTTATCTCCAGTCATTTCCAAGTCACGTAACCAAAGGGTAGAGCTTATTCTGTTATTGAACTATCAATATACATGCAGACAATCATGTCAGGAAGCAGGCCGAGTTAAGCCCATGCAGTATCTTAAGAATTTTGATTTTAATATATGACTAAACCTCACAATCCCTTAGGAGACAAGAGTATTTATGTACATAATGTCAGAACCATGCATTAACATCAGAAGTCTGATATAACTGCATGTCACAAATCCATGCTTCATTTTAAGAAGACTATTATACTGGTAGATCAAAGGGAAAGTTGGCCATTCATGTTATATATACAGTAGGACCTGACTTGAACGACCACCCCTTGTGCCAAAAAATAATTGTCTCTCAAGACAGGTGGTCTCTTACGACAGGTCATAACCAATAAATCCATAAATCCATGCCTTGAGAAGCTGGTCTCTCAGGACATGTGTTTTCTAATAGCAGTGGTCTTTCAGGACAGGTTTTACTGTGTGTATATATATATATATATATATATATATATATATATATATATATATATATATATATATATATATATATATATATATATATATACAGCTCTCCTCATTATAACACAGTAGTTTGGGTCTACAACTGCTGACTATATAATGTATGAAACCACATGTTAGTGAGAACTGCATTTGGTACCAAACTGCAGTATAGCGAGAATCGCATATGTATTTAACTGCGTTATAGCAGGAATGATTGAAATTAGTGAAATAATAATGTTTTAAAAAGGAAATAAACATATAATACTAAGCTTAATGTTTTCTTTCAACCTACATTAACATACATTTGATAAACCAATTAAAATACAATGGTTTAATTTTCGTCAATGTCCATAGCAGTACCACTATATATCCGGAATTGCGTTATAATGAAGTGCATTATAATGAGGGAGAGCTATTATAGGCAGTTTTGTGTGTATGTATTGATGTGTGTCAGAAACACACAGTATCTGATTTGGTTGGGCAGAACCTTTTTTAAGGTATTTTGCGTTTGATTGGACTCGGATATTAAGGACTTTGATTTTGATACATAAATGTACACATCTATTCCTCTTTATAATGCTGTAGAGGGGGGGTTGGGGGTATTCGGACATCTAAGTGATACACAGGTAATGAAAATTTTTGTAGCAGCTGTTGGAGGTTCCACTTATAATCAGAAGTGTTTCTAATGTTTATCAACATTGATCACGTGATTTTTTACCTTTTCTGATTTTTCCTGTCAGCGTGTCAGATCGGATGGTTTCAGATGAAACCAGACATGATGTCAGGTAACATCAGACACTTGTAGTATTTTTTTAAAACTTGAGAACATAAATGACAGTGAAACATTTTGATAATCAGCAGAGTTAGTTATATCTATTCAGTTACTTTGCATTTTTTATTTTATTTGTTGTAGCGGGGACTAAAATCTTGTGCTTGTGTATATCACTGTTATGAATCTTCTCAGACCTCTACACATCATTTAAAGTTCATTGAACAAGGGTGTCATAAGAAACACTCATTTACTTCACAAAATCTTGACAAAAAATTAATTAGGTAATGCATAACATCACTGATGTTTGATTCCTCACAGTAAAATCTGTTGTTCAGTTGCTGTTGTGTGCTTCTGATAGCTTTGCATTCTATTTCCATGTTAATGTCTGAGAAGAGACGAATGTGTGAATTTCTTGTAGTGTGAATTTGGACACCCATGTGCTTGTTTTAATATGTGCCATTACATTATGCCATATCAACACATCACTTTCTCTAATAGTTGACTTGTGTGTATGATGTCATTAGTGGGTATGAAAATAAAACACTTTGAGATGGTTGGTTAAATGTTTAGTCAATACTTATAAGCACATGCATGATAACATACATGCCTATCTAGTTATCCAATAACTGGCAAGATAGCATGGTGAATTTTCCCATGGTCAAAAGCAGATAATGCATAGATGGAATGAGGAAGTTGACACATATATTTAAAGTGCATGATGTGAAGCATTTGCATATCAACCAAAATGTACGATGATTAGTTAGAAAGTGTCCGGTTCGCCCTGATGATCCAAGGAGATCCAACCCCACTCTAGTTGGAGTCAAACCATTAGTCAAACATATAGTAATAATTTTAAGTAAATTAAATATATTTGTTCAGTTCATTGTATTTGTACATTTAATTGTCATATAATAATGTATAGCAAGATACTAAACTTCATGTTCTTTTCTTTCAACCCATATTGTTATAATGTTTGAAAGACCAATTCAAGGACAATGGTTTGGACATAAATTTTTAAGATTCATGCATGTTGAAAATTCTGAAAGAAAACGTTTTATTTTTAGAAGAAAAAAATTATTTTGGTCATGGGGACTTTGGCATTGCCATGTTATATTTGGAATTGTGTTATAATGAAGGGTCTTATAATGAGAAAGAGAGCTGATTTATATATATATATATATATATATATATATATATATATATATATATATATATATATATATATATATATATATATATACAACTCTGGATTTATTTCATTTGTTTAAAACATGAACTTTGTTATTTTAAATTTTTTTTTATCATATAAATGAATATAAGCTAGTTGGAAATTTCAGACAGAGAGGATTTTATATATAAAAAAATATCCCCATGAAATATTGTATCAAGATTCAGTATTAGATTATGATAGATAATAGTCTGTATTAGATTATGGAAGATAATAGTCAGTACTAGACAATTATAGATAGTCGTCAGTACTAAATAATGATAGATATTCATCAGTATTAGATTATGATAGATACATGTAATAGTCAGTACTGGATTATGATAGATAATAGTCAGTATTAGATTATGATATCAAGATTCAGTATTAGATTATGATAGATAATAGTCAGTATTAGATTATGAAAGATAATAGTCAGTACTAGATTATGATAGATAATAGTCTGTACTAGATTATGATAGATAATAGTCAGTATTAGATTATGATATCAAGATTCAGTATTAGATTATGATAGATAATAGATCTAGATGCATGTTCATGTATAGAGTTTTTATTCAAGCCTTCCTGAAAAATAGTGTTCCGTGATCCACAGCAATAACAAGAAGACAAACAAGCCTTTGTTCTCATAGACCAGTGGGGATGATTGTAAACAAAGAAGTTACTCCACTTCTTTTAATTTGTAGAGTGATAAAAGGTTCTGCTACTTTTCTTACTTTTGCTGTATTCATATATTTTCAGGCATATTATGCATAAGATGGACATAAACACAGATAGATAGCCCTTGCTTTTGTAAAACAAAATGCCAGGTAGGCTGAAGGTACGTGTGGTGGCTGGGAGGGGACTGCCCATTATGGACAGGGCCACAGACCTAACAGATGCATTTGTTGAGGTAGGAAGAAAGAACATTTAGCAGTAGATGTTCAAAATGTCACTGTTGCTTTACAACTTGCTTTCAAGATTCATTAATTTAAATAACAACATTTCTGTAATCATAAAATTTTTGTTATGTTAGCAAGGACACTAATTTTTGATGATTTTTTTCGCATTAAAGACTGTGTTTGAAGATACTGAACTTCTATTCAATTATAAATTCACAAACATTTGATGTTGTGGATTTTCCATACTTACTAATTTCACCACAAAATCAATGATGCTAAAATATTATGCTTTGAAGTACAGTGGCTTAAGCAGCTGCACATGGGAAACCTGTCTTAAGCAGACTCGTATGGGAAAAAAGCCAAACTGACCTTTGTAACACAGGTGACCTCTGAATGTAGATTCACCTTTTAAACTTGGTTTTTGAACAAATACCATGCACCAAATATAATTATTGTTATTATTATTATTATTATTATTGTAAATTGACATAATTTCCTATTCAAAGAATTCACTGTATAAATTTATCATGCATAAATTCTGGTGGAAAAGGGTTTAATTCATAGATTTCTTCAAACTTTCCCACTTTCTGTTTTTCGTTTAGCACATTGCTTATATACATGTATACAAAAAGGAGGTGGCTAGCTCAGCTGCTTGTATATTGCAGCTGCATGCAGCTGTCTCAGAAGTAACAGATCTGGGCAACAAATAGAAAGTATCAACCCAGTATATGCTGCTATGCAAAGCAGAAGAAATTAAGTGTGGTGATTTTATTCAAGCACAAAAGATTATCAAAAGCACATAATACTGACCACTATTGACTCAGAGGGATGTTCAAATAAAATTATAGACAAAACGTTAATCATAGCAACATCGACTGCCCATCTGTTCACTCATTGGTATTATATAGCATATTCAGTGTAATACCCATACTGTGCACATAATTGTTTTTATTTGAATCTGTTTTGTGAGTACGGTAAAAGCTCATCATAAGAAATGCAATGCTGCATTACATATATGTGATTGCAAGAAGAGTTAGCTCCCTTTATATATTTTTGGGAGCTCTCCACTGAGGAGGTACATTCTCACAATAAGGTTGCACTGAATACAGTATATGTAGATGTGTTTTTGAGACAGATTTAATCAACAAAGTTGGTAACAAGACACTTGGCATGCATGGTGGTACGTTCCAAGTAAATGATGATGTTCTAGGCAGGTTTAAGCTGCCACTTCCTTCCCACAAGGCATGTTGCATTGTTTCAGCCAGGATGAACCATTGCAGGATTTGCATGAAATAGACACCAAGACTCTCAAAAAACAGAGATTTAATGCACCAAAATTGGTGCAAATAAAATGGACATGGTGTGTTTTTTACCTTTAATATGATACATTAAATATTCAGATTGCTCAATTATAAAAATGAACAAAATCCATCAAGCAGTCTTTTCTGAATATACCAGTTGCTATGCTCAGCCTGTTCAGCCTGTCTGTTTTCCAGTATTCACACCATCCCATATATGTCGAAACTCAGGATACTCCAGAAATTATTGTGTAATCAGAATATCCCATAATATTTCTTGGCTGAAATAAGGTCAGCTTTCTATTGAATTGTAATAGCCTCGATGAAGAGATGAAACAAATTCAAGTAGCTTCAACCCATTTCATTAACATTTTGACTAAAAGAAAAGTTTGTATTCTCTGTGTCATTTGTAAGTCATGTGCTTCCAGTCACATGTTACAACTTTGTTGTGCCATTTGCATTTGTAAAGGGGATCAGGTTTCACTTAGAGGTAGTTATGAAACGATAAATAATCGATTTTAATTCCCCATTATCATGCTCAGATGGTGAAAGTGATCAAAATGACCAGAGAAATTATGACTCCAGGGAGCAAATTAGTAAAACCCACAAAAGCCATGATGAAAGTGAAACTTCTGATATTTCATTTTATTATGTCATTAACCCATTATGATGACACCATTGACCCACTTTTTCAAATGAAGTCAGGCTGAAACGCTTATGTTGGGATCAAGACATGTTCGTTAAGTATTGCAGTGTTCAAAGAAAAAAAATTTCAGACACAGGCCCGGGGCTGGTGCCTTGACAAAATTCACAAGCTCTGACTCAAAATCCACAAGCCCTGACTCCAAAACCATGTGCCCAAAAGGGCCTTATTTTTTAATATTATTTTTCACATGACATTGCACGTTGCAATTGCTGTTCATTAAATACCCCTAGCATCGGCAGCCATTAAATCAACTATATCAACCAAATCAGTCTTCACTGTACTGTCATATTTAATTCATATTTACATGGCATTTAGCATGCCAGCGATTTGAGTAACATTTAAAAAGAGCATGTAGTGTAGACATTATAATTAATTATTATTTCAATTATTACTTATTCTGCATGCATGTGTATATGTTTTGTTTGTTTTTTTTTTTTGTTTTCTATAATAATAATAATGTCTAAATTATTTGCTATTTTAAATGTACTTAATTATGATTTTTACAAAAATATTATAATGCCATTTTTATTCAGACTGCATTATTTTGGAAATGTGTGACATATAATTAACAAAGAAATGATAAAGTCTATATTCTACTTACATTACATTTTTAAGATTGAGAAATTTTTTTTCACTGTAGTTTCGTAGCCTTTATTTTAATTTTTACTGATTAAAGCGGATGGTATTGTGCACGTTTTATACAGTATAAATGTACCGACTTTTAGTTTTACCTGCGCAAGGATCCCCGTCCCAAACATGCACCTTAAGATGTGGATTAGGCTGTGCTTGTAATATAAATAGCATTTCTTTCACATTGCACTCACCGTTAACAACTTTACTTTTCCAAATTAAAAAAGTTTGAGCAGACGGAACAAGGCTTGATTTGAAATTTTGTAAGGTATAAAGGGATTAAATAATCCTCAGCTAGATAGTAACTGGCCCAGGTAAATACTTTCGAAGACCGAAGGTGGTGTACGATTCAGAATGGAACGAGAAGCGTGAGCAAGGGGCAGCTCAATTTATTTCTTGAAGCCAACTGAGCACTAATTATAGGTACATGTAACCCTGGGCAATCTGTTCCGATTCATAGGTTACATGCCTCGCGTTGTACACAAAGATTAGAGCTTTCTATTGAATTATGATCAGTAGACAAACTTCAAATGACTAAGGGGCCCATATGGGGATAAATATTTAAAAATGTATAAATATTTACTGGTTTTTCAACAACATTACAATAAAAGTCTACATTTAGTTAGCGAGATTGAAGTTTTCTTAGGCAAATTTAGATTTTTTTGTTCAACAAGCCCGATGGGCTTTTCACCTAAAATATAGGAGGGGCCCGATCTGATATTAGAGGGGCCCCGGGTGTCAGGGTATCGGATTTTTTGAACACTGTATTGGATACATTTTTTGAAACTCTTGACCAAAAAGGGGGGTGTGTGCCTATTAAGGCAGTGTGGATGTTACATTGAATATGGTATATGATCCTTAGTATAACATGCAACAGTGGCTACTAATATTACATTGAATATGGTATATACTTGGTATAACATGCAACAGTGGCTACTAATATTACATTGAATATGGTATATGATCCTTAGTATAACATGCAATAGTGGCTACTAATATTACATTGAATATGGTACATACTTAGTATAACATGCAACAGAGGCTGCTAATATTACATTGAATATGATATATGATCATTAGTATAATATGCAATAGTTGTTACTAATATTACATTGAATATGGTATATACTTAGTATAACATGCAACATTGGCTACTAATATTACATTGAATATGGTATATACTTGGTATAACATGCAATAGTGGCTACTAATATTACATTGAATATGGTATATACTTAGTATAACATGCAACAGTGGCTACTAATATTACATTGAATATGGTATATACTTGGTATAATATGCAACAGTGGCTGCTAATATTAACATTGAATATGGTATATGATCATTAGTATAATATGCAATAGTGGCTACTAATATTACATTGAATATGGTATATACTTAGTATAATATGCAACAGTGGCTGCTAATACATTGAAATATGGTATATCCTTAGTATAACATGCAACAATAGCTACTAATATTACATTGAATATGGTATATGATCCTTAGTATAACATGCAATAGTGGCTACTAATATTACATTGAATATGGTATATCCTTAGTATAACATGCAACAATAGCTACTAATATTACATTGAATATGGTATATGATCCTTAGTATAACATGCAATAGTGGCTACTAATATTATATTGAATATGGTATATCCTTAGTATAACATGCAACAGTGGCTGCTAATATTAAACTGAGTATAGTATATCCTTAGTACAACATGCAATAGTTGCTACTAATATTACATTG
This sequence comes from Margaritifera margaritifera, assembly GCA_029931535.1. Taxonomy (NCBI): domain Eukaryota; kingdom Metazoa; phylum Mollusca; class Bivalvia; order Unionida; family Margaritiferidae; genus Margaritifera; species Margaritifera margaritifera. Next base: position 601,421 of record JAQPZY010001457.1, on the reverse strand, counting down.
AATATGGTATATCCTTAGTATAACATGCAACAGTGGCTGCTAATATTAAACTGAGTATAGTATATCCTTAGTATAACATGCAATAGTGGCTACTAATATTACATTGAATATGGTATATCCTTAGTATAACATGCAACAGTGGCTGCTAATATTAAACTGAGTATGGTATATCCTTAGTATAACATGCAACAATAGCTACTAATATTACATTGAATATGGTATATACTTAGTACAACATGCAATAGTGGCTACTAATATTACACTGAATATGGTATATCCTTAGTATAACATGCAACAGTGGCTACTGATGTCAAACCCCACATACAAAGCTCCCAAAACATCCATCTTTGTAGTTGTTGGTGTTTGAATGATACACACACATCATTTAACCACAAAATTTTAGTAAGCATACAATTCTAGCATTTACTAAACAAAACAAAAAATTTATTACATTGAAAAGCAGTGAAAAAAAATATTTGCTATGGTTGCTAAAATTATGTGATTGACAGTACTTGAATATAACTTTAATATGACTTCTTGAATGGGGCAATTTGTTGGTAATTTTCCCATGTAAAACTTTAATATCTTTAATATCTGACCGTCAGTTTATTTATGCATTTCAAATGGTAATGGATTGTTTTGAATTAAGAGTAGACTGCAGTGCATATTGTATTATGCGAGTATCAGTATAAATTAAAATTGGTATTTTCTTGCTTTTTTAAAAAAGAAAGTCTTAAGGATATTGTGATGACCTCTGTCTGTCTCTCTGTCTGTCTTTTTTCCACATTTCTAACCCACTCACTTATGCATGGAATGTCTTGAGCTTTGTTTTTGTGTTGCCACTGTGGTAAGCATTTGCAAGAGGGATGTCAGCCTTGGCTCATGCCCCAGGGGACCCTGGGAGAGCGTAAAAGGTAAGATCTACACAAATTGCAATTACAATGACATTTTCAACTATTTTTTGACTAAACTACATGCAGTCATGCATCATATCAATGACAGATTTTGCATTATGACCCCTGGATCACTGTCGGGGGGGGGGGTCAAGTACAGGTCTGGAAGCGGGTTTTGGAATGTGCAGTAAAAAGCAGGGGGATTTGCAATGGTGAACCATTGCATTTGCTCTAGTTTTATAAATTTAGTTTATGCTTTACAGGTTAGGTTTGGAAATGAAGTTCAAAAGACTGATGTTTGCAAGAAGTCACTGAATCCTCAGTGGAACTCAGATTGGTTTGTATTTGAGGTGAGAAGCAATCCATGGCTTTTATGTATAAAGTTTAGAGTCAAGGTTCTGGTTGCTATTATAATTTCTAATGTTAATTTCATCACGAGATTTTGTCTTCTTCAAATGCTATTATTATATTATTATTGAATTTGTATAAATTAATTGAGAAAATCATTTGGATAATTTATAATATGGT